>OZ023263.1:42541989-42761989 GCA_964006375.1 Tillus elongatus | reverse complement strand
AATAAAGTTATTTTGATGAAACATGGCACATTGTTTTTACTATATAGGTTATACTGGTAACCAAATTTGATACCTGCTTTCTTAAAAAAAAACACACATATTTGTTATTAAAAACATTTTTATGAAAATTCACTACCATAACGCACTTGCTGCGTCCAGAATTTTTATACTTTAAACAATGCAGGTATCCTGTACAATCCATTATAAATGGCTTTACGACAAACCACAGAAACAACTATATGATATGCGCTTATTATTCGCCTTGGAGGTATCTCGGGGAAATTGCAAGCTGTCTCTTTAAGCTGTTGAAGGGCATGAGATAAGTTAAAAGACCGTGAGGGGTAACCATCATGTGCCAGGACGTCTAACGAGTCGTTAATGAATTCAGCAGGTGTTTAAATTGTCTGCTTGTAGTTGGCATGGCATGGCATGGCACGATCCTCGGGCTAAACCTTTTAGAACTGTCATGTCGACGTTAACTAGATTCACAGAGCAGAAAGACTTGTGGGAAATTCAAGTGTATAAGTTAAGTGGAAGATACACATCGCTTGTTTGATGCATTTTAAGAGAAAAACCGAACTGGGGTAAAATTATCAATGGTTTATATAATATACTGCGTGATTCACTTAAAATGAATCGATGCTTTGACACATAACTTGTAAACATTGGGCATTTTAATGTAACGAAGTTGAAACCTATGTCAAAATAATCTTACTATATAGGGTGCCGCATTGAAAACGAAACAGACCGATTTGCGTCCAGATATTTTTTTAAGAAACGCTGAAACACGTCAATTTTAATATTGGGGGGGGGGGGAGTTTTGACATAAAACTCAACTTTGTCACATCAACTCCTTAAGGGTGGTGATAAAAACCCTTATATTTTAAATAGGGAACATGGGTCAAGTGTTACATCATTTGAAAGCTCTTTCTTTTCTGAATTCAGCACACTAATCTTTTTGGAAGTTTTATCAACTCGTTTAAAAATTATTCACAGTTGAAGATGCAAAAACGCATTTCACTCATTCCGATAAGAAATGTGCTGATAGACAATGTTTTGTTGGTTTGTAAACAAAAAATTGACTATCAGAACATTTCTTATCGGAATGAGAGAAATGGGGTTTATTATTTCAGTTTATCGGTCGGTTTGTTACTTGATAGTATTACCGAAAATTAATTTCACAATGGTGTATTCTGTATAAGAAAGAGTTAAAATAATTACTCTTTTGTCAAAAACGATGACTGTGCCAACCGTACCGCAAATTTGTTTAATGAACGACATCCGAAAAGACATGTTAACAGAAAATACATTTTGGAGTTAGTTGCAAAGTTTCGACAAAGTGGTTCAGTAGCCAACAAAAAACGAGATATTGAACGTGAATTTCCGGTTAGAAATTAGACTACTGAGATTGAAGTTTTAGGACAAATTGCTGCAGACCCAACTTTAAGCACGAGAAAATTGGGCACTGTTTCAAACATCAAAAGAAGAACTATTCAGCGAATATTGAAGCATCATAAATTTCACCCGTATAAAATTCATCTTGTACAACAACTGAATGAAGATGATTTTGATCGGCGGCTGGAGTTTTGTGAAGTTATGACTGCACGAATGGCTGATAACGGGAACTTTCTGTTCAATATCTGTTTTTCAGACGAGTGTACGTTTTTATTAAACTCTACAGTCAATCGTCATAATTTTTGTTATCGGACAGATAATAATCCAAGAAATTTTCACGAAGTCCACACTTAAACTCCACAGAAATTGAATGTCTGGACTGGCATTTTTGGAGACCGTTTGATCGGACCAATTTTTCTTGATGGCAATTTGAGCGGCGAAACGTATTTGGAGTTACTAGAAGATATCGTTTACCCTCTACTAATTGACATTGTTTAAGATGATGATCGCTATCAAGAAAATCAATTAGTTTTTGAACAAGATGAAGCCCCTCCGCATTTTTCACAGCGTGTTGGGGAGTTTATGAACAGAAAGTTTCCAGAGCAATGGATTGGGCATAGAGGTGTTATTGAGTGGTCCCCTAGATCACCGTATTTAACTCCTTTAGACTTCTTTCTATAGGGACATTTAAAGAGTAGAATTTTCTCAACAGAACCGGAGTCTCTGGACGGCGCATTGTTGAAAAATGCCGTCTAATAACTCCACAAATGCTCCAAAATGTCAGAGCTCGTTTTGAACAAATTTTTTTTACTTTTGTATGGAAGCTGGTGGTCAACAATTTGAACACTTACTTAACGGAATAAACCTTTTTGAACGTTTGGTTTTGTTTTTTAGTTTTTTTAACGAAAAATTGACTAATTAGTGCATTTATTATCATAATGAATGAAATACGTTCTTGCAACTCTAACCGTGAATAATTTTTAAACGACTTGATAAAACTTCCAAAAATAAATAGTGTGCTGAATTCAGAAAAGAAAGAGCTTTCAAATGATCTAACACTCGACCCATGTTCCCTATTTAAAATATAAGGGTTGTTATGACCACCCTTAAGGGGTTGATGTGACAAAGTTGAGTTTTATGTCAAAACATGTCCCACTCAATATTAAAATTGACTTGTTTCAGCGTTTTTTAAAAAAAATTCTCTGGGCGCAAATCGGTCTGTTTCGTTTTCAATGCGCCACCCTGTATAATATAAACAGCATAATTCTGCGACATAACTGATCAATATAACATGATTATCTCGCACACATGATCATTAAACCTTACTAAACCTTTTATTCAAAAAGCTGTTAATTATTTTTTTTAAATGTAACTTTAAAAATATGGCGTGTTTAAATTAGTTTTTTCCCATAATATGGGTTTCCCAAGAAAATAATAACAAAAAAGTTGGGGACGCAGCAAGTGCACTACAGTAGTGAATTTTCATAAGAGTTGCGATGGATGACGGTGAGATTGGGCGTTAACGTAACGATTAGTGTGTGTTGCTTTTCGGTCCACAGTGTAAGAAAATCCCCCGACTGGGTTTTTAACGATGCGTGCATCTAGGAAAGGCAAAGAAAAATTATTTCGCATTTCCACACAGTTAAATGATTTAAGATGAGAAATGGTGAGTGCAGATCTTAAACATCTTGTAGAGGTTTCACTTATTCCGGACAGCTATTACAATCAATACAATGTGGCAATGGCCCTATTTTCTTTACTACCACCAACCAGTAATTGACAAGCTCTCTCCGTATTGCTGCACTATTTACTTATGCAGGATTGCATACTAAAACCGTGGTAAATTTACTAATTCTACCCTCTAAACGTAAATTCTATTAGATTTTCCTTGATGTAGCAGCAAAAGCACGTGCGCTAACATTTCCAATTTTCAGCCGCTAGTAATTATTGAAACTTGGCGCACTTTAAATACCGGATACGACAGATTGCCAACCATTGGTGAGAGCTGTAATCCCTGCAGCCAGTTTTATTAATTAAAATTTATCAGGGCGGGGTAATGAGGCTGTTATGAATATTAAACCTGTGATTTACTCATTGACAAACACATTACAGTATTTGCGTTATGTTATAAACTTATTAATTAATGTGTTCTACCACACATTACGCACATTAATTAATTACAATTGCTATAAATCTAATGGTTACTGGTTCGATTGGAAGATATCAAGGTTTCTAATCGTAATGATAATAGTAATAGTAATTACTGTGGGCGTTATATTACCAGCGTGTTACAGGAAATTGTCTATAATTATAACTGCTTTCCCTCGAGGTGAGGTTTAAGGTGATATATTCAAAGTGGCATAAAAAAGAGAAAAAAGTGCGTTATGATAGCGAATTTTGTTAAAAAATATTTTAAATAACGGAACCTAACAAAATAAATCGGTTTCGGATATACTAATTTGTTTGAAAAAAAAAAGTTCTTTCAGAACAACCGGTTTATATATACAGGGTGGTCCACTTCGCGGAAAAAGCCCAGTTTTCCATCTTAAACTCAGTTTTATCAAAAAAGTTTCAACTGAAAGTTGTTCCTATCAATCAGCTGCGTAATTCAAAAATATTTTAATTCCCACAGAATGTTCATTTTCTCCGTGGCAGACCAAACTTACCTTTTTTAAATGGAACACCCTTTATATCATTTTTAAAAAGATGGTATCGCGACAAGCAAACTGATATGCCACATGATGGCTCTAGACCCAACCGTTTCAGAGTTATTCATTTGTTTATTAAAATTATTGATCTAGTTTGGTGCGTAAATACTTCGATTCTGCACAATATTTTGGCTGCTTATTTACTGGAGTTAATTTTATACACTCCTAGCTATAACAAAATGCGACATGGTAATTCTTAATGTAACCTGCCTATTCAGAGTGTTAAATTTCGCAAAACTTAAATTTTCTCGAACATTTCAAATGGAACACCCTGTATATTAGAATGTTATTAGATGAGCATTTTAATGGCCTTTTCAGCAATACCACGTTTGATGACATTATGTTCAACGGTTTCAAAGATATTAAGGCTCAATTACGGAATTAGCCATTTTTATATAAATTCAAGTAAATACTTCACGTTAATATGCAACACCTGTATTTTATATCATTTTCAAATAGTTTACGGGATATCCTTAATTTATACTATATATACATACATATATACATACATATATATATACATAAATATATATATATATATATATATATATATATATATATATATATATATATATATATATATATATATATATATAGTCTCACCATCGATACCTCTCTATTTGTGAATTTTCTTAGAAAAAATTCGCTAATGGGGAGATCCCGATTTTTTAATTTCGAATTTTTTTTTCAAATGAGCGCGATCTAGGACCCCTAGAAATATGGGTTCTAGGGGTCCTAGTCGTCCGGGTCAGTTTCAATTTTTATATGTTTATATGTTTATATATATATATATATATATATATATATATATATATATATATATATATATATATATATATATATATATATATATATATATAATTTCATAGCGTCATAGCTAATAGCATTTGTTTACCGACAATACATACACATTTTAAATTGCACAATTTTATGACTGACTAGAGGGCCTTAAAGGTGCTCGTTAATAATTATTATACTTGACTGAGCTATAAGAGTGTAAACAAATCATTTAAATAAACCTCAAGAGACTATTTCAAAATCGTTAATTAAAATTTTATTTGGTCGTATATTTTACGGCGAGGATAAGTGATTTATTTGCAAATCTATTGTTGAGTTTAGTGGAGGTCAGTACGTCATAAAATTACAATATGATGTTCATAAGGTTACAAAATACACACGTTAAAACGTTTTCATTTCAAAAAACTTATGACGACGTCACCATTCAGAAATAGGTGACGTCATATATGTAATTCCTGCGTCATAAGTTGGTAATTGAAAAGATAAAATTGACCTGTTCTTGAAAAAAATGAAATAACACAGTTATTAATTATGTTCCAAACTTTATCATCACATTAGAGACTAAGATAAAGTTTTTCGCGCAAAAAATCACAAAGCACCAGAAGAAAATAGTTGGAAAGTTTTATCGTTTTAATTCTAAAAACGCCAGTGTGACATAGTCATAGTCCAGGATTCTGAAACGAGAGCAGGTTATAGACAACAAATATTGCCAAAAATGTTTTAAACAGGGTCTTACGTTCTTTTTTGAACAGTTATTGTTCTTCATTTAACGAAAATATTTGCAGAAAATTTATATAAAATCTGCGATTTGCTTAAATTATAGAATCTGTGATTTAAACGTGTTATTTATCGTTAACAAAATAAATCTGTAAGATCTGTCAGTCACTAAAGTGATAAAAGGCCAAACGCTATAACAAATAGTAAAAATTTGGACAGCAGTGCGTCATGATAGCGCATTTTTGTTATCATTTTAAATAGAGTTGAAAAATTGTTTTGACAAATGTCATATGAAGCTTCCGATTTACACAGTTGATAACCTAAATATTTCTAAAAACATGTGAGTGAAATAAAAAATAATATATATATATATATATATATATATATATATATATATATATATATATATATATATATATATATATATATATATATATATATATATATATATATATATATACAAAAAAAGCAACAACAAAAAAACAAAAAAGTCTGGACGAAGCATGTGCGTTATGGTAGCGAATTTTTTAAAAAAATATTTTTAATAGCAAATGTCCTTCTTTTATGAAAGCAGGCATCAAACTTGGTTGCCTATATAGTAGAAACAATGTACCATATTTCATCGAAATAACTTTATTGTTTGAAAATGTATAACTTTATTGTTTGAAAATGTATAAACATTTTTCAAAAGTCTGGAGGCAGCAAGTGTTTTATCGAAGTGAATTTCCATTAAAATGTTTCTAATAGCAAATGCGAGCAGGCATAAATATGATTACCGGTATGGCCTATGTAGTAGAAACAATGTACTATATTTTATCAAAATTACTTATGGTTTGAAAATATACAAAAAAAAATCCGAAAATAAACTTAAATGTTGGTTTTCTAACCAACAAAGCTGACGTTAATAGCAAATTGAGTTACTGAAATTTGAAGGATTTAATGAAAGTTCGGTAAATTTGCAGATTAGCTCCCGAACGCCTTTCAAAAAAGTATTTTCTGAAACATTACTAGGACCCCACCTGGGTGCACAATCCACAAGAAAATTTTCTTGTTTACACCCCCCAAGGAAGTTACGGGACTGGGAGTGAATAGGGGTGCTGGGCGGGGTAGGCAGTAAAAAGGAAATATGAGCAGAAAATGCGAAGAAAACTGCTTGAAAGCTGTCTATTTTAAGCCATATCCCCATTAAACCCTGCTTACCCCGCACAGCACCCCTATTTGCCACAGGTCACATAACTTCCTTGTGGGATATGAACAAGAAGTTTTTCTTGTGGTTTATGCAACGAGGGTGATTGTAGGCACACGATGGGGGGATGTCTACGACGAAGCAGCCCCCCCCCCCCCCCAGTGGTGTGAACAACAAATTTTCTTGGGGTTTGTGGATCCAGGGGGGGGGTTCCTAGGCAGGTTTCTAAAACAGTTTTTTGAAAAGCCTTCGGGAGCTAAACTGCAAATGTACCGAAACTTCGCTACAAAAACGCACTTACTGCGTCCAGAATTTTTCTTACAAACGCATTATATTTCGATAAAAAATGCAAAAATGCATTAACGAATTTGTTCTACGAAAATTAGCTAAAATACAATTATAGACTGTCAAACCATAAACTTCACCAAACCTACAGCGAAAGCTTAACTAAACCGACAGCCAAAGCATCAGAGAAAGCGTTTATTTGGAATGAATTTTCTGTAAATATTTTAGTAAAATGAAGGGAAATGACGGCTGAATCTGAAACGTAAGGGTTTGCAGAACACTTTTCTTGCAACATTTTATTTTCAAAATCCGTATTTGTTTCACGTTCTTTGCCTAAACATTGCCAATTTTGACGTTTAAAATTGCGAATTTGACGTTTTGAGAAAAAATCCAATATTTGTTTTTTTAACTGCCCATAACTTCTTTGTCTTTAAAGCCAAAAACCTAAATTTTACAGAGTTCACTCTGTATGAATTTTTTTTAGAAAGAAAACAAAATTTTCCGGGAAAATTGATCCGATTTTCCTGGCTAACAAACTTATCCAAGACACTTGCAAAAGGAAGGTACTCATCAAATCTGATCAAGATTGGTCCACTATTTTTTGAGTTATCGGTCTGATATATATATATATCTATATATATATATATATATATATATATATATATATATATATATATATATATATATATATATATATATATATATATATATATATATATATATATATATATATATATACATATATTATTATTATTATTTTTGAAAATAATATGGACTATTAAGGTTGACCCGTGGTTGAAAAATAAGTATAACGATGTCAAGAACTTTGGTAAATGAAGGTAACAATAGAACAATTGAGAGGAGGAAGTTAAAGTAAGAAATATTTTCCATTTAGAATGTCAAAATTTGAAGTATAGTGAACTTGGTCCACAATTGCCAATGATTTTTTGGATGAACCCGTTAAATTTTGTAAAAACACAGCACAAGTCATAGACTTATTGTGTATTGCATATTGTATAATTTGATTGAATAAACGCAATAATAATAATATATATATATATATATATATATATATATATATATATATATATATATATATATATATATATATATATATATATATATATATATACACACATAGATCCCCTCATTATCGAATTAAAAAAAAAGTCGCTAAAAACGATGAGAAATTCAAGATATATTTTAAAAAACACTTCCTTAATAAGATATTAATAATATTAATATACATAATTAATAGTTAATAACAAAATATGTTATTTTTATTTATATTATATTTATGTACCATCAATTTGTAAAGCTATGGTCAAATAGGAGGCTCACTGAAAGACATTAAAAGATACAAAAATAAAACCATATGATTTGTATCCGCGAAATCAAACAAACAAAATAAACATCTTCAAAAGTCTGTGACCAATTGACTTGAGCTTCAGTGATCATCCCAAACACGCGCACATGTGAGTGAAATCTAAACATGTAGCTACCTCAATGGCGCATTACAAATACGTATCGACGTTCCTTGATTGGAGTTAACTAACGTCGGGCACGGTCAACTCTGTGATGGATGACCGGCTTGTGATCTCACCCGAGCTTCACGTGATGACCTAATTTTTTAGTGAATTTTCTTAGAAAGGAAGCATTTTTAAACGAATTTTCGTAAACAAATTTTAGACGATTAAAAAAAAAAGATTTTAGGGTATATTCGTAAAGAAAATTTTGGCACTTATTCATAAACGTGCTTTTTTTAAAGGCTTTTCATGACAATAAAATCTTATGGTAAATCGTTTTAGTAATTTTCGTAGAAATATTTTGGCGGATTCTCGAGAAAAAACTCTTTCAGTTAATGTTTGTGCAATTGTTTTTATCGAATTTTTGTGCTTCCTTTCTCCGGAAGGAAAAGAAATAAATGCTGGGAACTCCATTTTCAATAAAACTAGAAACTTAAAATATAAGTACAATTTGAAGAACCCAATTCACCACAATACAGTTTTTAGACCTGATGATCGTATCGCTAACAAAGCGTCATCAGAGGGATGGATAAACTCTGGTGACGCTAACTTTGTTAGCGAAACGATCGTCGGGACTAAAAACTGTATGGTAATGAATTGGGTTCTACAAATTGTACTCATCAGTGCTCATCACAGGTTCCAAACTTCACTCATAGAAACTTAAAATTCGGTGTGTACTACTATAAACGCAGAATTTTACTAAACCAACTTTCTTATTTTCAAAGATACAAAAAATGTCCGAAAAAACTGCTGCGATCGAGTGGGTAGGCTTTTTTCACTTGTTTTCATGAAAATAAGCGTAATCATGATAATTAATATAAATAGTTAAAGTGTAAATGGTAGCTAGATATAAGTGCATATGTGTAATATATGTATATAATATACTAAGGCTATAAAAATAGTTAATGAAAGCCAATGAAAATACAAATGACTGTAGCTGAATGAGTTCCCCTCGAGGCCAGAACATCCACACACAAAAAAGCGTAATCATATTTCCCCAGAAAACAAACCTTCTAAGATACATTAGAATAGCTAGTTTTGATGGTTACTTACTAATTGCATGGATAGTGTTGAGCTTTATCGTTTACAAGCCTGTTGTTGCCGGTTATAAAATTGACTAAAGTATGAATATCTTAACTCATTGGCGCCTTCACGCTGTGGCTGTATTAGAGTATGGTACCGTTATAGGACACTTAGGTGTGAGAGTTGTTTCCGTACAAATACATTGGCCAAAGCAAAGTTCACGTTTCCGAGATATCAGATCTTATCGCCATATACTACAGAAAACCATAAATGTTAACGAGTATTTACAACGCCAGTGTTGCCAAAAAGTAAGCTTTCGTAAAAAATTACCTTCTAACCAGATGCTTATGTTGTCATTTCCGAAGATAAAAAGGTAATTTTATATTTGATGGAAGATAACACTCGTTAAAGTTTTTGCCCCAACGAAAATATTGCTTGTGCCTTGGGTATTTTTGCATGTTTAAATTTTTTGTCTTAGAAGAGTTAATATGTTTTGAAAGATATAGTTGCACAAAAGTTATTTTTTTATACCAAAGTAAATGTAAATATAAAATGCTAAAATAGATACATTGGTGAGATTTGGAATTGCAGGGGAAAGAAGTTCAGCGGGAAGTGACAGAATAAAACCGCTTGACAGTGGATTTTTTGAAACAATTTTAAAATCAGGTCATTGCAAGCACAAGCTAAGCTTTTTTGTGAGACATGCTGTATAAAAAAAAACAACTCCGCGAACTGGGACGAAATGCGAGATTACTTTTCCTCATTTCCATGGGCGTCTGTCTGCTTCTCTCATCCTGACCCTTCTGATATCTCATAAAACGTCACCGAAATTATCCAAGCTGGCATGAAATTATTTATTCCACGTACACAGAAAACTCTGCAGCCACTCAAAAGCCCTGGTTCTCTAAATACTGTGACAAGGCTAGACTTGAAAAGGTCAAAGCTCACAAAAAGCTTCTACACAATCCCAGTCAAGAAAACCGTCAAGCATTTAACGACGCAAGAAACTGCTATGTCCGCATTCTATCTGAGGCAAAAAACTCGTTTAATAATCACATCAAAAACAAAGTCCTCTTATGCTCCAGCGGCAGCAAACCCTTCTGGACTCTTGCTAAATCTATTGGGAATAATTTCTACAAGAGCACGTTCCCACCTCTTGTCTCAGGGGATGAAATTGTTTCTACCGCCCTGGGCAAGGCTGAACTTTTTGCCTCGTTGTTCGCCGGCAACTCTACTCTCAACCCACCTCCAAATGTTCAACCACCAATAGTCCCCAATGTTGCGCATAAAATGACGGATATCATTTTCAAAACCAAAAAGGTACGAAATATGCTCTCTTCTCTTAATACCAGGAAAGCCTCTGGCCTTGACGAGATCCCAGCAATTGTTCTCAAAAAATGCGCACCAGAACTTGCTCCTGTCCTGACTCGTCTGTTTCAGACATCTTACAATAGAGGCATATTCCCTAGTAACTGGAAAACTGCTCGAGTACAACCCGTCCCCAAGAAAAGGTCCAAAGCGCTTCCTAGCAACTACAGGCCTATTCCTCTCCTTTCAGTCGTCTCTAAAGTGATGGAAAAGTATATAAACACCGAATTACTAAAATTTCTTGAATCTAATCTACGACAGGCAGTATGGATTCCGTCAGCGCAGATCAACTGCCGACCTCATTTCCTTTGTCACCCATTCTTGGAACAAGTTTATGGAACTACACGGTGAATCCTAGATTGTCGCTCTAGACATATCCAAAGCATTCGACCAGGTCTGGCATGTAGCGCTGCTTAATAAACTACGGGCATATGGCCTACCACCAAAACTCTGTACGTGGACAGCAAATTTCCTCTCCAACCGGACCATTTCTGTTGTTGTGAATGACCATTCCTCTAAACTGTATCCAATTAATGCAGGAGTTCCTCAAGGTTCAGCTTTAGCCCCTACTTTGTTTCTTCTCCACATCAATGACCTCCTCTCTAGCACATCCAACCCAGTTCACAGTTACGCGGACGACAGCACCCTCCACTCAAATATACAATATTCTAAGCCTGTCGCTTTAGCCCAATTAGATGAGGATCGCAGACTCATGGAGGGTTCTATCTCCGTGGATCTCCAAAAAATATTAGAGTGGGGAAGTAGAAATCTTGTACAATTCAACCCCACCAAATCACAGTTTTGCTTTCTTTCTCATAAGATATACACCAGCCCTAGACCCATTACCATAAACAACCAAGTTATTCAAAGTAATGAGTCATTTTCACTTGTTGGAATTTCTGTGGATTGAAATCTCAATTGGCATCAACATGTCACATCAATTGCAGAAGCGGCTGCTAAGAAATTAGGTTTCCTCTTCCGGGCTCGCAAATACTTTTCACCAGCTAATCTCTATACCTTATATACTTCACAAACAAGACCAAACCTGGAATACTGCTCCGACATCTGGGGTGCTGCTGCCGCTTCTACACTAGATATCCTGGACTTCATTCAGAAGAGAGCTATACGTCTCATCGGTGACCCTACCCTCACCCAAAGGCTGCCATCCCTTGCCCACCGACGTACCGTTGGTGACCTCTCTCTCTCTTTTACAGATATCTGCACGGGCACTGCTCAGAGGAGCTTTCTTCCATAGTTCCTCCACCTGCTGTCCCCAACAGATCTACCAGGGGAACAGAGCGAATGCACCCTTTTACTGTCCAAGTTACCAGACATAGAACATCTTTTGTCCCGAGGACTTCCAAGTTGTGGAATTCCTTGCCGGCACATGTTTTTCCTTCTCCCCCAAACCTCCACACTTTCAAGTCCAGAATTAACAAGTTCCTCCTTGTCGACACCCACGGTACGATAGTATTTAGGCTGTGAGCCCTCGTGGTGTGTTGTTGAAATTAAAAAAAAAGTATAAATCGATCACGTTTTCAGATTTCGTCCCTCGGTTTTTGTGTTCCAGTATATTCAATTGTGTATCTAAGATATATGGCGAATAATACTAATAATTATGTAGATACCACTATCTGAAATTTCAAACAAAACTTCAAAGAAACAAACAATTTTAGTATTCGTTGACTGCAGTGCGTCTTTTTCAACCGTATACGGTAGATAAGCAAGTTTCAGGGCACTTAAGTACAGATTGTCCGGATGTCGTTGGTTTTGTGGGGTATCTCGTAAATGAGACCTAAGTGATCTTATCCAAGATTTAAAACTATCTATGAAGAAGCACAACGAAGTTTTAGGCTTTTTGGGCTCAGGCTAGATAACTGGATTCTTCCCCAGAATGGAACCAAAGTTTCGTTTCAGCGTGGTCAGCGTGTCGAATTCAAAGATGTCTCCTCAGCTGAGAATAGCATGGTGTTTTTTAATGCAGTACATTCTGTATTCTGAGATGAATATCACAAAGACGATTGGTGTTTTTTTATCGATTCATCGAAAGTTACCCTAAAAGCAGTTTTACTCTACAATGGAAATAACATTTCCTCTGTTCCTTTGACCTAAGCAACCAACATGAAGGAATCATACACGAGCCTTCGTTTAAGTAAAATTAAATATGAGGACTCCAAGTGGAATATGTGTGGATACCTAAAAGTTGTAGCTCTTTTACTACAAACGCAGCTGGCCTATACAAAATAATGTAGTTTCCTTTGTGAGAGACCGACACAATAACACAATAAACTATTATACAAGTAAGTGCGGCGAAAATGAACATCTTTGACTCCTCCAGTAACTAAGAATGTCATTAATCCTCCTATTGTCGATCTTCAAAAAATGTAGTTGCCACCTTTGCATTTCAAGTTTGAGCTGATGTCAGAGACATGGAAAGAAACGCCGGTGGGTTCACATACACGATCAGTAAATTTCCAGGATCTGCGATGCTAAAATCAAGGAGGTTATTTGTGTAGAATCCTAGAATAAGGAACTACTTCGGGATGAAAAGTCCAATGGACTCAATGAGACCGAAACAGTTGGATGGCTGTCGTTCAAAGGAGTTTGACATCTTTTCACAACTTGAATTTTATTGAAGATAATAATAAACACGAGGAAATTTCTCCACTATCATACAAAATAGTTAAAGGGGCAGTGAGTGCGGATTCTACAAGCACTGATTCGGAGTAATGCTCTAAATTGTCCATCTTGTTGCATAAATAACTAATACATATAGGTATACTAATTATACAGTCCGGGCCTAAAGTATGGAATAAATTAAGCAAAAGCCAAATTACAATTGAATATGACAAACTGTACATCAACTAAAATAAAGCAAAAACTCTTTTGCTAATCAAAAACCTTAGCATACTTAGTTTTTCAAAATGTCTTATTGCATTTTAAGTATTATGGCATAAAGTTGGTCAAGATCATAAACTAAACATATTGTTAAGTATGGAAGAGAACCCTCATAATACGTCTCGATTGCTGGCATTAGAAAATTGAGTTAGTCAGACAAAAGTGATATATGTCACGAGGAAGGAAAAGTATCATCGCTGCAAAATTCAGCTCGTACAAGAACTTAATGATGACGACCCCGACTAACGATTATAGTTTTGTGAAACTATGATGGATTTATTCCAAGCAAATACACTTTTGCAACGGAAAATACTTTTTTCGGATGATGTCACGTTTTGTCTCCATGGCACAGTGAACCGTCAAAATGGGGAGTTTGAATTCGAGTAAATCCTCCTTGGATGATAGAGGCATATACTCAATACCCGCAGAAATTAAATGTGTGGGATGAAACAGTTGATAGAAGACTAGTAGTGCATTTCTTCTTTGAAGAAATAAATTTACGATTTTTTTTGCCAAATGACGCTGTTCCAGAGCCTGCATTAAATTTTACAAACGACAATCATCCTGACCTTCGAGAGAATAGCATGTGATTTCAACAAGATGGCGCACCTTCGCAATATGAGCGCATTGTCCGATATTTTCTGAACAATTGCTATCCTTGGAGATAGATTCGCAGGCGAGGATTCCTGGATTATTTTTATGAGGTTATTTAAAGCCCTAGGTTTAGATCAACAGACCACAAAATTGAGCTGTGCTGCAAAATCGCATTGCAGGTTGCAGAATTAGCTGAAAATGATGCAAAATGTAAAAAATGAATTTTGACATAGACCTGCGTAATGTCATCAAGTCGGTGGATGGCTGTTCGAACACTTATTTACCTAAAATTGCCTTGTCTTTTTTTTTTAACAATAAAATTTAGTTCTCACATTCAGTTGTCATTTACTCGAAAAATTTCGTATGTTTATATAAGACATTTTTTAAGTTACATTTTTAGTGAATTTTCTTTAAAAAATTTCTTCCAATGAGGAGATCCCGACTTTTAAATTTTGAAAAAATTTCTTCAAATGAGAGCTATTTAGGACTCCTGGAACCCAAATCCGAGGTCGGTTTCAGACTTTATTTGTTTATATATATATATATATATATATATATATATATATATATATATATATATATATATATATATATATATATATATATATATATATATATATATATATATATATATATATATATATATATATATATATATATATATATATATATATATATATATATATATATATATATATATATATTTATGTGTCACACCTATAACTAAAAAAATTATGGACCGTTTTTACAAAACTTGGTGAGTACCTTCCTTTCGCAAGTGGCTTGGATAAGTTCGTTAAGCCAGGAAAATCCGCCGAGGTTTTCCCGGAAAATTTTGTGTTTTCTTTCGAAAAAAACTTATATTTCCGGAATTAACAAAGTAAGGGCAACCAAATTTCGTACGCGGGTTTATATCATTATAAGTAAGTTACCTATTCAAATTCAGCTCTGTAGGTTCAATGACAAAAAAGTTACAGGCATTTAAAGAAACATAAATTTGGGTTTTCCTCAAAAGTCGCGATTTTAAATGTCAAAATTGGTAATATTTAGGCAATGAACCTGAAACTAATATGAGCTATGGAGAATAATGTCTCAAAAATAGTGTTTTACAAAGCCTGAAGTCTTAGTTTCAATCGTCATTGTCCTTCATTTTACTAAAATATTCCCAGAAAATTCATTTCAAATAGACCCTTTCTCTGATGCTTTGGCAGTAGTGTTGGCTATAGAGTTTATCGGTTAATGGTATATCATTTTTGTCAAATTTTCGTAAAAAATCTTTAAAGCTCAATATATACGTCATTATGCAAGATACGAAAAAAATTGTATACATTAATTATAGGGTGTCTTGAGCTACATCTTAAAATCATTTCTACAATTACAGGTGGCCCATAAGTCGTTGGTGACTCAAATTTTCTTTTTTAGTGAATTTTCTTTAAAAAATTCACTAATGGGGAGATCCGTGTTTATATATATATATATATATATATATATATATATATATATATATATATATATATATATATATATATATATATATATATATATATATATATCTTACCGATAACTCAAAAAATAATAGACCGATCTTTATCAAATTTGGTGAGTACCTTCCTTTTGCAAGTAGCTTGGATAAGTTCGTTAGCCAGGAAAATCGGACAAGGTTTTCCCGGAATTTTTTATTTTCTTTCTAAAAAAATCATATTTCCGAAAAAAACAAAGTGAGGGCAACCAAATTTGGTACGCGTATTTGTATTATAAAGGGTGAATCATGTACCAAAATTTAGGTCTCTAAGTTTGAGGACAAAAAAGCAGCTAAAGCAACAAATTTTGGAGTTTTCCTCAAAACGTCAAACTCGCAAATTAACACGTCAAACTCGCAATTTAAACGTCAAACTCACAATTTAAAACGTCAAAATTGGTAATGTTTAGGAAAAGAGCTTGAAACAAATATCGATTGTGAAAAGAAAATGTTGCAAGAAGAGTGTTCTGCGAACCCTTAAGTTTCAGATTCAACCGTCATTGCCTTTCGTTTTACTAAAATATTTACAGAAAATTCATTTCAAATAGACCCTTTCTCTGATGCTTTGGCTGTCGGTTTAGTTAAGTTGATGCTTTCGCTGTAGGTTTGGTGAAGTTTATGGTTTAACGGTCTATAATTTTTAGCTAATTTTCGTAGAACAAATTCGTTACTGCATTTTAGCATTTTTTATCGAAATAGGATGCATGTTTGTAAGAAAAAATCTGGACGCAGTAAGTGCGTTTTGGTAGCAAATTTTCATTAAATCCTTCAAATTTCAATAACTCAATTTGCTATTAACATAACTTTTGTTGGTTAGGAAACCAACATTTGACTTTATAAATAATATTTGTATGAATGCAGCAAGGGCGTTTTGGTTGGGAATTTTCACTAAATGTTTCAAATTTCAATAACTCAATTTGCTATTAACCTAAGGTTCATTGGGTAGGAGACCAGTTTTCTCAGAAACATTTAAAGTTTATTTTCGGAAAATTTTTGTACATTTTCAAATAATTATTTTGATAAAATATGGTACATTGTTCCTACTATATAGGTTATACCGGTAACCAAATTGATGCCTGCTTGCATTAGAGCGATATATTTGTAATTAAAAACATTTTTATGAAAATTCACTACCATAACGCACTTGCTGCGCCCAGAGTTTTATACAATGAAAAGATCTCTCAAAATTAGGGAAAACTAGTGAATTGCCATTTAAAAAAAGTTGATGACATCATTACTCTTAAAACATATGATGGTCGTATTAAGTAAAATGTATATCCTCTAACACGGCGGTTCTATCTAAATCTCCGTGTTAAAGAATTTCTGTAAAAAAAAATTATTGCGCTTTTATTTATTTTATTCCATACTTTAGGAACGCACTCTATATTATCTTTCATTTACGCGAATTTCTCTTCACAAAATTTTGCCAAATAACATAATACGGTCAAAGATGTCGCACAAACAGCTGATACCAATAAAAAGTCTTTTAGTTAAGATAAACAACTAATGTGATAGGATTTGATAGAATAGCCTCGGTTACGGCAATGCAAGAAATCGTGTTCATTGATGTCATTGTTTATCCAAAGAAAACATTAATATCCTAGCCAACATTTTCACTGCTCCTAATTTTCAGGTGGCAACACACCATTAATCCAAGTATCAGGATGCACTTTGTAAAATCATCCACTTGAAAGTCAGCACACGACCTCGGGATTGACGAGGAAAACCAAATCAATTGCCTCAGGTCATAGAAGGTCGATCGTCGATTGTCTCGTGAGCAATGTGCAGTCCGCATCGCGTTATCCATCCAGTGTGCCACGGGTTCTGATTTACAGTTATTGCTGCGGAGAACTTAATAGGGTATCATTTGGTGGTATTATCGTTATGTCGTTAGGCCATATCTGAAGATACATGATCAGCTTATCTTGGTCATATCAGAGAGTATCTGGGTGGGTGCTTCCACCCAGGTCTATCAGCTATTCAAATAAATGTTCCGTGTTCACTCAACAGTGATCTATGTTCGTTGTGCGAATAACCAGTGCCGTTGCCAGATTATCTGGATTGTTCAAGCTGTGATGTCAGATGTATCTGGTTCTTAAAAGTTCACTGCCCCGATACTTAGCCTGTTATGTTAATAAACTTATTTTATTCAGTACTGGCTTTCAGAGTTGCATAATTCGCCAAAAATTTAAAGAAAAACAGTTTTTGAGGTAAAAGCTGTAACACTAATTTATAGTATTTTATCTTATTTCTATAACGTCGTTCTATTTCCGCAAATATGGCCAATTACCGGCCCTAGGGAGCAGTATTACCTCACCATCTTGAAAATTTTGCCGAATCCCTTACGTCTTTTAATGAGGATAGGGATTTTTTTAAGTGACTAGCATCTCATGGTACACGGGACCGATGGCTTTACATTCCCTCCAAAGCGCGAAAAGTAAAAACATTTAATTTGCTAAAGACAATGCCACAATCTCAGTTGATGTTAATTTTATAGTATGTAATAAAAAGGAAATGACGCTTCTACTGGGAATCGACCCTAGGACTTTTGACTTCAGAGGTACACGTCCTGTGCACCAGACCACCGATGGTGCCAAAATTAATTTAGTAGACAGTCTTAATACTAGTCCACAAGAAGATGCTTTAAATGGGGTACTGTGTCCCACACTTTTTTAAAGCGCGTCCCCATTTTGGTAAGAATTTTGTTTGGGACCCCCTTTTTTACTGTACCAAATTTTATTCGTAGAAAAAAAAAACAACAGCCATGCTTAGTTCCATCTAATAATCATCTAATAAGAATACTGAGACTAGTGTTGTGAGAATACGTAATAAGATATTCGTCGAATCCGAATATTGAAATATTCGTATTAATCCGAATATTGAAATATTCGTATTAATCCGAATATCTGTGGTAGCGTGATACGGAATACGGAATTGTACGTCGCACGTGTACGATAGAAAAACTCTATGAGCAGAATGACGTGTACTGTGTACTGCAACGTCAGTAACAGTAGCAATTGAATACGTATTCGGTATTTGGCATTCGTATTCGTAATAACAAATATGAATCTGAACCGACCTAACCTGTACCCGCAATCTTATATAAGAATCGAACATTTTTCTATATTCCTAGAGACGTATTCTATGTTTATTGTGTCAATTAGATGACACAAGTTTGTTAAAACGAGAAGTTGGATTAAAAATTAAAATTTTCTGATTCAGTTACTATAAAATGAATTTTTATTACTAAACATAAAATAATGAGCACAACATAATTTCTTTGGTTTAGTTATTAGTCACCATTATTTATCAATTACAAAAAACTTAACATGACCTTGTCCTATATTATAGTTTAAAATTAAGAATATCTTGATGTTCACTGAACAGTAATAATAAAATATAGATTTATTAAAAATAACCATTCATTATAAAAATTTGAAAAAACGAAAAAACTATCTCGGAAAAATGAAAAAAACAGTATCTTTATTTTTTTTTTACCAACAAAAGCAGAAATACAGCAAATGACTATTCCGATTCCGTATTCCCTGTTCCGTAATCGGTATTCGGTCATGCGTAACCACATCCACACCATTCTCCCCCCACACGTATTACGTATTATATTTAGCACGCGTACGTTCTTGTTCTTACTATAATACCCCATCCTAATGTGAAAACGTATTCGGATGATTAATCCGAATATTACTTTATATGAATCCGTATCATTTGAATATCAAAATAATCCGAATATTTACAACGCTAACTGAGACGCAATTCGTTCTTTTGCTGCTCACGCCATCTATCACCAAATAACGACATTAAAGTCAGAGTAGACAATGTGTTTATCACTACCATCTATGATCAAATAGCGCAAATTATTTGTCCTTTTTTATCTGGAACTTTCAACATGATCAAGAAAGGACACTACAATACCAGATCTTTCTTTTATCACTCCTTCGTCTTTATATAGGGTGGCCCAACGAGAAGCATGCATACAGCTTTATTTTTTTTTGTGTATTTGGGGAAAAACGCTCGGACCCGTGACTCTTTAATTGTAGGGGGACACATTTTAAGCATATTTTCCAACCTACCCGTTCAAACCCTTAGCGGGAAACAAATGCACCCTCAAATTTTTAAATGAGAAGTAGGGTCGAGTCATACATTATTTAAAAGGGCACACAATCACCTTTCCAATGATGTCTTATTTGTTGGATTTTGCTTCAACAGTTAAAGCAAAAACGACTTTACAAACTTAAACCCCATAGTTTTGGCATCAATGAAAAAGCTACGTAAATTTCAGTTCCTAGGAGTAAAAATACCACAATCATTTTTGCGTTACTTATTTTAACAAAAACGTTATTAAACTTCAATATAACTACTGTTCTCTTACCAAAATTGACGTTCTTTCTAATCGTTATCTTTTATGTGATTTCTTGAATAAGGTAAATAATTTCGCATCAGTATACAAACACAATTCAGGTGAACGTTTAGTTTATAATCTTCATTGGCACCGTTTGATTACTCTTAAGAACTAAAATTTACGTGACTTTTTCCTTGATACCAAAACTATGGGGTTTAAGTTTGTAAAGCCGTTTTTCAAACGGTAAGTGGGGTCGAGTCATA
The DNA here is from genome assembly GCA_964006375.1 of Tillus elongatus. Classification (NCBI taxonomy): domain Eukaryota; kingdom Metazoa; phylum Arthropoda; class Insecta; order Coleoptera; family Cleridae; genus Tillus; species Tillus elongatus. The sequence continues at coordinate 42,741,352 of OZ023263.1, read as the reverse complement.
CATTATTTCAGAGGGTACGCAATTACCTTTCCAATGATGTGTTATTTGTTGTATTTTACTTTAACAGTTAAAGCAAAAATGGCTTTACAAACTTAAACCCCATAGTTTTGGTATCAAGGAAAAAATCACGTAAATTTTAGTTCTTGGGAGTAATCAAACGGCGTCAATGAAGATTATAAACTAAACGTTCACCTGAATTGTGTTTGTATACTGATGCGAAATTTTTTACCTTATTCAAGAAATCACATAAAAGATAACGATAAGAAAGAACGTCAATTTTGGTAAGAGAACAGTAGCTATATTGAAATTTAATAACGCTTTTGTTAAAATAAGTAACGCAAAAATGATTGTGGTATTTTTACTCCTAGGAACTGAAATTTACGTAGCTTTTTCATTGATGCCAAAACTATGGGGTTTAAGTTTGTAAAGTCGTTTTTGCTTTAACTGTTGAAGTAAAAAGGACTGCAAAAAATCCTTGAAGCAGCTGGCTACGAACAACAAAGTAACTTTGATGTGGGTACCAGGGCATCAAGGCATTAAAGGAAATGAGGAAGCAGACAGCCTTGCAAAAAGGGCAGTAACAACACCATTCTATGGTCCAGAGACCTATTGTGGACCAACAAAAAGCCATGTAAGAATATAACTTGATATTTGGGAGGAATCAAATGCTGTCATATTGGAGGAAAATGCCGCACTTAAGGCAGGCAAAACTGTTCGTCACCATATCAACAGAGAAGTCTGAACTGTTTCGTGAATTGAACAGAAATGACTTGAGAATAATTACGGGACTTTTTATAGGACACCCCACAGTAAGATGTCACCTTTTGAAGATGGGTAAAGCGGACAGTGAGAAAACTGCAGATACTGCACTGCAGCGGAAAAAACCATAGAATACTTACTATCCGACTGCATGGCTAAGTTCTGTGAAAGGTTCAAATACCTTGGAGGGGTGACTCTAACACCCCAGGAACTAGGTAAAGTAGCCGCCAAAAAGATAGTAAACTATGTAGACCTGTAGAAATTTATTTCTTCTTCACATCGACGTAAACTATAACAATTAATAATTATTAACATCTTTAAATAAAGTGTAATTTCAATGTTATTATTTCAAAAATGTATCTGCTTTAGAAGATATTGGCGTACTTGGATAATTGATAACAATACATGTGGACGGCATTTGAGATTTTCTCCTGAACTTGTCAAACAACAGAAAAAATTAGTTTCCTCAATGTGAAAGGCGGTAGACAACATAAAATACCACATCGAATATTCTACGTCTTGTCTATGTTAGTAGCATTTGAGATAAGGATAAAGTGTTGACCACACCTTGCAGCGACCACGCACTTATAAAACGATCCTTTCTTCTTCATCCGCCTTTCTTATGTAATCAGATATATGTATAGCATTCAGGTACAAGCAATCTGCCTTGCATTCAACATCATCTTAACTCGGTAATATTTCACATAGTTTCACTCGAAGGAAAATATTATAGATGTAAATACATAATAGGTCGCTCACTTACATATTCGAAAACATTTGCAATCACCTGGTAGTGTGTGAGAGTGAGAAATGATGAGAAGATATTTTACCATTTTTGGTTCGTATTAAGAAAATGTTATGTAAGTTTGATGCAACATCTGCGGTTACAATATCATAAGTTCAGGGATTTAAAGTAAATTTTATTATTATCGATATTCTAACATAACTGTCGTTTTCTGGCTATATTTTTATTTTATTTTTTTATTTCAACAACACACCACGAGGGCTTACAGCCTAAATACTATCGTACCGTGGGTGTCGACAAGGAGGAAAAAGGCAACTTGTTAATTCTGGACTTGAAGGTTTGGAGGTTCGGGGGAGAAGGAAAAACATGTACCGGCAAGGAATTCCACAACTTGGAAGTCCTCGAGACAAAAGAGCGAGCATAACAAGATGTGGTATGTATGGTGACCTGGACACTAAAAGGGTGCATTCGCTCTGTTCCCCTGGTAGATCTGTTGGGGGCAGCAGGTAGAGGAACTATGGAAGAAAGCTCCTCTGAGCAGTGCCTGTGCAGATATCTGTAAAAGAGAGAGAGGTCACCAACGGCACGTCGGTGGGCAAGGGATGGCAGCCTTTGGGTGAGGGTTGGGTCACCGATGAGACGTATAGCTCTCTTCTGAATGGAGTCCAGGATAGCGAGTGTAGAAGCGGCAACAGCACCCCAAATGTGGGAGCAGTATTTGAGGTTTGGTCTTATTTGTGAAGTATATAAGGTATAGAGATTAGCTGGTGAAAAGCATTTTCGAACCCGGAAGAGGAAACCTAATTTCTTAGCAGCCGCTTCTACAATTGATGTGACATGTTGGTGCCAATTGAGATTTCGATCCACAGAAATGCCAACAAGTGAAAAGGACTCATTACTTTGAATAGGTTGTTTGTTTATTGTGATGGGTCTAGGGCCGGTGTATCTCTTATGAGAAAGAAAGCAAGACTGTGATTTGGTGGGGTTGAATTGTATAAGATTTCTACTTCCCCAGTCTAATATTTTTTGGAGATCCACGGAGATAGAACCCTCCATGAGTCTGCGATGCTCATCTAATTGGGCTCAAGAGACAGGCTTAGAATATTGTATATTTGAGTGGAGGGTGCTGTCCTCCGCGTAACTGTGAACTGGGTTGGATGTCCTAGAGAGGAGGTCATTGATGGGGAGAAGAAACAAAGTAGGGACTAAAGATGAACCTTGACGAACTCCTGCATTAATTGGATACAGTTTAGAGGAATGACCATCCACGACAACATAAATGCTCCGGTTGGGAAAGGAAATTTGCTGTCCACGTACAGAGTTTTGGTGGTAGGCCATAGGCCGCTAGTTTATTAAGCAGCGCTGCGTACCAGACCTGGTCGAATACTTTGGATATGTCTAGAGCGACAATCTGGGATTCACCGTGTAGTTCCATAGACTTGTTCCAAGAATGGATAACAAAGGAAAGGAGGTCGGCAGTTGATCTGCGCTGACGGAATTCATACTACCTGTCGTGGATTAGACTGTGTTTTTTCAAAAAATTTTGATAATTCGGTGTTTATATACTTTTCCATCACTTTAGAGACGACTGAAAGGAGAGAAATCGGCCTGTAGTTGCTAGGAAGCGCTTTGAATCCTTTCTTGGGGACGGGTTGTACTCGAGCAGTTTTCCAGTTACTAGGGAATATGCCTCTATTGTAAGATGTATTGTTGATGTTTCTATTAATACACACAAATAAAAAGTCTAGACGTGGCAAGTACATTATGGTAGTGGATTTTTATATAAATCACAAAAAATAACAACACTTTCGGGATTACAAAATTGTTTTGAAAAGTTGGGTTAGCTAACAAACTCATCCAAGCGATTATACTTTAAACTTACAGAGACCTTGAAGATCGATTTTAAGGTCCTAGTACGCGCACATTTGAAGAATTCTTTCGAAAGTGTTACCATCGATATCTCTCTATTATCAAAAAAATTGTGCGTTATAACTCCTTTTGAGAAAAATCCACAAAACTCAATTTTCTATGAAGCTAAAGAACTAAATTTTGCTATATCTGTAGATAGTGTAAGTCTCTTTAAAAGAAACTTGTACTACAAATTTCATTATAGTTATACAGAAGATTTCCAGAAGAAATTTAATTCATATTTAGAAAAGTAAAGTCTCTGCCAAATTATAAACGTAGTAGTTATTTTTCCTTATTAATCGCCAGTATGATTTCGTTTTAGTCAGCCTAATCAAACCGATTTTTTCGATCTCAGCAATAACAAAATTATAATTTTAGACTCGACATGATAAACTTATTTAGGCGTTTTAAACAAAAATTAGATCTTGTTCAAAACGTATGAAATATGTGTATAGTTTGTCCAAATGTCAAAATAAAACATAAAAAATATACACTCGAGCTGGATTAGATCGCGTAACCTCCTGCTTATGAGACAAGCGTGACGCCTCTCAGCCATCTAGGCATACGTCAACTAACGTTTTGTTTAGATGATACATTAGATCGCCTTCATGCACAGGATATTATATTCAAAGTATATGTAACAATTAATTATATAATTAGTAATTAGTAGAATTACCATTTAAATACATCCCACGACTGTTTCGGTCTTATACAACGTCTTATGTTTAAGTTTAAAGATAAAATAAACTATTTTAGAATCATTTTTATAGAGACTTGGCTTGATTTTGTTTATATTTCTACTATATTATGCGACAGCATAATATATCTATGCTGCGCTAAAACTGTATTTGGGGCCGTTCATAAAGCTATATAATAGTGTATTTTAATAACTGATTAAATCCCCCAGTTGAATAACAATCACTTGGCAAATTTTTAATTTCATGCCGTCTGTAATTTTCCATAAATGCGGCCGAGATTTCACGATTGTTAGTTCGGGTAGTATGTTTTATGCCTATTATATATTTAGTTTGATCACTGTTGATGTATGTTTTATACCTGATGTATGAATTAATCTACGCGATGCAGTTTAACCACTAAGTCGTCTCAATGCATGTCTTTTTATTGTGTACCAAATTACTTAAAATTCACAACATGGGTTTATTTGCGCTATTTTTCATTCCAGTTACTATGATACTTACAAAAATACAGCGTTTTCAAGAAGTTTTCCCCGATTTTCCACCGGAAAAACTTGAGCATAAAGGCTGATTAACAAACTCGACCTCGGCTTTCGCCCAAGCAAGCTTTTTGCCAAGTTTCATTGAAATCAGTCTGGTATTTTTTGTGTTATCGCTCGGATACATACACACACATACATACATACATACATATATATATATATATATATATATATATATATATATATATATATATATATATATATATATATATATATATATATATATAATTTTAACGGAACTTGAATTTTGGGTTTTAGGGACCCAAATTCGCGCTCATCTGAAGAAATATTTTCAAAACATTTTCATCGTGACCTCTCTATAGCGAATTTTTCTTAATGAAAATTCGCTAAAACAGAGTTATCCAAAGTCATGCAGCTACTAGAGAAGATAGTAGAACAGATACGGGCTACATCTCATGGGGAACCAATCAGAGCTCACCGTGCAAATGCCTTGCGTTCTTGAAACTGCTGCAAGGTGGGACATATAAGGGCGAATGTTGGGCTCTAAGATCACGCGCATGGGAGAAAGTGAAGCTAAGGCCGGTAACTGTTTCTCAGGTTACCGATTCTGGCAGCACTCTCGTCGTAGATGGATACGTAAGCGGCAATAAGACCCAGATGGTCGTCGACACCGGCACACCTAGGATGATTATTCGCCGCGACATGGTACCAAGATGGCGAGTAAGAGAGCCAGAGTAATGCAGCCAGTGGTGATCGGATCCAGGTATTTGGCGAAACTGACGTCGAGCTGCAAATTAGGACATGAAAGGCAAAATAGAGTGCCACAGTCGCCGCCTTGTCAGATCGGATTATAATTGGGTTGGACATTCTCCAAGAGCAATGCGATAAACTTGATCTTGGCACTAACATCCTGACCATAGGCGGTGAAGAAGTAATAACGTCGCCTGGCAGTAACCTTGTAATGCGGAAAATCACCGTGGAAGAAAATAGCAACATTAATGTCTGCAATGAAAGTATCATTTCAGTCAAGAGAACTAAAAGACGTCGTTTCTTCTCTCCACAGTTATTCAGCGGGAAGCAGCTCAAAAAGAAATTATGGGAGAAGTACAAGACGAAGGGTCTATAGACCATGTAAGTGTGAAGCCAACCCAGAAAAAGGTCAGTGCACACATTTGTTGGAACGGCTGCAGGCCAGGGACTTCGTGGAAGGGCCGGACAGAGATAAAGCTGTCTGGCTACTCGGAAAGAGTGGACTTACGCTTCGCCGCATCCTTGGGGTGCTGACAGGCCACTGCGCCCTTAGAAGACACCTCACATTGATAGGCGTAGAGAGGGATCCCATTTGCCAGGAATGCTGCGAGGATAAAGAAACGTCCTACCACTACATGTGTGAATGCGAGGCTTTTGGGAGTCTTCGAGCAGAATTGTTCGGATCGAGGGCTCTGCAGAGGAATCAGGTAAGTACCGTCCAATTCAGACCGTCACGGCCTTCATCTCGAGGTCGAGGCGGTTTGGCGACGGAACCGATGAAGAGTAGAGCATGGTTGCTGGGTTTGGCCTCCCCACCACTGCTACTACTACTGTTGGATCGGAGCTGATGGCGACAGGAATAATAGGGCCTGCAGAGATCTTTGTGCAAGTAGAACCCAAGACAAGATCAATTGTGCGGAAGAACTAGTGGAACGTAAAAACTTCGCTTGAATAGAGCTGCGACATATTGACGAGAAGGAAAGCCATCCATTCTGCTGTCAGAATGCACATACGCATGAAGATCCGTTATGACGTGTGAGGTAATTCGGCTGGTTTTAAAGAAGAAGATCGGGTGTGGTTCTACAATCCTGAACGGCGCAAAGGACTGTCACCTAAACTATAAAAATTGTGGGAAGGTCCGTATAAGGTGGTCAATTGGATCAATTACGTTGTCTAGCGCATTCAGAGCAGCTCAAAGAGCAAGGTGAAGGTGGTCCATATGCACAGGCTTACGCCATATTAAGAAATGTCAGGATGGAGCACTGGCACACCCGTCTCTATGAGAATTAAGTTTATGAACTTTGTTACTTCTATGGTCACAGGCAGGTTGTAAAGTGTGTTGATAACAGCGAATACTCTAGAATTATATTTCGAGAATGGACTAGAAATGACACATATGCTACAATGTAGAACGATCTAGAACTACTCTATGGACAGTATAAATAAACAAGCCTCAGATAGAGCAGTCAGTCAGTAGCGAGTTAGTGTTGGTGTATAATAAGCGATCACAGAAGGCGTATAGTGAGATATAGTTCTATGGACATATAGTAATAAAGAGAAATATTTTAGTTGATGATGGTGTCGGAAAATAGTTGGTTATAATAAATGAGTAGTTTGAAAAACTGTGTTTTGTTAATAAACAAATCCAGAACCCCGAAGAACGCAACGATACTATTCTACCCTATTTTACTCCATCGGCTTTAACAAAAAGTGTTTCCTTTACCGAACTTAAACCCACTGTAGCTTGTTTTAGATACTGTTAGATATAAATTTTCGTATCAACATTTTTTTTAACAATTTATGTGTCAACTACTTATTAGCAGGACACCAGGCACCTGTTTTATTGTTGAAAGATATTAGCTATAAGGCATATATGACCACGGCGTTCCCCTGTGTAACCCTAGGTTCAGATCAGAGAACGGTGTCTTCTCGTGTACTTGAAGGCTGATCACGAGAACACGATCAGCGTGTCTGGTTACCGGGCTCTTGCCTCATAACAACCATCACGATCGTTGCGGGTGGCGCAACATTGACATACACATTCTTTATGTGTGTAGTCTGTATTGTTCATAATGTCATCATACCTTTCTTCTAAGCTTAGGGGTCTACGAACTACCTTCATCAGCGATGTAGATCGTAGCTTTTTCAGCAATTAATAGCGGAAATTGGGACGCTGACGCTGCTAAAATAAATTGAAACCAAGTCTAGTAAAAACCACTCTTCAAGCAGGGTCGGATGCACGGCGAGGCAAGCCCCGGGGCCTCCATACATTGTGGGCCTACACAAGCCTTGGATTTAAAAAGGCGAATTTGCATACAACCTCCCGAACAGTTTTAGATAATACGACTGCTGATAGATAAAGTTTGGTATCTTACATGCACGCTGACACGATTCTTACCTTTTGTTATCTTGTGTTTGGGGAGTTATTTACGTTTGAAGTTTTTTACACATTACACACTTTTTATACATTATCCCAGTACGGTTCTGCTCCGTTTGACCCCTTCCCCTCCATTACCTTAACATTTAACGTAAAGTTACCAATGAATCCATTATGGGATTTACTGGATTATTCCAGACCGCGCAGTTTGGGCTATATTGCCCCTTGTATGTCGCTTCTTTTAATATTACCAGATCGCCTTTTATGCACTACATATATCGCTGTCATCGGGTTCTTAATTACTGATGTGCTCCAAGGCCTTCTTCTGAAATAGTGCATTCTTCACCTTCTACCTGGTGTTCTAGTGTTGCAATGTATCAGCGTGCACGTGCCGCGAGTTAGTGATCCGTGACATATTATTTGTTTCCTACATTGTTTTTGTAATGAGTTAACGAGGTCGCAGCTTGTTTGCACAGTCCAAGGACCGGACCTACCTGATTGGCTTGAGATGGAAAATGTAAGTGATATGTAAATTTACCGTTCTTTTTTAAATTTCGATCCTTTGGCAGAATTTGCTATGGTATGTTATCTTTTAGCTGGACAAACTAGGGTACTTATTTTGTAACATGGGTTTTCCTTGCCCTAGCGTTCCACGCGAAAAACGGTGAGGGGGGTCTGCTTCGTCGTAGGAATTTTCCTTACAGTCAGAAAAGTTACGGGACCTATTGCGAATATGGGTGCTGTGCGGGGTTGGCAGGGTTGAAGGGGGGAATGGCCTCAAAATGTGAAAAAGGCAGCTTTTCGAGGTCCGATTAAGCTGTTTTCTTCGCATTTTCCGCTCATATTTTCTTTTTATTTTCTACCCCGCCCAACACCACTATTCATTCCTGGCTCTGGAACTTCCTTGGCGGGTGTAAACAAGAAATTTTTCTTGTTTGTACATCCAGGGAGAGTTCTAACCGTGTTTCTGAAGGATTTTTTCAAAAAAGCCTCCCTGAGGTTTTCTGCAAATTTATCTCCAAAAAATTTCATAACAATACATTTGAGTTTACCTGAGCTACACAGGGCTGCCGATAAGTTAGTAAAAATTTACAACGACGATCTTGAAATCAGTCTTGGGAATTAATTGGTCCGGTTTGTAAATTTGACAGATGCCTTTAAGAAGGACTACAATGTCGACATGGAACCAATAACTTCGGCGCTGCATATATATATATATATATATATATATATATATATATATATATATATATATATATATATATATATATATATATAAACACACACACACACACACACACACAACAACACGTAGGAGATGGCGCTTTGCTATTATGATATACTCATAAGTTCTAACAAGAACGAAGGACAAAACCGGTCTATGTCGCCTCTGGTGAGTACTGCTCCAGCGTGTTGCACATGATACCACAAGTCCGGGGTAATGCAAGGGTAGCAGTTGTTTTCCCTCATTAGTTTCTTCTCACAGTTTCATTCATGTTGCACTGTGTGTACCTGGAGGCTGTGAAAGCCTAGAACCATCACAAACCTGAAGATGGCGCCTAGCGCTATTGTCCACTATATATTATATATATATATATATATATATATATATATATATATATATATATATATATATATATGGATGTATGTATATATGTATGTATGAATATATATTGTGATTACACAATTTATTTCAGCAGAAATTACCAGAAAGATAAGGATTTACAAGTCTGCTTTTCGCCATCAATCATTTTTATTATCAGCTACCAAAAAAAGGTTGTATTAAAAAGTTTCATTCTGAAAATGCTATAGTGTTTACAAAACACTCGGATGAGCTTTTGTTTACATACGTTGATTATATACAGTCAATCTTAAAGAATGCAAACAAAATAAAACAAAAGTTAAAAGAAAACATTGCGATTCAATTAATCCGTGGCGTGGGCTTCACAGTAGGTGTATCCTCTATTTATACTTTTTAGTCTGTAGTCGTTGAACTTATTTATATTTTATTTGGAAATATCAAGAATGTTTCTCAATATATTTTATGGACTTTACATTGGTCTTTACAAATATTTCTTCAGTAATGAGCAATAATAGCGAGACATTACTAGAGTCTGCTGCTAGACAGCAATCACGAAATCCCAAAGTCATGCAGTCTGAAAGTTGATGTAATCAGTACGCGTAACGCACAGCCTACGTAACTAATTCAATTAAGTGAAGACGTCCCTTAATTTCATCTGTGTAGTTGATGTAATGTCATCTGGTGTCTGAACCGCAGCCGCCTCTGCGGCAGACGGCGGGATCTCCTGATTTCCAACATAAAGGAGATCATTGACGAGAAAAAAGCTTACGAGACTTGCAGACTTGTTAGTTAAAGAGCAGTAAGACATACACCGCTTTTTTAAACACAAAGAAACTGTGGGAGGGGAACGTATAAAAAGTTAATGAAAGTTTAATTTTGCTATTGTTATTTGCTTTAGAAATGAGAGGATGGTCACAAAATTATTGATTATCCTTAGTTATACAAACACCGCGTTTAAATAATTATTCCATAAAAGGATAATATAAAATAGCAAGCGGTGTATTTCTATGGCTGCACCTGATCATTAACACCAGGATGCGGTTTAACCTCACTACCTGAAGATCTTGATAAATTTATTTCCGTCTTAAAAAAAAAACGATCTTTAACGTGTCCAACATCACATGGTAAGTACACGTGCCCGACAGATTTAGTCGCCTCTTGAAGGGCAAAGGGCGCATACAGTCAACTTGCTTAGATACAGCACTACATGCTCGGTTGATGCTATGTAACAATTGTAACAATACATTGCTGAAAGAAATCTGGAGATTTGAATCTAAGATTCTCGACAAGTACATTTGGAGAACCCAAATCACCACAACACATCTTTTTAAAGACCTGACGATCGTTTCACTAACAAAGTTAGGGTCATCAGAGGAAAAAATTCATTTTTCATCATCTGCTGACGCTAATTTAGTTAGTGAAACGATCGTCGGTTCTATAAAAAGATGTGTTGTGGTAATTTGGGTTCTCCTAGGATACTTACCAGTGCTCATCGCAGGTTTCAATCTCCACTTACTAAGATTCTCGATTAAGTAGGAGTTTTTGCGTCAAAAATTATGGGTAGCATAATTTAGTAACTACTGCTTTTCGGCAAGCTTTACTTAACCAGAAATTTGATTTGGAGTAGACAGACATGTTTAGATAAATGGGGAATATGTTTCCATTATTTCCATGCATAATAAGCAAATTTCAGTAATGGAGTGCTCATAACATACCAGTTGCTAATTAAAATAATACTGCAATGGAATCATAACTTCCCCATAGCTGTAATAATCTACTCTCTTCAGAAAGACATTCCCATGAAATGAATTTAGGGACTTGACTTGACCACATATCAAATATTCGTATTCCTGTACCCATAAACTTCTGACACGTTAAATTACTCTAGTTTTAAGGCAAAAATGACAATATTCACCAAATCACCCTTCATTTATCCCCTACCTCCTGTAGCGATCTTACCCAAAAACAATTCGAAGCGTTCCTTTGTCCGGTGGATACCAAATTTGAAGATGATATATCAATTCGTTCGAAAGTTATAGCGCCTATTTACCAACAGACGTACAGGCGGACTGATCGACAGACAAAACATTTTCGTTCCAGAAAGTTTTCTATATGTTATGAGACCTTTTACTCCGTTTTAGCAAAAAAAAATGTTCTTAACTTCTGTCACCGGTATTCCACCCCCACACATTTAACCCCCAATTTGACTTCAGCACAGAATACCAGGTGTTTGACGAAATTGAAAGTTTTCTAATAAACAAACCCCAAAACGTTTTATTACTTGAGTTTTGATGAAAAAATGTAAATTTTCACCAAATCATCCCCCGTTCATCCCCTACCCCATATAGTGATGTTACCCAAAGACAACCCGAAACGTTCGTTTGTCAGGTGCTAACTGTATACCAAATTTGAAGACGATATCTCAAGTTCTAAAGTTATCGTGGCTACAGACAGACATACAGACCGACAGACATAAAAAATGTTTTAATTTTATTTTTGGACACTTTTTACGACGTTTAAGCGAAAAAAAAATTGAGATTAGGCATAGTTAAAGTTTATATAGAGAAGGTGTGCAGAAAGATAAAATGTATGTACAATATGTCATGTGTCACAAATAGAGTAAACAATGCTTTGTATTAATTAGACAGCCGGATTACCCTATCCTGAGCTGACCGTAAATTAATACGTGAAACGTCAAACACATAAAACTCTGTTGTCAAAGAGTATATGACAAAAGAACATCGATAACGTTCAAACTTAAAAGTTCAATGAATTAGCGAAGAATTTCGACCACTGTATGGCTTAATTCCTACATTTTTTATAATCAAAAATTATGATTCGGGGCTTTTACCAATATATAGCAGAGTCCCATGAAAATGACGCATTCAGGGAGGTTTTCGTTTAAATTATCCGTGAAAAAAAAATCGAGGCTCCGTATACAACGTGTTTGTGTTTCCATTGTTTCTAAAATGTTTGTGAAATTTTGGTAATTAATAATAATAATTGTTTAATAAGTTATTGTAAAAAAATATTTTCGGATTTTCGTAGAAAAAAAATGTTAGCAAATTTTCATGAAAAAATATGAAAAAAATTTCTCGAAAAGCTTTTTGTGAATAATTATATCTTGGTAGGTGGGTAAATAGCTTGAAGAAGTTCGTTGGCTAGGAAAATCGTACTAGTTTTTTTCGGGAATATTTTAAGTTTATTTTCGCCAATTTTTGTACTTTTTCAAACAATAAAGTTATTTTGAGGAAATATGGTACATTGTTGATACCGAACATAGACCTACAGTAAATAAGCGCATACAACTACTACATTTTTGTAATGACAAACGTAAACTAGACTTTTTTGAAGCTTCAGAAGTCAAAAAGCACACACACGACAATAGCTGCCTTGTTTTAAATGAGCAAACTGATGTAATGAATTCCCCTTTCTTGGATATTCTTCTTTCTAATTAAATAAGTCAAAAATAAATAAATTTAACTATTCTTTCAAAAAAGTTGTAATAAGATAATGAGTTGATGTATGTCGATATTTTTGTTGTATAGAGACTGCTTTTATACTGTTATTGTTTAGTTATTTTATTGTTGTAACTGTTATCATAGTTATTATAGGCTAGTTCTATTTTTATGTTAAATATTGACATACATCACGTAGACATTTTGAAAGCCTTATCCGTCATCTGTGTTTCATGTTATTTTCAATTTGATGAATTTTTTGATCAAAACATCATAACATAACAACAAATCTTTATTTGTAGTTGTCATGATTTCGTACTAATTCAATTTTTATCTGTCTGAGAATGCTGTCAAGCAGCGAAACTAGGCACAAAAACGTTGAAGAACTTCCGACAACATCTAGAATTCATAACGGTCTCTTGCTCCAGTTAGCTTACGCGCTGGGTACGCCCTTCACCTACTGAAACGAAACCCAACAGTGAAGCCAGGGAAGTAGTCTCCAATTCTGTATGTTGTATGGTACATTGTTTCTACTATATAGGTTATACTGGTAACCAATTTGGATGCCTGCTTTCATTAATAAAATACATTTGTTAGTAAAAATATTTTTATGAAAATTTACTACCATAACGCACTTGCTGCGTCCAGACTATTGGCCAATAAAACTACAATTTGCAATACTTGTTAAATGCAACTGCCTCAGTTGTTATCGCTTAAATCTAATACAATTCATAAAAAATACAGTAAAACCGGAGGTGTATGAGGCAAACGGAAGGCAATCCTTGAATTCTGAATAACTTTTCAATTACCTTTAATTGCTGGCATAGATTCTAAATCGCGATACATATTCGCACGCATTTACCAGCACCACATGCTTTACGTAACACATTTTAGAACAATCCTGAGACAAATTTATATAATGATAAATGAGAAAAAGGTCTGGGAATTATGTAGATATCAAATCGGTTTTCTGTTCTCATAAATCAAACAATACATCATTATTATTGGGATAATAAAACAATTATAAATTCACTGAAGAAGGTCATCCTTGATAAATTCTCTTAGATCTATTATTCGTACATACCAGCAGCGGTATTCGATGCTTGAAACAAGGAATGCAATAGTTGTTGGTAAACCACTCACCTGGAAATAAAACAAGTCAATTTTAGTGACACAGCAAGACAGAAGGAATTTAATATCGATGTTAAGAATGTCTGTGATAATGAATTGAAAATTTCAACACTACAACTAAGCAACACGCCAGTGTTATAAATCTCAATAACAGTACAAGGTTTCTGTTTGTACCTATAACTGAATGTACAATTACAGTTATAAACGTATAAAAATGTTAACAAAATTACAATTTTATTATATAAAAAATAAAGATAAATTATGTCTTTAAATTTGCGTTTTCTTCAGTTTCAAACAATAGATTTAATGAAAATGTTGTTTTACCACATCATCGTACGGCCATGCTTACACGTAGCTTTATGTATCAATCTATTTCTTTGTATAATCGAGAATTTTAAATGTTCAATATCAATAAATTTAAGTATAATTTAAAATTGTTTTTGCTCAACAACCAATAGGTAGAGGTTGGTTTCTGTGTAGTGGGCATCGATGCTGGGGTGTTTTGGGTGGTTCCATTCTTAGTTTAAGTTTTGGCCTTTAGTTGAGACTCCTCAGAAATTTAGGCAATTTTTAATTGAGAATTTTTCTTCAGATTTACTTGTTAATTTTATTTTTTGTTTTTCTCTGCTGAAGATTCACAGTTGCGTGTCATGTGCCCTGTTTCCACTGCGGTTGGGGTTGAGTGTGAATAGCTCTGCTAGACTTCGCCCTTTCCTGATGGCGGTTGTGGGGTTGTGATAAGAATAATAATTTAGTTAATAAAGGCGATATTTATTTACTTATTTCGTAGCTATTTGTGCTCAATTTATTAAATCATCAAGTCATGAGGCCATGTCATTATGCGCCGTTTACGAAACAATTAAAATCATTTAAGTGAATTTCAAAAGGGGCCCATTATTGGTATGCGGGAAGCCGGTTCTCCAATCAGACAAATTTCCAATCGCACAGGACGCAGTGTGTCAACAGTGTTCGTCCAAGTGGTTTGAAGAAGGAATCCATAACCGTCGTCATGGATCCGGGCGATCTCAAGCTACTTCAGCCATTACCACCTATAGTAGCCAATAATTTTTAGCTTATCAAAAGTCGGTAACTTACAAAAATTACGATGATTTCCTTTGTAACACACAAGTCACAGATACAGGGCCGTCAGGATATTATTATTTTTTAAGGAAACAAACACATATTAATCGACACTCATCGCTTTAGTTGACAGAAGAGAAGGACGTGCTTGTAGTTTCTAAATTTGTGCAATAAAAGATAAACCAAATGTCCAGCTCAACCTTCTCTAACCTAAATCCCCCATTTAAATCAAGACATGTTCAATATCCTAAATATCCCTTAAATATGGTACTAAAACAACTGTCTTTATATGTCTATAATTGCAACAACTTATTAATAAAGTATATCATGTCAGTATTATCACAAAAGTGCCCTGTTTTGCCCCCGCTTTTACCTTAGGCCTAAGGTAGCGCAGCCTGGGTACAGCGCCAGGCACGGTGTCCAAACGTACCCGCAACTTTACATGCCCATAGGTTATGGCACCTTACAGACCAATCCAGGTCTTACATTTGTGTGCCCCGCCCGGGGATCCTCCACATGACCCCTGCCGGCCAGCCAAAGCAGTCTAGTTTCTCCAAAACGTATAATATGAACTCGTAAAGAATCACCCTGTATTAGTATACTAGAAACTCCAATTTTCCTCATGTGGTTTTTCCTTTGAAATTTTGTTTTCCATTAAAAAAACAAACGAATGGAGTCCGACGAAGGGCTTGGTTCACGACTGGCAGCCCCGTTTTCACAGGAAGCCCTTATTATAGTAATTTTTCAATGCGCGTTAACGTCAATGTGTATGTGCAGTCGAAGGCTGAACAGGCAGCGATCGCCGTCTTGTTATGACGTCACAAGACAGAGCTTTGTCTTTTTATGACGCTGGGGCCTTGTACTGTAGCTGGTAATGCTTCAGTACAGGAAGATCGTATATTGAGGATTGCAAAGAGTTTCCACAATGGGGTCGATTGGAAACGCCTGGTTAGGAGGTTTACGATAAAGAGTCATGTCAACGATATATCGCAGTATACGGGCTTTTGGGCTTCGCTCTTATAGACCACTTTTATGTCTCGGACTGACACCAACTTCGACATCGTGCTGCTCGGCTTGAGTGGTGTTACGTCAGATTAAAGTGAAATGGGAATGAAATCGTGTTTTGTTCTCTGACGAGCCCCGCTTTTGCCTTTGGGTCCACGATGATCGCAGAAGCGTAAGACGATTACGTGGAGAACACGGTTTAGAATTTGCTGCAGAACGGCATACGCCTCTGACACGGGGGGTGATGGTATGGAGTTCAATAACATACGGTTATTATTAAATACGAAAGCCTGTTGCACTGCCATAGCTACGAAGGTTAATTCAATCCCTTTTCCGACAAAACAGCACACATGATTAAAATGAATGAGAATTAAAGGCTTTCTCTACCAGACAATGCATTTGTTTTTAACCCTACGTGTTTCAGTTTATCTGAACCATCTTTAGGGGTTAAAGACCTAGAATATAGAAAGATGATTGTCAGAAACTATGTTTCTGATAGGTCTTATATGCGAGCATTATACAGCAGCTACAGAAAGCGTAGAGGTCAAACAAAAGCTAGTGTCACACATTTTTAGTATTTTTGGTATTGCTCTTTTTACACACGTCGATTAGATATTTATTTATGTAATTTAACCGCTCCTGATCCGTATCCCCATCTATAGTCAAATTTTTTGGGTCCAATCTCTGGCCTACTAAGCATATAGTCAGTCACCTGCCTTACTACTTGTCACGTGGCTTTAGTATTGTTTGTCGCTGTTTTTATGAAGTTGATATTGTATGCTTGCTTAGCTTGCCTGCAATCACTCTTCAAATCCTTATATAGCTGTCTCTTGATGCCACATTTCGCTCTAATGCTATTATTTATCCATAAACCCCTGTTTTTGTCGTTCACAACTATTATTTTCTTCCTGCATATCCCATCTATCGCCGTTATAAGTCTTACTGAATGTACGGTAACTTTCAGTTACATCATTTTCCTCCAGCACTAGGTTCCAGTTGGTCTTCTATAGTACATTCTTCATTTTATTAATATTGTATGGAGTGTACAATCTAACTTGTTTCTTCTGCTTACTTTTAAATATTGATTTTTGCAAGGGGAATAATAACATTTGAGCATGATGGTCAGTTAGAGCTGTCGCATTAAGACTACTTTGACCGGTAACACAAGGCTTCAAATTATGACTATCAAAGAATCTTATAACTAGAGGGCTAACAACGCAAAGTATGTCTACGTTAAAGTCACCACATAAACATATCTGATTAGCCTTTTTTTTATCTTCATGACTGAAGTCGCTAAAAATTAAAAAAAACGGATCAACAATTTTATGTTGCCTTCTATAAACATTAATAGCTACAATTTTCATTTTTATCAGCTGATACTACTGCATTCAAATATCATTTGCTTACTTTTTTCTTTCACAAAGTCTAGCTCGGTAAAATCCGTGCCATCCCTGACGAAGATACATGAGCCGCCGTGACGCCTGTTGGATCTGGCGTAGCAAGAAGCCATTTTGTAACCAGAAATGTTAACAAAAGGAGCCTCTGCATGAGTTAACCAGTGCTCTGTTAACGCTAAAACTTGAGGCTTTTTAATATTTTAAAAAACTCGGGACGCAGCAAGTGCGTTATGGTAGTGAATTTTCATAAAAATGTTTTTTATTGCAAATATGTGTTTCCTTTTTAAGAAAGCAGGCATCAATTTTGGTTACCAGTATAACCTATATAGTAAAAACAATGTGCCATGTTTCATAAAAATAACTTTATTGTGTGAAAATGTACAAAAATTTCCAAAAGTAAACTTAAAGTGTTCCCGGAAAAACTCGTTTCTTGGTCAACCTTATAGGTTAATAGCAAATTGAGCTATTCAAATTTGAAGCATTTAATGAAAATTCGCTACCATAACGCACTTGCTGCGTCCCGAATTTCTTTTCTTACAAACATGCATCGCTGAAAAATTCCAAAATGCAATAACATAAGGCGTGTTTGATTAAAAAAAAAAGAAAATGTGTATCACCAACGACTCATGGGCCATCCTGTGATTGTAGAAATATTTTTTTAAGATGTAGCTCAAGACACCCTATAATTAATATATACAAATTTTCTTCATATCTTGTATAATAACGGATATATTGAGCTTTATTGATTTTTTACGAAAATTCGACAAAAATTATATACCATTAAACGATAAACTCTAAAGCTAAGGCTACTGCCAAGCATCAGAGAAAGCGTCTATTTGAAATGAATTTTCTGGAAACATTTTAGTAAAATGAAGGACAATGACGGTTGAAACTAAGACTTCAGAGTTTGTAAAAGATCCTTCTTGAGACATTTTATTTCTATAGCCCGTATTAGATTCAAGTTCTTTGCCTAAATGTTGCCGATTTTGACGTTTTAAATCGCAACTTTGACGTTTTGAGGAAAACCCCAATTTATTTTTCTTTAAATGCCTATAACTTTTTTGTCTTTTGACCTACATAGCTAAATTTTGGTAGCTGGCTTACCTATAAGGATATTAACTAGCGTACCAAATTTGATTGCCCTTACTTTGTTAATTCCGGAGATATAAATTTTTTTCGAAAGAAAACACAAAATTTTCCGGGAAAACCTGGGCAGATTTTCCTGGCTAACGAACTTATCCAAGCCATTTGCAAAAGGAATTTTTCCACCAAATTTAGTCAAAATCGGCCTATTATTTTTTGAGTTATCGGTGTGATACATATATATATATATATATAATATATATATATATATATATATATATATATATATATATATATATATATATATATATATATATATATAAATATATATATATATATATAAACATATAAAAATTGAAACGGACCCCGGATATGTGTTCTAGGGGGCCTAGTTCGCGGTCATTTGAAGAAATTTTTTCAAAATTCAAAAGTCGAGATCTCCTCATTAGTGAATTTTTTTTAAGAAAATTCACTAAAATAAATGTCTATATCATCCAACATATTTTTAACACACTGTATATTTTGGTGAAATAAAGTAAAGCGGGTATCTGCTCTAATTAAATGGTCATCATTGTTTGCCATTTCACTTCTGCCTGAGGTTTGCTGGCTCGGTTCGAAAGAAATGCTTACACGGCTTTACAATAGCATTAACTATCCATAAGTTTTCATCATAAAATAACCGTGCTTGCTCTCCCAAAACGGCAACTTTAAATATCTGGCTTAAATTGTAGAAATTTTTGGTTACTTGTGTTTACTGTTTATTAAATTAAGTCAAAATCATTTATTTATCGAGGACCAGCCAAAAATATTTTGGATACAAATTTCCTGATACAGCTGCTCTACAGTGTGTCCCAAACTGTATGGGAATATATTACTATTTCCGTTATGATTAGGGATGGGGAGACGTCTAAATTAGCAGTGTTTTGTAGAATTTCATGCTCGTTCCAAATATGACTTGTATTTTGCCCTGCCTCTTTTAGTTTTCGAGTTATTTTGAAAAAAAATAATTGTCGATTTCTTTTTTCCTTAATATCTAAGTAGGTGTTGATCTGACATAACTAAGACTTGCACATTATCAGGACACTTTTTACAGAGTAATCTTTTTGTGCTATTCTGAACTTTGGATTGTCATTTGATTTTGAGCTACAGGTATCAACGTTTGTTTTTATTATGGCAGCCATATTGGATTTTTAGCTCATGTGATAGCCTCTGAAAAGAGCTTTCCAATGATGTACAACATGCTTGAGAAAGCTTGCAATTTCACTGACAATTTTGAGAAAAACCGTTTTGAGGATAGTAGGCTATGAAATCCAATACCAGAAACAAATGACAAAAAAAAAGGTGTTCAAAAAGCAATAGGCCATGGAGCTTAACAATAGACTTCTACTTTTAACATCATTTTCCGCAATGATTCGCGATAAAAAATAGGAACTTTAAGCACACCAATGAATGCATTATTACAAATGATATTTTACATTACAACATTATCCTAAAAAATTGGTATAATTTAATTAAATAGGTAAACCTAGTAAATAACTAAATTTACTAACAGAACTAAATAAAAAGCATATTAATGATTTACGAAGACGCCTTTGAAAATTGTTCGATTTTTAAACGTGTCAACTAAAAAACAACAGAATAAAGGTTGCTATGGATATAACACTATCGCGACAATTAAGAATAGTGCCATTCTTAAGTATCTGAACAATTTGAGGTGTATTTAACACGTTGCTTAAAATTTTGTACTAATTTGTTTGTTTCCTGTTTATTTTAAATATTATTCAACAATATGTTCAGTAATGAAGACTATTTTGAGATGTTGGAATGTTATATTCGTTCTAACCAAAATACTGAGGCAGCTGAAAATTCATATCAAAACAACTACCCAGAAAGACGACAACCAAACACCAAAATATTTCGCAGGATAGTGACCAATCCATTGAACGACCGTAGCTTCCACGCAAAGGAACTACCAATGCCTAGAAATGAAGAAAGAAACAATGCCGTCTTACAGGTTTCAAACGAAAACCCTCAGCAATCTGTTCGGTTTTATGGTGAACAAATTGACGTTCCAAAAAGTACGGTACACCGTGTATTAAAACAAAGTCATTACCATCAATACAAACATACAATCGTACAAGGCTTAAATGTTGACGATTACCCTAAGTGACTTCAATTCTGCAGATGGTATCAAGGACAATGTCAGCAAGATGAAAATTTTCTTTTAAAAATAATATGGACTGATGAATCCAGATTTGCAATTTGTAATTGTGGTGTGTATAATCGCCATAATAGGCATTATTGGGCAAATGATAATCCCCATCCAAAGGAAGAGAGACGATTGCAAGACAGATTTGGTATTAATGTTTGGTGCGGCTTATTAGGTAAAAAATGTTATTTTTATTTGTAGATTAGTAACTTCATTGTTGGTCCGTTCTTTTTTGAAAATAATTTTACTGGGAAAAGGTATCTTAATTTATTGAGAAATGATATCTTACAAACAACTACAAGAGTTCATGATAATTTAGACGAGATTACCAACAAGACGGTTGTCTAGCTCACAATGCTAGGATCGTCAAAAAAATTTTGTACTAAAATTTTAATAATCGTGTCATTTGTAACAATGGGCCGGTACATTGGTGTGCTCGAAGTGCTGATATAACACCCATGGATTTTTATTTTTGGGGTACTCTGCAGAATGATGTGTATAAATTCAATCCACCACAAAATATCAATAAATTACGAAACATAATCACGGAAGCTATAAATCATATTAACCAAAACACCATCACCAGAGTGTGCAGGCATGTTTCAAAAAGGTGTATAAAGTGCATTGATCAAAACGGTGGCCATATTGAACAATTTTCTATTTAGTGTATATTTCAGTTTCTGTTTTATTATTTCTTGAGTTCCGTTTCTAATTATGTTGCTTTGCGGAGTTAAAGTTTCTATTTGTTATTGCGGGGGGTTTCGTTATTAAACTGTTTCACATAATATTACCTAGCATTATTATCTAAATAAGTATTATAAATTAAATAACAATATTTTTTTATCGTGAATCATTACGGAAAATTATGTTAAAACTAGAAGTCTATTGTTAGACTCCATGGCCTATTGCTTTTTGAACACTTTTTTTTTGTCATTTGTTTTCTGGTATTGGATTTCATAGCCTACTATCCTCAAAACGGTTTTTCTCAAAATTGTCAGTGCAACTACGAGATTTCTCAAGCATGTTGTACATCATTGGAAATCTCTGTTCACAGGCTATCACATGAGCAAAAAAAAACAATATGGCTGCCATAATTAAAAGAAACGTTGATACCTGTAGCTCAAAACTAAATGACAATCCAAAGTTGAGAATAGCACAAAAAGATTACCCTGTAAAAAGTGTCCTGATAATGTGCAAGTCTTAGACATGTTAGATCAACGCCTACTCAGATATTGAAGGAAAAAGAAATCGACAAATTTTGTTTTTTTCAAATTAACTCGAAAACGAAAAAAGGCAGGGCAAAATACAAGTCATATTTGGAGCGAGCATGAAATTCTACAAAACATTGCTAATTTAACCGTCTCCCTATCTCTAATAATAACGAAGATATCAATACATTCCCATCCAGTTTGGGACACACTGTATATGCCATCAACTGAGGCCAAACGTCTCAATGTTAAAAGACTGTATGAACCAAAGATTTCCTTTTATATTCGCAAGTTGCAATTAAAACTTATACACTTCAATCATCTTCGCAGGTGGTGACCGGAAATCAGTTAACTTGGAATGCTACTTCCTGCGCCTCAAGTCTGTAAATACGTGCTTTTACAAATGCACGCATGTACAGGTACATCCTAACAATACAAGAAAACACGATATAATAAACCAGGTGCAGCTTTAATAAAATATACTGCAAACTGCACACAAACACACACACATCCCTACACACATAGGAGCCTATGAATGTGGAACTTCATGAATAATGTAAACGATGTGTAGTTATTGTTTCTGGAGCATGCTACTGTTATGATATTTGTTTCCGCACGTATATTATTCAAGGCTCTCTGGATCGGAGTGCAAACACGCGAAAATGCCATAACGCCATAACAGATCCCATTGAGTTTATTGAGGCATCTTGAGAAATACCACATACAAGCATGTAGTTGCACAATTTGTTTGATGCTTCCTTGGAGCATTTATCTTTTAGGTAAATACACAATGATATAAGGAGACACAAAAGCAATTGTACTGTAGATCTGTATTCTGTAGGAATCGAGTTAATCAAAATTAATACTTAGTCTAGATACACTCTTGGAAAATACGAAGTCTTTATTATTACTAAGGATAATAGAACTCCAATGGTCAACATTTGTCGATTATTTTCCATTAAAAAATGTTTGTCGACATAACAAATTCTTATGTATCGTTATTGAAAGAAACAATAAAACATAAAAACTATACATATATCTATGTAAAGTTGGTGGATATCTGAAGGTATCATCAATCTGAAGGTGGATTAGGCAACTGCTGTTACAGATTACTTCATTACAGGTTGTCTATCCTTCTGGTTTTTTTAGGAGGAAAAAATAGTTCATTCAGCAAAAAAAACTAGCTTCATTAGTGTGTCATGTAGTTGAGATATGAATCGTGTTTAAAGGCTTTTTTTGTGATTTTGAAATTTTAGTTTATAATAGTTAGTGTAACTCTATTTTAGTGTCATTTGTAGTGATTTTAAGCAAATGTATTTTCAATTTATAAAACTGCATTTTTTGGGAAAATATATTTTGTGCCTTCCACGGCCAGTTTATATATATATATATATATATATATATATATATATATATATATATATATATATATATATATATATATATATATATATATATATTGATATGGTTTATAAGGGGGGCAACATGAAATACCCACACGTATACATATAGACTTACACAATTATACACGTAAAGCCAACAAAAAGATACAAATACATTCATACGGACCACACAGACACAATGACCTAAGGAAAACATACCGTTTGGTATATTAGAAAAATTGTGAAAATCCAAAAAGATAAATCCATTTGACCCAAGTATGTATACGAAAATAAGGAAAAATTGTTGTATGTAGATGAGTGTCATTTCAAGTAAACAAGTGTATAATATAAGGTGCCCATTTAACAGGACTCGATAAGAACGAAAGTGAAATAATATTAATAATGTACAGTGGATAAGTTGGTTCTGACACATGTAAATATTTAGGTTAAGATAATTTGATGTTTCATAGGTTAGGAAATAGCTGTAGGAACTTTTAAACATATGATTAGTTAGGAACTGTCAAGCTGACAGTGAATTAGGTTAAGCAAATATGTCAAAAAACTAAACCTTGACAACAATGCTACGTATCCTAAGATATAAGGAAATAAAAAAAGCATTGTTGACGAGATTTTGAAAAAGCAGCAGCAGAAAAGGTTTTTCGTCGTAAATTTAGTATAAAAGTGTAATTTTCAAGTAGAAAAAATTAACAAGGATAGAAGACAACCAGTTCAGGAGACCCACATGCAGTAACAGTAAGTGTTATTTAAAATTATAAACACCATACTCACTTCATCAAGTTGAACACAATCCAGTCTGTGGTGAATAACAGAGAAACTATAAAGCCACATCATTCAATCAACAAAGGCAGTCTGCATATTTAGAACAAGTTTTACATAAACTAGAAGTCAGCGGGGTAGGTGACCCACCTAACGCCATAGCAGTAGACCTTGCATATGCTTGAGCACTATATATCGAAAATTTATAAAATTACGTAATTTAGGAAAACAGTTTTCAGTTGTAAAAAGGTGCTGCAGACCTAAATTTAATTAAAAATTTCACTAATCAATAAATCCAAATTTGGAAAAAACATTGGCCTAAAATTTGTGGGGATTAACAAAGTTATAAGATTAACAAGTCATATATATATATATATATATATATATATATATATATATATATATATATATATATATATATATATATATATATATATATATATATATATATATATAATTTGGTTCTTCCTTTCGCAAGTCTTTTGAATAAGTTTACTGCCAGGAAAATCGGACCAGTTTTTCCCGGAAAATTTGGTGTTTTCTTTCGGAAAATTTTTATATCTCCGGAAATAAGAAAGCTGTGGCAACCAAATTTGGTGCGCGCGTTTACATCATAAAAAGCAAACCATTTGAATGTCTACGTTAAAAAAAAGATATAAGGAAAATTATAGTTTTTCCTCTTAAAACGTCAAAGTCGCGATTGTAAACGTCAAAATTGACATTTTTAGATAATGAACCTAAAACTAATACGGGCCATAAGCAAGAAATGTCGTAAGAAGTGTGTTCTATAAAGGCTTAAGTTTCAGCTTCAGCCATCATTGTCCTTCATTTCACTTAAATATTTGCAGAAATTGAATTTCAAATAGACCCTTTCTCTGGTGCTTTGGCAATCGTTTCAATTACAGGGTTATAAAACATAAAGAAAAAACTTTGTACCCCTTTTCAAGCACATTGCACACACGGAGCAGTGTGAGATTTGGCATAGTTAAATTTCACATAAAGAGGGCAGAAAGGTAAAATGTTTGTATAATATGTGTTACAAATATATTAAACAATGCTTTGTTTTAATTAGACAGGCGGATTCTGAGTACCAGGTCTGAGCTGGACTCTAAATCACTCCTATTAACATCACAACTAAATTCACCGAAGCGAAAATGACATCCTAATGCAGAATCTCTAACTTTTTACTACTTTTCCCTCCTAAAATAAATACAGAAGGAATGGGCAACCTGCTATGCAGTTGCCTATATCCACCTTCAAATTAATCATACACTCCGATAATTCACCAAAACTCGAAGTGTTTCTAATAATTGGGCCACACACTGTATAGGCTTTCACTTACACACAGTACAGCAAGAAGGAAGCCGTGGGAAGAAAACTATCGAGCCAAAGCCTACT
The DNA here is from genome assembly GCA_964006375.1 of Tillus elongatus. Lineage (NCBI taxonomy): Eukaryota > Metazoa > Arthropoda > Insecta > Coleoptera > Cleridae > Tillus > Tillus elongatus. The sequence continues at coordinate 42,715,905 of OZ023263.1, read as the reverse complement.
GCCCTGGCTAATACCATTACCGGCATTAAATTCCATCACTCGCTCTCACCATCACATCCTACCGGGACTTGCGGTAAAATGTGTAGTAGGAGAGCAGAAGACACATATTGATTTCGTCCTTCTTTGCACTACTCAGTATTCCATACCTGCACACCAACAAGGTGGCCTTAAGACAGTCACTGCCATCTAATGCAGTGGAGAATATCTCTGGTTTTCTGAGGGCTCTAGGGTTCCACAGCAGCTTCCACGTACATACAGTTCCAGAGCTTCCTTCTTGATGTACTGTGTAACCCCTACAAAGCCAGAGCAGGTCTTAAAAATGTGTTGTGGTGAATTGGGTCCTCCAAAGTGTACTTGTCAGAAACACAAAGTCACCCATAAATCATTTAATCTAACAAACACCATTATTTACTTTAGAGTCATATTTTTAATCACACGGAGATCAAAGAACTAATGATTATAACCTGTGTAGTTTTTATTTGATAAATGGTGATGCTACCTGGTGTAGATTGCCGACAGAATAATAGGTTTCGTAGACAAATGGTAATTTATCTCACAACAAAGCTCATGAAAAACGAATCAATTCCTCTAGTATAGTTGTTAGTTACATCTGCATGCCTTGCGAAATAAGAAACCACTTGCTCCATATAGTAAACGTTATTAGAAACATGGGTAGACTTTCACTGGAGATTTTTTTAAGTCATACTTTTGTTGTCGTGGGAACTTGCAGTATATATTACTTGTTTTCGCATGCAGTAAAATGAAAACATAAATTATAGCAATTGTTAAACGTTTGACGTAAGATATGTAAACAAAATAGACTCAACTATACTATTAAGTATGTTTTTATATATATATATATATATATATATATATATATATATATATATATATATATATATATATATATATATATATTAAAGAAATCATTAAACCCAGTATGTATGAGTCCCTCTAAAAATCGTTTTGGCGCACATTTACCAGGAGAATAGAGGAATATTTAGGCGTTTGTCTCAAAAATAGTTTCAGATGGTGCAAACATGGGTAATACGAGCCCTAACAACTATATGTTGGGACAAGCTAATATTTCGGAAATAATACAACGGTTTTTCCAAACGACTGAATTATTTAGTTTTTACTTTTAAATACAAACATAACAATATATCCTAGACCATTTAAAAATGTTTCTATGATTTGGTAAAGCAATCGACATTAGCAGTCGAGTACTTTGTCACTTAAGGTTCAAATTAACTGACAACTAAATGTTGAGACAACTTGAGAATTAAGCTAAATTTAATATGGGGTCACATCACCCTTAGCTTTAACAACTGCTTGGACTCTTGCAGGCATTGTATTGACTAAAGATTGACACATTTCAACAGAAAAATTGTCCCAGATTTCTTGTAGTTTTGTCCGTAAATCAGATATTGTACGTTGAGGGTGGTTTCTTAAATACTGCTTCATTTTATGCCATACGGTTTCTATCACATTTTAATCCGGACTGCTAGCTGGATTGGATAAAACCTTTACATTATTGTTACCAAACCACTTTTTGGTTGATTTTGCCAAATGGCATGATGCTCCATCTTGTTGAAATATGAAATCATTGTCGGGAAACAATTTTTGAATACTAGGCAAAAGTGTGGTTTGAAGTATCTCTTGATATTTTTGGGCATTTACAGTGCCCTCTATAAATTTTAAGAGCTCGGGACGCAGCAAGTGCGTTATGGTAGTGAATTTTCATAGAAATGATCTGGCACAAAATATTTTATTATAACTTTTTTTTCTTGTAACATAGAAATCTAAATTTTGGTGTATAGTTTACTTCTTATATCGTAAACCTACCTACCAAATTTGGTTATCATAGATTTTATATTTTTTAAGATAAAAAAATTTTTCAAATGAAAACTCAAAATTTTTCCGGAAAACCTCGTCCAATTTTTCTAAAAAACGAACTTGTCAAATCCATTTACAAAAGGAAGGTACATGCCAAATTTTATTAAAATCGGCTTATTACTTTTTGAGATATGAATTTTTTTCTAATGAAAACTCAAAATTTTCCCGGAAAACCTTGTCCGATTTTTTTGACTAACAAACATGTCAAAGCCATTTACAAAAGTAAGGTATGTGCCAAATTTTATTAAAATCGGCTTATTACTTTTTGAGATATGAATTTTTTTCGAATGAAAACTTAAAATTTTCCCGGAAAACCTCGTCCGATTTTGCTGACTAACAAACATGTCAAAGCCATTTACAAAAGGAAGGTATGTGCCAAATTTTATTAAAATCGGTTTATTACTTTTTGAGATATGAATTTTTTTCGAATGAAAACTCAAAATTTTACCGGAAAACCTCGTCCGATTTTCCTGACTAACGAACTTATCCAAGCTATTAACAAAAGAAAGGTACATGCCAAATTTTATCAAAATCGGCTCATTATTTTTTGAGTTATCGGTGTGATACATATATATATATATATATATATATATATATATATATATATATATATATATATATATATATATATATATATATAAACATATAAAAATTGAAACTGACCCCGGATATGGGTTCTAGGGGTCCTAGTTCGCGCTCATTTGCAAAAATTTTTTCAAAATTCAAAAGTCGGGATCTCCCCATTAGTGAATTTTTTCTACGAAAATTCACTAAAAAACCTAAACCCCTTGCCGACATGCAGCCCCACACCATAATTCCCTTTGGGAACTTAACAACTCTTTTCAGGCAATCTTTATGGAAGGCTTCTGTTTTATTTCGTATTACTCGTTTACGGTGGTCTCCAAGGCAAACATCAAATTTAGCCTCATCACTAAATACTATTTTATTCCACTCATTTTCTCTCCAAAGTAGTTTAGATCTTGCCCAATTATATCGGTTTTTCTTCGAAACTTCTGTTAACAGCGGCTTTTCTCATGCCTAAATAAGACATTTTATGAGACTTTTGATACTGTATGAAGCATTCAAAAGTAAACTTACCTTGTAAAATCCCAGACCGCATTTACGCATGTATTTTCGACAACATTCTCTAGATATATTTAATCCAGTTACCGTGTTCCATTTAGCAGTTATTTCTCGAAGGGTGCTTCTTCTTGACGACTTGTATATTTTGACCAAATCTCGCAAATCTCTTTCAGAAACGAGTTGCGGTCTTCCCGAACTTCTGCCCCGAAAATCCACATTAGCAGTCTCACTGATTTTTTTAAATTATATTGTACACTGTAGATTCTGAAATAGTTTAATCACTAGCAATTTTACGCATTGTTTTACCCTTATGGTATTGGTGAATAATAATTTCACGTAATTTCTGGTTCGTAGCCTTTCCACGACCCATTATTTTAACTAAATTAACAATAAAGTATGTTAACAATTACTAACATCACCACTTGACGTTTTACATTAATGGCCAACTGCCAATGGACAAATAAAATAATTTTGGCGTTTATACCAACGCCGCCTATAACAAATTTAAACATTTTAAGTACAAGATTTGTGCTTGTCCCAACTTTTAGTTGTCAGCAAGTTTGACCTTCCAATGACAAATTACGCTATTATTAATAGAGATTACTTTACCAGGGCATGAAAAGGTTTTTCAATAATATAGAATCTACTGTTATGTTTGTATTTAAAAGTAAAAACTAAATAATTCAGTCGTTTGGAAAAGCCGTTGTATTATTTCCGAAATGTTAGCTTGTCCCAACATATACTTGTTAGGTCTCGTATTATCTCATGTAATATTTTTTCCCTAATCTCAATTTGCAATTGAATGTGTTTTGGCTTCAGGATGCTTGAATCTAAAACCATGTAACCAAAGGAATTCTTGACATCTGCTTGTGTAACCCAGTTGAATGAACACATACGATCATCAAATGCAACGGCATGCATTTCCCTTTGAAGTAAGCTGGTAAACAAACAATATACCTACTCATCAATTTGCTCCAGTTTATTGACAACACAAAATCGCCAATGTAGTCAGTTACCATAAATTAAAATACATATATTACTATTTTAGATACAAAAGTACCCACGGTTTTAAAGCTAAGTATATGTCCTACATACAGACTTGGAGACTACTTCTCTGGATTTACTGTTGGTTTTCTTTTTTGTAGGTGAAGGACGTAGCCAGAGCGTAAGCTAACTGGAGCAAGTGGCCTTTGCGAATTCTGGATGTTCAAGGATATTCTTCAACGTTTCTGTGACTATAGTTTCGCTAAGAATGCTGTCAATCAGCGAAACTATATATCCTAGAACATCCAGAATTCGTAAGGGCACTTGCTCCAGTTAGCTTACGCGCTGGCTACGTCCTTCACATACAAAAAAGAAAACCGACAGTGAAGCCAGAGAAGTAGTCTCCAAGTCTGTATGTAGTATTGACAAGTTTCACCAAGTAAGGGCAACAACAATCAATGAACTAAGTATCTGTCATTTACCATCACAATGTATACAGGTTTCATTAGTCTTTAATACATACCTTCTGTTTTAAACCACTTAGTTTGTTCTCGTCATATATTTCAATGTCCAAGTATCCAGTGTACCCTAAATAATACACCTCCTCGTGTACTATACCTACATTCTTAGCATTGGTACTTCAAGTATGTTGAGCTAGTGCCTTACGGTACTATTCCTATCCGACCAGAGACAAATCTTAAAATTTCGATGCGCGAAACTATACGTATCGCTGTTATTCCCATATAATCCTTATAGGTAATCAAAACTGAAAATACAGCCAGAGATCTGTATATTTTAAATCAACGAAGGTCAAAAGAGGACAAAAATATCAAACCTGAAAAACAGTCGTGTTGTATTTTCAAATAAAAATTTTGTTAAAGCACCATTAAAACAATCAAAAGAGGAGACCTAAAAATACAACCAGAGTGCTGGATTTTTAGATCAAAGAAAAACCACAACACAGGATACAGTCAAAGTGCTATATCCAATACCCAGAGAAAAGATAAAAAAGCTAAAAACCAACCAGAGAGCTGTAATTTTTAACAAAAAGCAAAGCAAATAGCCAAGTACTGTTATATCGTCTATAAAAAGATTAAAAATAAATACTCTGGTTTAAGCTCAGGAGCAGCTAGATCATGATATGAGTCGAATGCTTACGAAGATGAATAAAGACTCACGATCTAAGAATTTGAAGGCAAAGAAACTTTTTTTTCTCTTCCAGGCAAAAATGTTAAGTTGCCGGCTCTAGTAAATGAGTTACGCGAAATTATTGGATTGCCGGCTCTGCCACAGGAATCAGTCAAAAAATTTGAATTACCGGCTCTTGTAAAAGAGCATACATACAGTGTGTCCCAAATTGGATGGGAATGTATTGCTATCTTCGTTATTATTAGAGATAGGGAGACGGTTAAATTAGCAATATTTTGTAGAATTTCATGCTCGTTCCAAATATGATTTGTATTTTGCCCTGCTTCTTTTCGTTTTCGAGTTATTTTCAAAAACCAAATTTTGTCGATTCTTTTTTCTTCAATATCTAAGTAGGCGTTGATCTGACATGTCCGAGACTTGCACATTATCAGGACACCTTTTACAGAGTAATATTTTTGTGCTATTCTCAACTTTGGATGGTCATTTGTTTTTGAGCTACAGGTATCAACGTTTGTTTTTATTGAGGCAGCCATATTGGATTTTTTGCTCATGTGATAGCCTGTGAAAAGATATTTCCAATGATGTACAACATAGTAGGTTATCAAATCCAATACCAGAAAACAAATGACCAAAAAAAAGTGTTCAAAAAGCAGTAGACCATGGAGTCTAACAATAGACTTCTACTTTTAACATAATTTTCCGTAATGATTCACGATAAAAAAATATTGTGATTTAATTTACAATACTTAATTAGGTAATAATGCTAGGTAATATTATGTGAAACAGTTTAATAACAAAACCCGGCAATAACAAATAGAAACTTAAACACCACAAAACAACACAATTAGAAACGGAACTCAACTAATAATAAAATAGAAACTTAAAAATACAGTAAATAGAAAATTGTTCAATATGGACAATGTAAATTTTTATACACCTTTTTGAAGCATGCCTGCAAACTATGGTGAGGGTGTTTCGGTTAATATGATTTATAGCTTCCGTGATTCTGTTTCGTAATTCATTGATATTTTGTGGTGGATCGAATTTATACACATCATTTTTCAGAGTACCCCAAAAATAAAAATCCATGGGTGTTATATCAAGACTTCGAGCACACCAATGAACCGGCCCATTGTTACAAGTGACACTATTATTAAAATTTTGGTACAAAAATTATTTGACGATTGTGAGCTGGACAACCGTCTTGTTGGTACCGAATCTCGCCTAAATTATCATGAACGCTTCTAATTGTTGGTAACATATCATTTCTCGAAAGATTAAGATACTCTTCCCCAGTTAAATTATTTTCAAAAAAGAACGGACCAACAATGAAGTGACCTGATTTTTTTAAATGAGCTGTCTAATCTACAAATAAAAGTTTTTGACCTAATAAGCCTCACGAAACATTTATACCAAATCTGTCTTGCAATCGCCTTTATTCCTTTAGATAGGGATTTTCATTTGCCCAATAATGCCTATTGTGGCGATTATACACACCACAATTTGTAAATCTGGATTCATCAGTCCATATTATTTTCAAATGAAAATTTTCATCTTGCTGACATTGTCCTTGATACCATCTACAGAATTGAAGTCGCTTAGGGTAATCGTCAACATTTAAGCCTTGTACGATTGTAGGTTTGTATGGATGGTAATGACTTTGTTTTAATACACGGTGTACCGTACTTTTTGGAACGTCAATTTGTTCACCATAAAACCGAACAGATTGCGGAGGGTTTAAAATAAACAGGAAACAAACTAACTAGTACAAAATTTCAAGCAACGTGTTAAACTGTTCAGATAATTAAGAATGACAGTATTCGTAATTGTCGCGATAGTGTTATATCCATAGCAACCTTTCTTCTGTTGTTTTTCAGTTAACTTACGTTTAAAAATCAAACTCAAAGGCGTCTTCGTAAATCATTAATCTGCATTTTATTGTGTTCTGTTAGTAAATTAAGTTATTTACTAGGTTTCCTTATTTAATTAAATTATAACATTTTTTAGGATAATGTTGTAATGTAAAATATCATTTGTAATAATGGGACGATTCATTGGTGTGCTCAAAGTTCCCTTTTTTTTTTCGTAAATCATTACGGAAAGTTATGTTAAAATCAGAAGTCTATTGTTAGACTCCATGGCCTACTGCTTTCTGAACACATTTTTTTTGTCATTTGTTTTCTGGTATTGGATCTCATAGCCTACTATCCTCAAAACGGTTTTTTTCAAAATTGCCAGTGCAATCACAAAATCCAATATGGCTGCCACAATAAAAACAAACGTTGATACCTGTAGCTCAAAAACAATCCAAAGTTAAGAATAGCACAGAAAGTTTACTTTGTAAAAAGTGTCCCGATAATGTGCAAGTCTTAGACATGTCAGAGCAACGCCTACTTAGATATTGAAGAAAAAAGAAATCGACAAATTTTTGTTTTTTTCAAAATAACTCGAAAACGAAAAGAGGCAGAGCAAAATACAAGTCATATTTAGAACGCGCATGAAATTCTACAAAACATTGCTAATTTAACCGTCTCCCTATCTCTAATAATAACGGAGATAGCAATACATTCCCATCCAGTTTGGGACACGCTGTATATATAAACAAACACAGATATCCCTATTAGTGGGTTATTCGTTCTACAAAAGATTCGCTAAAAATGTAATTCAAGGCAGGATTTTTAATATATTGTTTTACTTGTGTTTTGAACTGAAGTAGTGAACATTAAGCTACTTTAAAACCAAATTGCAAATAAAACATTAATTTGTAACAATATTGGCTCATTTTATGAGTATGTCTCTTTACAGCAATGTGCAATTCAGATCGACTTTTGAGATAAAAACGATTTCATTGTTCAGCAATGGAAGTACTATTCATTTAGGAGCGATATATTTTAACGAGCAAAATGCAATTTGGCTGGTGAAATGCTTGAAATGCTAAATTTCCAGGAAGCTTCAGATCCTATATACTATATACGACCATTTCAATTTACCCTCTTCATTTTCCCAACGGACGAAAAGAGGATAGAGATACAACAGAAACCAAAGTCGTCAGAGCTGTTATACGGTAATTGTGAGGGGTGGTGTAATTTCACAACCCACAGGGAGACTTTAACTGCAACCTAATAACAGTAATACTATAATAAACAACACTTATCCCAAAGGGTGCACAGATATGGGTACACCTAATCGAATTTGAAGTCGGTTCGGGGGATGCTGGAAGTTGGAAGTCGTTTACTGATGACCGACTTTTCGTCATTATCATATCACTCATTTTATTTATTTTGTGGGAGGATCTTGTTAAGTTGTCAAATGTACATCATACAGGCTGGGCCAATGAAACCGTAACAGGCAGATGATACAAGTGTCCCGTAAAATGCGCAAACGCCCAGGTGCCGTTAGCTTGGTTCATGGCCTATCAGAACAATAAAAAGTATGTTTAGTAAAAGTGTTACGGTTTTCTCTAACGTGTACCAATTCTTTTTGCTGTCATTTTTACAAATTAGAAATTTTGTATTAAAACAAAGTGTGTATTAAAACAAAGTCATTACCATCCATACAAACCTACAATCGTACAAGGCTTAAATGTTGACGATTACCCTAAGCGACTTCAATTCTGCAGATGGTATCAAGGACAATGTCAGCAAGATGAAAATTTTCATTTGAAAATAATATGGACTGATGACTCCAGATTTACAAATTGTGGTGTGTATAAGCGCCATAATAGGCATTATTGGGCAAATGAAAATCCCCATCTAAAGGAATAAAGACGATTGCAAGACAGATTTGGTATTAATGTTTGGTGCGGCTTACTAGGTAAAAAATTATTATTTTTATTTGTAGATTAGACAGTTAATTTTTAAAAATTTCAGGTAACTTCATTGTTGGTCCGTCCTTTTTTGAAAATAATTTAACTGAGGAAAGTTATCTTAATCTATTGAGTTCATGATAATTTAGACGAGATTTGGTACCAACAAGACGTGTGCCCAGCTCACAATGCTAGGATCGTCAAAGAATTTTTGTACCCAGATTTTAATAATCGTGTCATTTGTAACAATGGGGCGGTTCATTGGTGTGCTCGGGGTCCTGATATAACACTCATGGATTTTTATTTTTGGGGTACTCTGAAGAATGATGTGTATAAATTCGATTCACCACAAAATACCAATGAATTACAAAACAGAATCACGGAAGCTATAAATCATATTAACCAAAACACCCTCACCAGAGTTTGCAGGCGTGTTTCAAAAAGGTGTATAAAGTGCATTGAACAAAACGGTGGCCATGTCGAACAATGTTCTATTTAGTGTATTTTTAAGTTTCTCTTTTATTATTTGTTGAGTTCCGTTTCTAATTGTGTTGTTTTCTATTTGTTATTGCCGGGTATCGTTACTAAACTGTTTCACATAATATTACCTAGCATTATTACCTAATTAAGTATTGTTAATTAAATCACCATATTTTTTTATCGTGAATCATTACGGAAAATTATGTTAAAAGTAGAAGCCTATTGTTAGACTCCATGGCTTACTGCTTATTGAACATTTTTTTTGGTCATGTTTTCTGGTATTGGATTTCATACCTTACTATCCTCAAACCGGTTTTTCTTCAAATTGTCAGTGCAATTACAAGATTTCTCAAGCATGTTGTACGCATTGGAAAGCTCTTTTCACAGGCTATCACATGAGCAAAAAATCCAATATGGCTGCCAATGGTAAAAACAAATGTTGATACCTGTAGCTCAAAAAAAAAGACAATCCAAAGTTGAGAATAGCACAAAAAGATTACTCTGTAAACAGTGTCTTGATAATGTGCAAGTCTTAGACATGTCAGAGCAACGCCTACTTGGACATTGAAGAAAAATAAATCGACAAATTTTGTCTTTTTCAAAATAACTCAAAAACGAAAAGAGGCAGGGCAAAATACAAGTGATATTTGGAACGAGCACAAAATTCTGCAAAATACTGCTAATTTAACCGTCTCCCTATCTCTAATAATAACGGAGATAGCAATACATTCCCATCCAGTTTGGGACACACTGTATCCTTGAGAACAGTATTATTAGGCTTATTTGTACAATAAAAGTGAATGGGGCTAAATTCAATAATTACTCGATAAATTGGGAAAAAAATTCGGTCTTTTTAGACAGAATCTTATTTTTTATAGAATCATACATTTATGATTATTTTTGTTTAAAATTTTACGTTCGTTCAAAAAAAAAGATAGCTAATGAATCCTTAATAAACTGGCTTGTGGTTGTGATGTTTCTTTAAATTCCATAATTCTACAAAACATTGCTAATTTAACCGTCTCCCCATTTCTAATAATAACGGAGATAGCAATACATTCCCGTACAATTTGGGACACACTGTATATGGCTCTGTGTATGAATATCCAACGGCGGCAAACCCTTCTGGACTCTTGCTAAATCTATTGGGAATAATTTCTGCAAAAGGACGTTTCCACCTCTTGTCTCAGGGGATGAAATTGTTTCTACCGCCCTGGGCAAGGCTGAACTTTTTGCTTCGTTGTTCGCCGCTAATTCTACTCTCAACCCACCTCCAAATGTTCAACCACCAACAGTCCCCAATGTCGCGCATAAAATGACGGATATCATTTTTAAAACTAAAAAGGTACGAAAGATGCTCTTTTCTCTTAATATCAGGAAAGCCTCTGGCCTTGACGAGATCCCAGCAATTGTTCTCAAAAAATGCGCACCAGAGCTTGCTCCTGTCCTGACTCGTCTGTTTCAGATATGTTATAATAAAGGCATATTCCCTAGTAACTGGAAAACTGCTCGAGTACAACCCATCCCCAAGAAAGGATCCAAAGCGCTTCCTAGCAACTACAGGCCTATTTCTCTCCTTTAAGTCGTCTCTAAAGTGATGGAAAAGTATATAAACACCGAATTACTAAAATTTCTTGAAAAACACAGTCTAATCCACGACAGGCAGTATGGATTCCGTCAGCGCAGATCAACTGCCGACCTCCTTTCCTTTGTCACCCATTCTTGGAACAAGTCTATGGAACAACACGGTGAAGTCCAGATTGTTGCTCTAGACATATCAAAAGCATTCGACCAGGTCTGGCACGCAGCGCTGCTTAATAAACTTCCGGCCTATAACCTACCACCAAAACTTTGTACCTGGACAGCAAATTTCCTCTCCAACAGGAGCATATCTGTTGTTGTGGATGGCCATTCCTCTAAACTGTATCCAATTAATGCAGGAGTTTCTCAAGGTTCAGCTTTAGCCCCTACTTTGTTTCTTCTCCACATCAATGACCTCCTCTCTAGCACATCTAACCCAGTTCACAGCTACGCGGACGACAGCACCCTCCATTCCAATATACAATATTCTAAGCCTGTCTCTTTAGCCCAATTAGATTTAGACTGGGGAAGTAGAAATCTTGTACAATTCAACCCCACCAAAACTAAGTCTTGCTTTCTTTCTCACAAGAGATACACCAGCCCTAGACCCATCACAATGAACAACCAAGTTATTCAAAGTAATGAGTCCTTTTCTCTTGTTGGCATTTCTGTGGATCGAAATCTTAATTGGCACCAACATGTCACATCAATTGCAGAAGCGACTGCTAAGAAATTAGGTTTCCTCTTCCGGGCTCACAAATACTTTTCACCAGCTAATCTCTATACCTTATATATTTCACAAATAAGGCCAAACCTCGAATACTGCTCCCACATCTGGGGTGCCGCTGCCGCTTCTACACTAGCTATCCTGGACTCCAATCACAAGAGAGCTATACGTCTCATCGGTGACCCTACCCTCACTCAAAGGCTGCCATCCCTTGCCCACCGACGTACCGTTGGTGACCTCTCTCTCTTTTATAGATATCTTCACGGGCACTCGTCAGAGGAGCTTTCCTCCATAGTTCCTCCACCTGCTGCCCCCAACAGATCTACCAGGGGAACAGAGCGAATGCACCCTTTTACTGTCCAGGTCACCAGACTTAGAACATCTTGTTATGCCCGCTCTTTTGTCCCGAGTACTTCCAAGTTGTGGAATTTCTTGCCGGTACATGTTTTTCCTTCTCCCCCGAACCTCCAAAGCTTCAAGTCTAGAATTAACAAGTTGCCTCTTTTCTCCTTGTCGACACCCACGGTACGATAGTATTTAGGCTGTAAGCCCTCGTGTTGTGTTGTTGAAAAAAAAAGTGTAAATGTAAATAATTTTATTTTCTATGTATGACAAAAACAACAGTTTTAAATAAAATAATAATAATAATATAATAATAAAAAAAACACACACACTATTAACAAAAGAAAGACACGTGCGAAGTTTCAACAAAATCATTACTTTTTAATGAGAATCCGCTAAAAATACAAAGAATCTACAATGGGCACTGAATCTGGATATTAAAAAACTTGACGGGGTAATCATTTATACCAATTTTATTTCGAAGAAAAGGCGGCCTAATTTGAAGAGAGTTAGCTTTACGTTGAAATCGACATTGCGCTTGGAACAGGCAGCACTTTCCCCACGAAGAAAAACGCTCACTACAATAAACAGCAAAAGACAGGTAAGATATTCGTATGATTATCGACCGTAGAAATTTGAAACAATGTATCAAGTAAGTACTGCACTTGCATGACTCAGATGTTGATAAATATTAAAAGAATTGCATAATGCTCAAATGAAATGAAGCTTCTTTCATTTCTCATAATAAATTAAACATTAATTACATCCACTCGCACGTCATGATTCCGCACGATAGCACGCTCCAGTGGACATAGTGCAACATCACAACCGGCCATTTCAGTTTTTTAGCGTATGTAGCAATTTTTCGCTAAATAATAGCAGGTTGAGCACGAGTTAACCACGGCAAGCTAGATTCTGAAGATATGATCTTAGCGGAGAACGTTAATGCGCTTTACGGTCCGCCGACCACGATGCTTCTTCAGATTAATACACATAAGCTTAAACAACTGTATATACAAAGACACAATGGAAACATTTTTGATGCAATTAGCACCAACTTTCGCCATCACCTGGTTTAAAAACATTAGAGAAATTGCTCGACAGTTACAATAATAAACGGGATACGAATTGAGTAGTGGAATTCTTCTTAGTGGATACATTCTTGAAATTCTTGAAGTTATATGTCTACAGAATGTATTGAGATAGTATTTGGGTCTACCCAATTTACTGTCTAGATTCTACGTATATTCGCTTAAGTTCTTTCTTTTTCTTTCATTTGTGCATCTCACGGACAAGTTGGGTTTGGTCATAATCAGGGCTCGGATTATATGCAATTCGCATATTTTTTGCATAAGTTCAATATTTTAGTGTATTGTGCCTAAATTGCATATTTTCATATATTTTGCATTATTTGCATATTTTACAATTTTTATGGGTTTCCGTATATAACAAAAGCCATATACTTGTTTCGATGTAAGCAACTGCTAAGGTAAATTTGTAGGGCGTTCAAATGTAGCTGGCGGAAAGGAGATTCCAAATTCCTGGTATTGTATAGTTCGAGCGCTTCGCTCAGATATAAGACAGTGCACTAGACAGGGTGAGCTACCTGTGGGTTCTTAGAACCTACCGCCTCCTAGGTTTGTACGTGCTATACCTAAATGAAACTAGTAGCTAGTAGGTGAGAGTATAAAAACATATTCTTGGAAGGGTTGTCGGTAATGGCGCTCTTTTCTTTGTACTGTACGTGAAATAAATAGCAAAATGCAATTTGTAGATATTGTATAAATCTAAAATTCGTAAGAACTAGGGTTTTACGCCCGCCTCTCATAAAAACGGTGTCTGGAATTTCCAATAATAACTGCAGAATGTATTGAAAGGACTGACCTCCAGGTAATTTTATTCATATCTCAAGTCTCGTAAGCAGACATTAAAGGGGATCAGGGCTGATTTATTTACACGCCAGTAGTGTCTAGAATTGAAATAATTTGTTTCCCTTATTTAGTTTGCTTGTGCTTAGTTGCACGCACAGTGAATTTACTTCATCCTTAGACAGTGTTAGTGTAGGGCTTATTATTTTATACTGTAAAAAAATGTGCTCCAAATTGCCAAGCTGGATACGGTACACTCAGGGCTTTCCGTAGATGGTGACAACGTTTTTTGGATACCATGCGGAAAAGTGGTAAGTAACTTTTTATTTTAAGCAACTGATCTATTTCCATTGTTTTTCTAACCTTCACCATTAATCAGCCCAGTATCTATTTGCAAAATTTTGCGACACATGATTTTCATAATCGAAAATTATAAAATTTCAATCGAAATAAAAAATTAAATAAAGTATTAAAAAAATACCTTGCAGTTCTTAAAAAAAATACTCAAATACAAATTAAAAATATACTTCTTAATTTTTATTACTTAATTCACCGATCTTGTATAAAAACAATACTAAATTTCTATTTACTCTAAAAAAATGTAAATGCCTGTAGTAATATTGATTTCTTTTCAAACAGTTTTCAAGCGCAAGGAAATATCTCATAGACCAACATCTGCATCAATTGTAAAAAAAAAACGAAATTCAAATAATACATCCCAAGCATCAATACGCGAATGTTTGGGAAACCAAACAAAAAAAGCAGAAGAGGAAGTCAAATTCAAAGGTAAGAAGGGGATACCTTTGAATTTGACTTATGCAAGGCAATGGTTGCTTCTAACATTCCAGTGAAGAAATTAAATAACACTGTCTTTCAAGTCATTTTGGGAAAAATATTGTAAACAGTATATACCAGATGAAAGTACTTTGAGAAAACATATGGTTGAAAAATGCTATTTAGAAAGTTTTTCAGAAGTAAAAAGTCTTATAGAAAATATTTTTTGTTAAGTTGTAGTACATGAAACTCAAGATGTTTGTGGTAGATATATTGCTAATTTAATGATAGGCACCTTAACTGAAATTTCTTCATCTAGACCTTATTTAATTGCACTCAAAGATTAAAAAAAAAACAAATAATGTTACTATAACAAGTGTAATTCAAACGTGTTTTTACCAAATGCTGTACCAGTTGATAAAGTTTTATTATTTATTACTGTTTACCGATGCTGCGTCATATATGGTCAAAGTTGGAATTCATCTAAAAAATATTTTATCCCAACTTAATTAATTATACGTGCCTGGCTCACGGATTAAACAGGGTAGCAAAACAACTTAGACAGCAATTTACTTTGGTCAATGAATTTATTAATAATATGAAAAAAGTGTTCATCAAAGCTCCTTTAAGAGTTCAAAGATATAGAGAAGTTCTGCCTGGGGTACCGTTACCTCCTAGATCTGTAATCACGCGATGGGGAACCTGGATCGAGGCTGCCTTATTTTTTTTGAAACATTTTAGAGAAATCACGGAGGTAATGCTTGAATTTGCAGATGAAGCAGGTGCGTCAGTCAAACAAACAAAAATTATTTTAAAGGACTCCAAATTGAGCCAGCAATTATGTTTTATAAACAGTAATTATAAAATAGTTACAGAAACTATAAAAAATTCAGCAGCAAAATATTTTGCTACCAGAATCAGTAAAATTAATAAAATATTTCAATGAAACTATTGATAAAGCAAATGGGCGTGTTGCAAAACAAATTACAAAAAATGATCAAAAACACTCACAAAAAATGAGTGTTTTACCAAGTTAACGCAGATTGCAAAAGCCTTGGATGGAGACTTTTCAGACGATTTAAACAATGTAGACCCTACCCTATTATCAAGCTTAAAATATGCTCTAATTACCTTAATCGACGTAGAACGGAGTTTTTCTTCGTATAAAAACCTACTAACTGAGAGAATGGTTACAATATTGTATATTTGAGTGGAGGGTGCTGTCGTCCGCGTAACTGTGAACTGGATTGGATGTGCTAGAGAGGAGGTCATTGATGTGGAGAAGAAAGAAAGTAGGGGCTAAAGCTGAACCTTGAGGGACTCCTGGATTAATTGGATACAGTTTAGAGGACTGGCCATCCACGACAACAGAAATTCTTCGGCTGGAGAGGAAATTTGCTCTCCAGGTACATAGTTTTGGCGGTAGTCCATAGGCCGGAAGTTTACTAAGCTGCGCTGCGTGCCAGACCTCGTCAAATGCTTTGGATATGTCTAGAGAAACAATCTGGGATTCACCGTGTAGTTCCATAGACTTGTTCCAAAAATGGGTGACAAAGGAAATGAGGTCGGCAGTTGATCTGCGCTGAAAATTTTTTAGTAATTCGGTGTTTATATACTTTTCCATCACTTTAACGACTGAAAGAAGAGTCTGTAGTTGCTAGGAAGCGCTCTGGATCCTTTCTTGGGGACTGGTTGTACTTGGGCAGTTTTCCAGTTACTAGGGAATATGCCTCTATTGTAAGATGTCTGAAACAGACGAGTCAGGGCAGCAGCAAGTTTTGGTGCGTATTTTTTGGGAACGATTGCTGGGATCTCGTCGAGGCCAGAGGCTTTCCTGGTATTAAGAGAAGAGAGCACATTTCGTACCTTTTTAGTTTTGAAAATGATAACCGTCATTTTTGCGCGACATTGGGGACTGTTGGTGATTGAACATTTGGAGGTGGGTTGAGAGTAAAATTGCCGGCGAACAACGAGTCAAAAAGTTCAGCCTTGCCCAGGGCGGTAGAAACAATTTCATCCCCTGAGACAAGAGGTGGGAACGTGCTCTTGCAGAAATTATTCCCAATAGATTTAGCAAGAGTCCAGAAGGGTTTGCTGCCGCTGGAGCTTAAGAGGACTTTGTTTTTGATGTGGTTATTAAACGAGTGTTTTGCTTCAGAAAGAATGCGGCCATAGGGGTTTCTTGCGTCGTTAAATGCTTGACGGTTTTCTTGACTGGGATTGTGTAGAAGCTTTTTGTGAGTCCGACCTTTTCAAGTCTGGCCTTGTCACAGGATTTAGAGAACCAGGGCTTTTGAGTGGCTGCAGAGGTTTTATGTGTACGTGGAATAAATAATTCCATGCCAGCTTGGATAATTTCGGTGACGTTTTGTGAGATATCAGAGGGGTCAGGATGAGAGAAGCAGACAGACGTCCATGGAAATGAGGAAAAGTAATCTCGCATTTCGTCCCAGTTCGCGGAGTTGTAGTGCCAAACGATACGTGGGTGTGATGACTGTGTGACCTCAAGTTGCATTGCGCAGGAAGCAGTGACCATGTCGTGGTCTGAGCGACCCAGGGGGCGGTGACTGATATCTTATAGCAGTCAGGATTTGTAGTAAGAAGGAGATCCAAGGGATTTGAGCTGTGTGTTGGGATACGAGGAAAGTAAGTAGGTTGCTGAACCATATTGACTAAAGAATTGCTGACTGCAAAGCCCTCCGCTGCTTTTCGTTGTGGATTGGTTTTTTAAGATCCTAGCCATTCCTTATTATGGACATTGAAGTCACCAAAAATAGTGACCTCGGAGGAAGGATATTCAGAAATCAGATGGTCGGTTTTTTCAGAAGGGTAGTCAAAGAGTTGGACAAAGTTGTTGTTAGAAGGTGACCAGTAAATGCAACAGATGAATTTAGTTGCATCCCTGAGAGAGAGTTTTATCCATAGTAAGTATTTTCTTCCAGCTTCTAAATTGGGGAGTCTGGTGCAGGGTAGATTGCTACGGACGTACGCGCACACGCCTCCATGCAATCTAAAAGAAGTAAGGAGCTCATGCCCCGGGAATGTAAGGTGATTAGTGGCTGTTTTGGCACTGAGTTGAGTTTAGGTGAGGAAGAGGAGTTGGGGCCTATTAGCCTGGAGGAAATGGCAAAGGGAGTTCAGGTCAGAATTTAGGCCACATATATTCGAGAAATATGTTAAATCTTGATGCTGGCGCCCCCTGTACACCCCTCACCCGGAGATCCGAATGGAGGGGTATTTTACCTGAATAATATTTGTTAATAGTAATAATTGCAATAATAACATTAATGATTAATTAATAAATAATATAATTAGGGTCCCATGTGGTATTGACTGTAAAAACAATTAATAGCTTAGACCTTTAAAAACTAGTTGTATTGGTATAGTATGATTATTTATGCATTGCATATATCGATATTTTTGTGCATATTTTGTTCAAGCTGGTGCATATTTATTTCAAATTTCCTGCATATATATGCGCATATTTCACCAAAAAAGTTTGCATATAAATCCGAGCCCTGGTCATAATGTACAATATCTGGCCAAGGTGACCAGCAATTAAATATCAGAAATAAAAATAATTAACGATACCTAAACCTTATCCTACCTAAGAGTGATATTTAAATAAAAGAGAACAAGATGTTTCAAGAATGTGTTGCTCTTTTTAAATTTCAAATCACAATGTACTTTTACCTTCTTTGAGTAAAAAAATAATATGGAAATTAATAAGACAAAATCTCTACTCACCTGTTTTCTTAGTCGGCCTCTTTAAAGTTGATGGTGCCCTGACGATGGTCGGTTTAACAACATAAGTTATACTCTTCTTATGCGACAAACCAGATTTCCTCCTCCTAACCGGCTTCCTTTTCGGCACCGGCGATACTCCCTGAGGGACGTAGGGGCTTACCACAGAACTACGACCGTTACTGTCATCATCGCTAAGAAGCGCCTCGCATTCCTCATTAGACAGGTAATGAATGAAGTCGTTTGCCGACTCGTAGTCATCCTCATCCTCCCTGTGGCTAATGCGGGATATTCTTCCGCTCTGCGGATGCTCATCAGACAGGTCGTCATACTCCCCGGGGAGACTTTCGTACAAACCCTCGTCCGCACTCTCGTTCACACTCCTGTTAGAGTACACCGTTCCCTCGTGGCAGTTCAGGTTCCTTATTTCACGCATTCCTATCTTAAAGGACTTCTTGCGCGCCACGGAAGCCTTCCGTTTCTCCGGTGGTACAAATATCATGGGATCTAGCTTGAGACACCTCAACGATTTGGGTGGTCGACTAACAACCACTTGATATAGGTCATATCGCGGAGTGTTGCTTTTATTCTTTTTACCTCTTGTTCCTTTGCCTCTCTTTTTACCGCTGCTTCTTCGACGCACTGAATTACGTTTTGTTTCCACAAGAGCACCGCTAGTCCTTTTGAAATAACCATCTCTACTCACAGAAAGTTTCGGTTTCGGCCTCTTCTTTCTAAAGAATCCTCTAGACGCAGAGGCTGGCACTACAGGTGAATGAAAGTCGCTAAGCTTCGGTGCGGAAATAGAAAAGGAAAACCCAGAGTCTTTACTTGAAAAAAGACCCGTAGAAACAGTTGTGTTACTGGTGGATGAAAGAGTCCTTCCAACGGGAGGGGTAGGTCTCTTTTGTAGCCTGTTGATAACAATAGGATCATCTCTTAAATCTTTTAAGGCACTATCTAGGGAGTGATGTACTGGCGCAGGTATGTTACTAGGTCGAGGCATTTCCAAGCTTCTAGGTGCCATCACTTGAGGAGCATCCATCCAGATTCTTCCCAAACTAATAGACAAAGAGCACATCTCTTCTGTACCTGAATCAGGCATCAAAGGAGCAGGTGAGTGTCTAGATTTTCTCCTAATTAGCGGCGACTTCTTTACATCAACAGAGTCACCCCATGGAAACATTTCTACCGCTGAATCGTTGCTTTCTTTACGCTGTAACGTTGGACTAGGTGGTTTGTTGATTATTTTACATGTGTAAGGTTTTCTCCTGAAGACAGGAGAATGTGATAACTGTCGAATAACTGGCGCTGGGGCCACCATCTCATCAGAGGCAGGAACATAAATTATAGTCCTTTCCGAACCTTTGATACAAGTGCTAACCGGTATATCCTCCTTACGTATCCCCTTCACCCACTTCCCATACGCTATCACACTCTGACCCGGTCCACTCTTCGACTCTTCCACTTTCTGTTTCGCGTCAACATTGCACTTTATTTTCACTCTTGCTTCAGCATTGTCACTACTGTTGCTACTAAGATCAGCTTTATCCACTTGAACAGAACTGTCAACTTTACTTGTCGATTCAGCAGCATGTATCACAATATCTTCCTCCGCTACAGTTTGTGTAGCCACTTCTAATTTAGTTACGTGTTTTTTCTTACCTCTATCCAGATAGCTTTTCCTAATCGAAATTCTCTTAAAGGAATCGCTCCGTTTAAAAGAGGATTCTTTCTCCTTCTTGTTCTTTCGGCCCCCGCCGACGAGTCGACGGAGGTTTTCAAACGTGATGGGCTTCATGATGGTAATAAAAAGTGTCGTCTGTGTGTGTACACAACTCGCTCAAGTCTGCAGCGTTATCATGTGTATGTGAAGTTGGCTGGTGAGGCTTACAAAAGCCTCCATTGTGCTGAATGCGGACGGCCTTCTCGTTCATACAAACAACTACTGCACTAAAGTTGCTGCATTCTGTTATCTCTGACTTGATGATGCATGTTATGTCCACTCATCCCTACGAACAAGAATTTATACATTGTTGTAGAAGATACATTTTAAAACGGAATTGCCCCCATGAATGGATCGTAATTGTTAGCTGGACTTTTCATTATAACAGTGTAAAAAACTTAAATTTCACGAAAATTAATACAGATTAGAGTCAATTATCAACAGCCTGCTTTTCTATTGTTATGTTATTAAATTATTATTAATAAAATAACAGCATAAAACTATTAGTCTAAGATCCGGCTGCAAAATTAGTACATTAATAATCTACATTATCAAGATTTAATTTTTAAGTATTTTTACAACTAGGAGGTCACTTTTCATCAGGTGCCAATTAAAAATTACCCGCCAGTATTATTAATTAAAATATAATTAATTTACTTTTAGAGAAACATTTCGTTAACATCTTACGGAAATAAAAATTACACAACTTCACAACAGTGTATTTAAAATATCTGAAACGTCATAGTTGCTGCTGATTGCTTAACCGCTACCTCTACGCAGCCAGGTGTAAACAGGTATAATTTTATTAAAACTTTTCGTTCTTAACGTACACTCATTTCATTTATACCACATTAAAGCTCATTTTTTTCTGTAGTTAATGATATAAAGGTGCCTATATATTAAAAAACCCGCAAATCAAAGTTTCCTACCCTAAAAGATGCTAGGTATGAAAAATAAAGTGACAGAGAGTGATCGCGCGACGCTACTTGTTAGACAAGGATGCTCAATGCCAGCTGAACGTATTTTTTGAGCTATTGCGCATGCTCCGATAAGCATCTGAGTCCAGTCATTTTTATTACTACTTAGATCGTTGGTTGAGAACCCTATTTATCGGAGCATGCGCAATAGCTCAAAAAATACGTTTAGCTGGCATTGAGCATCCTTGTCTAACAAGTAGCGTCGCGCGATCACTCTCTGTCACTTTATTTTTCATACCTAGCATCTTTTAGGGTAGGAAACTTTGATTTGCGGTTTTTTTTATATATAGGCACCTTTATATCATTAACTACAGAAAAAAATGAGCTTTAATGTGGTATAAATGAAATGAGTGTACGTTAAGAACGAAAAGTTTTAATAAAATTATACCTGTTTACACCTGGCTGCGTAGAGGTAGCGGTTAAGCAATCAGCAGCAACTATGACGTTTCAGATATTTTAAATACACTGTTGTGAAGTTGTGTAGGTTTTATTTCCGTAAGATGTTAACGAAATGTTTCTCTAAAAGTAAATTAATTATATTTTAATTAATAATACTGGCGGGTAATTTTTAATTGGCACCTGATGAAAAGTGACTTCTCCTAGTTGTAAAAATACTTAAAAATTAAATCTTGATAATCTAGATTATTAATGTACTAATTTTGCAGCCGGATCCCGTACTATATGCATTCGATGGTATTACCTACTTCTTTACTTATATCTATACTTAATACGAAATAAATTCATAAGCCGTGCCCAAAGTATAAAGATAATTTCGTGACGCAGCAAGTGAGTTATAGCAGCGAATTTTCATAAGAATTGTACACTATTATTATTATACGGCATATTAGTAAAATTAATACTTTAAACTTACACAGACCTTGAAGATCGATTTTAGAGGTCCTAGTACGCGTACATTTGAAGAATTCTTTCAAAAGTGTTGCCATCGATATCGCTCTATAATCAAAATAGCCAAGTTCGATATTAAGTAAAAATTTCGGGGCGAGCAAGTGCGTTATGGTAGCGAATTTTCATTAAGTGCTTCGAATTTGTATAACTCAATTTTCTATAAACTTAGAAAGTTGAGTTTTGGTAGAGTAAGGTATTTACGAGGGCAAAATACCAACCAAATTACATCAAAATAACTTGGTTGTTTTTTTAGATACAAATTTTTTTTCGTAAAAATTAATTTTTGTAGAAAAACTGGTCCGATAGGGCTGGCTAACGAATTCATCCAAACTATTAATAAAATAAAGATTCTTGCCGAGTTTCATCAAAATCGGTTAATACGTTTTTGAGTATTCGTGTGATGATATATATATATATATATATATATATATATATATATATATATATATATATATATATATATATATATATATATATATATATATAAACAAATTAAAATTTTAAACGGACCTAGGTTTTGGGTTCTAGGGGCCAAATTCGCGCTCATTTGAAAAATAATTAGCAAAGTCTCACCATCGATACCTCTCTTTTAGCGTTTTTTAAAATAAACATTCGCTAATAGGAACAAAACAGAAATGTCACTACCTAATAAAAAAAATCCAACAGCACACGTTGTTGCCAGGGGGTCACCCATCCAGGCACTGACCGTGCCCGACGTTGCTTAACTTCGGTGATCGGACGAGAATCGGTGTATTTGACGTGGTATAGCCGTTCGCTTGAGATAAACATTTATCTTAGGTTTATTTATTCATTATTACTTTCTTTGATTTTAGATAAATAATATTTATATATATATATATATATATATATATATATATATATATATATATATATATATGTATATATATATATATATATATATATATATATATATATATATATATATATATATATATATATATATATATAAATTTTACGAACCTTGGTTTTGGGTTCTAGGCACTCCAATTCGCGCTCATCTGAAGACATTTTTTCAAAAGCTTTTCATCGTCACCTCTCTAATGGCGAATTTTTCTTAATGAAATTTCGCTAAAAGCATGGTACTGACCACAAATATAAAGGCCTTAACTCTGGTTTCACAAATAAATGATGTGTGACAAAGCGATAAATTATTTAAAAAGTTACAACGCAGCAAATGCGTTACGGTAGCGAGATTCCAACAAACATTTAAAATTTAAAAACTCAATTTTCCGTTAACGTAACAACTCCATCTTTGCTACGTGGGTTAGCGTCTATGGAGGCAACTAGTGCATTAAATTTCATCCACATACCCTTCCTATTATCAGAGAAGGCTATCTAGAAGGCTTGCATTTTTTCCTAAAAACTGGTTCGATTAGAAATTCGGAAAATAATTTACTTGATAATTATACTATTTCACTCTGTTTTACAAAAAACGTCGTTTCACAAAAAAGATCAGCCTATTATTTAATGATATATCGTGCATTTTCAACAGCTGTGTCTAAAATAAATTTAGAAGCTTTCGGTTATCAAGCAGGCACCATTTAATAATGGTTACTCTGTTAAACTGATAGATAAGATAATATTCAGATAATAATATTTTTTTAATGAAAATTTAAAAGAGCCTATTTGTCCAATGAGGGATAAAATCGAGCTAAAGCTGAAGACAGTATTCAAATAGGGTGAACATATATATATATATATATATATATATATATATATATATATATATATATATATATATATATATATATATATATATGAATTATAAATTTGTTAAACTGATAGATAAGATAATATTCAGATAATAATATTTTTTTAATGAAAATTTAAAAGAGCCTATTTGTCCAATGAGGGATAAAATCGAGCTAAAGCTGAAGGCAGTATTCAAATAGGGTTGTGTGTTCATATATATATGTTCACCCTATTTGAATACTGCCTTCAGCCTTCATATATATATGAATTATAAATTTCATTTATCCAAATATTTAAGACAAAAACGTAACAAATATGTTTGGACGAGTGGCTTTGGAAATATTTGAAAAGCATTTCAAAAATTCTAAATGTAAATGCAGATGGAAAGGTGGAGTGGAAATCTTACAACACGATTCGTAATTTACTATTAAATGAAAAAGAAGTTTCTTGACAAAATTTACAAATTAGCTTGTACAGATTGTAACGCAGTCTACATTGGTCAAGCTTCTAGAAGCTTCAACACCCGCTAAAAGGCACATATTTCTGCGTATAGAAATAACGACTCTGACAAATCTACATTTGCAAAACATATAAATACTCAACATAGACCCACAGTAAATAATAGTATAAAGCCACAACATTTTTGAAATGACAAGCGTCAGCTTTTGATCTCAACTGTGGCACATTTCTCTAAACCGAACGACATATTGACTTCACATATTATTATTCACGTATTATTATATTTTAACACACCCTCAAAGGGGAACATTCACTCATCGCAGGTATCTCAGATGGAGCCCTTTCCAAGTTATCGGGCCCTGACCGACAACGCGACACATCCTCATTTCCCAGGGATCACCACACGGCGTCGCGTGGGCAGTAGCAAATATTACCGCCTTCTGCATAACCTTATAAAAATGTTCTCCAGGGCACAGTCTCTTAATGTTCTCTCGAAGATTCTTAGGAACCACACCCCTTGACGGCATGACATTGGAATCACTCAGATAGTATCTGCTATTATTGATATTGGCTATTGACTAAATGATTTCTTGGCCAGACATATGTCTGTGGGCCGATTTATCGGACGATTACGTTACTCTGTTTGGTTTAGTGCGGTTTTATGCCCCTGGGGTGTTTTAATGTACTGGTGCTAGCACTATTTTCGGTCGTTTGTATTTGAGAGTGGTTTTTTCGTCGTAATTGGAGATATCTTGTAGTAATGGGTTGTCATGAGTAGAGAATTTTTCATAAGTTTTGGCTACGGAGTTTCTGATACATTCTTGGATTGTTGGCGTATCTGTATCTTTATGTAGTTGCGTGTTTCGTACGTACCATGGGGCTTTCATTATTTGACGTACGCATTTGTTCGGTACAATTTGTATTAAATTTATATATGATTTGGCAGCATGACCCCAAGCCGGGCAAGCGTAGGTCAGCATGGGTCTGATTACTGTTTTGTAGATTAGGAGTTTGTTTTCCGGAGACATCGTACTATGGTAACCAATAAGCGGGTGAAGTGCGCCTTTTACGGCGATGGCTTTAGTTTTTGTTGCCGCTGCATGTTTTCTAAATGTTTTCTCTTTTTCGGGTAAAGTTGATCGCTGTGCATTTGTCAGGGTTAAGTTTGATTTTCCGGTCGTTGAACCAATTTTCAAAAGTGGGTATGTTGTGGTTTAATCCTTGAATAGCAAAGCGGCATCTTAAGGAAGTGGTTAGAATAGCCGTGTCATCGGCGTAATGTGCAGTGGTGAGACCATTTGGTTTGGGCATGTCTGAGGTGAAAATTGCATAGAGGTGTGGTGACAATGTGAATCCTTGGGGAACTCCGGCGAGTATGTGTTTCTGTGTTGATGTGGCGTCTTGGATGTTTACATAGAAGCTTCGGTTCTTCAGAAAGGAGTACTTTGTCTGTATGAGGCTAGGAGGGTAGTCGAATAAAATCATTTTATATATCAATCCTTCGTGCCATAGATTATCGAAGGCCTTGTCTATATCAATGAATAATCCTATGGTAGATTCGTTTTTGTTGAGGGCTGTAGTGATATGTTCTACCAGTCTGCAAGCCTGGTCTTGCGTGGCGTGTTGTCTGCGAAAACCGAATTGTTCATTAGGTAGGATTTCCCTGTAGTTGGTGTGGTCTGTATCTGCCCTCCACTGTCGCTTTATTTGTATGTCGAGGTCTCTGTACTTAATTCTCTTTTTGTTGTATTTTATCTCTAGATTATTAGTATTTGGAATGGCCACATCAATCAGCGTCATTTGCAGGATTATTATTATTATTATTATTATTATTATTATTATTATTATTATTATTATTATTATTATTATTATTATTATTATTATTATTATTATTATTATTATTATTATTATTATTATTATTATTATTATTATTATTATTATTATTATTATTATTATTATTATTATTATTATACAACAAAGTCACTATTTAGTTTCCTTTGTTTTTTTTTCAATACTATTCAAAACTCCAATTACCAGCGCAATTTAATTAAAAGAAATAGACAATAAACGTAATACCTGCCAGTTTTAATTAGTGGACAAAGGAGAATAAAATTTACGTGATCCACATAAATAAGTCAAGGTTGACATTGATCTTTATTTAGAAGAGATGTATAATAAAGAAGTCGTGACTTGCCTTCTAAAAATTTTAGACTCGAGGTAGCAATTAGTTGTGTTTGTTAATGTTCAATTAATATATTCATATCATCAGGTCCGTTTGGATAAAAAATTGACTTGAATCTATCCGTATGCTAATGTTGGTACATAGGTTTGGTTATAATTTTAGATAAAAAACGAGCGGTACACCATAAGACTTAAAGAAAAAATCAACTCTTCCTAATAAGCCTTATAATAAGCATGGTTGACATATTTCTGGTAGGCTTCGTTTTGTCTTAAAAATAACTCGAAGAATTTTGATATGAGATAGATAAGAGATGTTTAAGCGCATAAGCGATTTTCGGGCTTGGCCCATTTATTTGAACTCCTACAAAGTAACAAAAATCACATTCTTACACCCATTTTCAGTTTTCTATTTGATAGCCGACTCAAAATTTGTCAACAGCGTTTCGCCTTTTTTGGAACATCATCAAATGTCTTATTTCTTACAAGGATCATAGGATTCCTGTTTCTTTCCGAATTTAACAATGTATAACATTGGTAACCCATTAAATTTGTACCAGTCTTACATTTTCAACTGGAAACAAAGGGTAGGTGTCGATAAATGTAACAGTGACGGGAATAGTATAACTGTGGCGTGCCACATGGAACAGTTCTGGCTCCAGCGCTGTTTATCATTCATGTTAATGATGTGCTTGGTCTAGATGAAAAAGGTAAAATTGTGTGTTATGCTGATGTCACGGTTTTACTTCTCTCGGACATACACGAAATAATGCCTTGTCCTTAGCGTCTCATAGGTTGTCAAAAGTTAATTGGTGGCCTGATGATAACCTTTTGACCCTAAACTATGACAAGACGAAATGTGTACTGTTCTCGCAGCGGTTTAGTGACCTTCCCCAAATCGACAAAATAACAATACATACAGAGAACTGTCACTAATCCACACAAGTCCGTCCACCATTAACTGAAAATGTATTCACTACATCGGACGAGTGGAAAGTACTAAATATCTGGGGGTATTTATTGACCAGTATCTTAGCTGGACCAGGAATATTGAGTAAATTAATATGAAAATAAGGAAAACTATTTTCAAATTCCGTCTGCAGAGAAATGTTTTACACCTAAACAAATTATGTCATTCGTTGAATCATTATTGTGATATGCAGCTGGTTAGAAATGTTGCATATCTAATACATTTATTGGGACGCTTGTCTATACCACAAAAAACAGTATTAAAAATGATGATGAACAAACCTAGGCTATATTTCACAGAAGCGTTTTTCAATGAGTCTGATGTCCTTACGATAAATGGTTTATTTTTACTATCAGTAATCAAATTTATGTACAAAGGCACAATATAACTTTTAACAAGGGTGGCGGATTTGAATTTGCCGCCATTTTGTTGGTGCGAGTAGTAGGCTGTTTATTTGTTGACAGCTGTCATGTACAGCCCACGCGATTAGAAGCTATAGACACAGCATATATCTTTCTTTATGCTGTGCTATAGAGTAGTATCAAATACTATATAATGACAATACAGGACACTCCGGCTGATTTCGTGTTTCAAGAATATCAGCGCCCCTAGCGGATAATACTGATGTTACGTGGCTCGAGAACGTGTAACACTAGCAATTGCTGGTGTTTAGCTGTGTATAATTAAGTTTAAGCCGTGTTTTTAACAATGAATGTTAGTGGTTGGGTGTGTGCAATCTATAATTGTTCGAATTATAACGTGCTAAATATAGCAAAGACATTTCATAGGTTTCCAAAGGATGGCGAAACGTGAATATGATTTGAAGCAGAAGACAAATTCAGAATCACTTTTATGCCAATATGTACAGTTCGCAGAAGATAATTTATTGTGTAATATTTACCATCATGTACCTATTTATAGTTAAACTTCGTAACGGATGGTTAAAATGCTTCAATCATAACTTGTCTTCCAGTGCATCAAAAAGAAATATGAAGGCAAAAAAAGTTTTGCATGAATAATAAATGATATAAGAAAACTGTTTTTTCTATATTCTTCTGTGTCCTTTTTTATTTCAGTATGGCATAAATTGTCACATTTTTTCACATTTAAAATTATTTTACTTGGTAAAGGCTTTTAGTTATCTTCCCAAGACAAGTTTTTAAACAGACAAGTAGAAATAACAGATTCAGCCCCATAATAGATTTATTCACGGAAGTAAGCGTTAGTCTCACCTTTCATCTGCACATTTTTTTAATTATGTACTAAGTATATCAGTTATATATTTTAAAATATTAGATTAATAAGACAGTTTTCATGTAGAGATATAGCAAATTGAGTACTGTGCTACCATTTATACCTAGAACAATTATTTATAGGTAAGTACAGATTGTAACTTAATATCCTCAGAAACAGCTTTCAGTAGGTTTCTATACCTATCCTTGAAATAGTAGTTTAACGATGGTTTCAAGGTAGTACTTTAAATTATGATGAAATAAGATTATGGGTAAGAGAAATTTGCAGAATTATTCATGCCGAATTCATTTAGGTTTCAAGCTGATTGTTGATACAAATTCTATTTATAACTATATAATCGGAAAATGTTCACTGTTTTGTCATGTACAAGTTTTTATATTCATCTATAATAAACCAATTGTCTAAATAAAGAATATGCAGGTCACAATTCAAATTACCCGCTCAGTTGTCACTACTTCACGCGAGGTGACGCTAGTGTACTTGTCACACATATCACCAATGACAAAATTCACGTTGATGGATGAAAAAAGCAATGTTCGTCGCCGTCCTGGACGGTCCCTCGAAAACATATCCGCAGTGAGGGAAAGTGTGGCCGATAGTCCAGGCACTTCCATTAGACATCGTGGTTTCATCAGACCCACTCTGCAACGAATTTTGACCAAAGACCTGCGTTTGCATGCATCCAAGGTTCAATAGACGCAAGAAATCAGCCAAGGGGCCATGCCAAGAGCTGTGGATTCGGTGATTGGGTACTGGATCGACACCAAATTGATGCGGATTTCTCGAAGAAAATCATTTTCAACTTGAATTTTAACAAGATTTCTTCAAATGCGGCCAAATAAGGCCCCCTAGAATCCATATTCGGGTTCACTTTCAGTTTTTATCTGTTATACATATATACAGGTTGACGCATTTCTACGGTAAAGCTCAATATAATTGTTATTATACAAGATACGAGAAAAAATTGTATACGTTAATTATAGGGTGTCTTAAGCTGCATCTTATAAAAATATTTTGATAACCATAGGCTGGTCCATAAGTCGTTGGTGATTTTATTAAATTATTTATATAGTTCTATTAATGCATTTTTTTTTATCGAAATATGATGCATGATGGTAAGAACAAAACAGAGATGCAGTAAGTGCGTTTTGGTGACGAATCTTCATTAAATCCTTCAAATTTCGATAACTCAATTTGCTATTCACCTAAGGTTTGTTGGCTAGGAAGCCAACATTTTAAGTTTATTTTCGGAAAATAATTGTACATTTTCCAACAATAAGTAATGTTGTTAAAATATGGCACATTGTTTCTACTATATAGGCTACGCCAGTAACAATATTGATGCCTGCTTGCATTAGGGAGACATATTAGCTATTGAAAATATTTTTATAAAAATTCACTTCCATGACGCATTTGCTGCGTCTAGACTCTTCATTTTATTTTATTATATTTAATTTTTGATTATATAATTGCAGTGTACTCAACTATCTGTGATTTATGTAAGAAAGATATAATAAATATAATTAGGTATTTATTATTATTTAATCAAAGTTGTTATTTTTATGACATTTCTAAAAGAACATACGTGGTGATATTACTTTATTTTAAAAGAATAAAGGTTCCATAAAAATTGCAAGTATCGACCTTTTCGATTAATAAACATGTAACAATATGGCAAGTAAATTAACTCGTTTAAATTAGATTTTTCAATCAACACAATCGTGACAATCTGTAGTAGCCCCATATATCCGCATTTCTAGTATTCGAACACCACAACGCCAAAGGAGACTTTACATAATAATTAATAATCTATTTCTCCCCTTCTTCTCACGACTTGGAACCTAGACACAGCTGTTAGATCAGGCCGCTTGCGCTCACCACCGGCTAATAATCACGCCTTTGATTGGTAATTCATTATCACGGTCGGCAAAATGCCCTACTAATGTATGTATAACTGCAACTCCACAGTAATTAAGTTCGACATGCGCTGTGTTTCTCGTTTAGCGTATGTTAATATGCAAGGTCAGCCCCGCCTAGAAAATATTATAGTAATGTACCGCTTCGATATATATCTTGCATAACATACCGTTATAGCAGATGCAATTATTTTTAAATAATATCTACATATTAACAGGCATGACAACGGACACACTGCGCTGAACACATCGGTGCGATTACTCCACAAGGGTCTGTCCCCGGACCTATTTTATTTATTTATTGCTTAGCAGACATTCCCCAATTGGCAAAACACACAAGACAATTTAAGCAGACGACGTCGCCATTTATGGTTATTGTTTTGCTGGGCATGTGTCGAACAAACAACTACAAATAGATCTTGATATTTTGTACAAGTATTAAAATAAATAGAAAATTTTCTATTCTGAATTCCAACAAATTAGAAAATATAAAACTAGACAATCATAAAATGCACGCCCCAAGTAAAATATATCACCAAAAGATCACAACTAAGGACTCTAATATTAATACAGTCAACTTGTTCTCAAAAGTGCGCCTAGTAATGTGGTGGGGTAATTTCAATTTGCAGCAGCGTAGGTGAAGGGTAGTGAGGCAATGTAGGTTTTACTGTTGTATGAGGATACGTAACATCTCATGTCCTTTCCCATACAGAGCCTCACTACCCTCCCGGAAGCTGCTGCACGACAAAGTGCAATGAGAGTTCACTTTCAGGTGCAGCAGTGGTTATCCGGCCAAACCACACGCGACGAGCAACAAACAGGTCCGAACGAGTTTGGGTGGAAAAAAACAAGGAAAGGTCTCTTTCCAGTGCCAACCACTTTTAACCTCCGACACATTTCTTGTAAATGTAAAAAAGCTGCCAAAACAATTGCGGATGCAGGAATGCAGACCTCCATTGCTTCCAGATTTAGACATCGTGCGAAGATCTGTGTGATAACGTCGAGCATCCGGAAGACAGTACTAATATATAACCAAAAGATCATAACTAAGGACTCTAATATTAATACAGTCACCTTGTTCTCAAAAGTGCGCCTAGTGGTAATGTGGTGGGGTAATTTCAATTTGCAGCAGCGTAGGTGGGGGGTAGTGAGGCAATCTCGGTTTTACTTTTGTACGATGAGGATACGTAACATCTCATGTCCTTTCCCATACAGAGCCTCACTACATTCCCGGAAGCTGCTGCACGACAACGTGCATTGAGAGTTCACTTTCAGGTGCAGCAGTGGTTATCCGGCCAAACCACACGCGACGAGCAACAAACAGGTCCGAACGAGTGTGGGTGGAAAAAAACAAGGAAAGGTCTCTTTCCAGTGCCAACCACTTTGAACCTCCGACACATTTCTTGTAAATGTAAAAAAGCTGCCAACGCAATTGCGGATGCAGGAATGCAGACCTCCATTGCTTCCAGATTTAGACATCGTGCGAAGAGCTGTGTGATAACGTCGAGCATCCGGAAGACAGCACTAACAAAGACGAAGAAGAAACCGAAGAAAGAGACCGATAACATACTGAAGAAAGATGCTTACACGATGCGGAAGGTATGTCTAATTTCACAATCGATTTCATAATCATTATTGAGATGTGATCACAAGTTGTTGGTTTCTCACCACCTTTTCATTTTCCAGATGAACAAGCCCCGACCTTGACGATAAAACAACCAGAACATATGCCAGGACGTCGCCTTCGAAGAAGCTCAGCCAGGACCCGCTAAACGACAACGGCTTACTTAATTTTTGCTCATACAATAATGTATTATTTAATTATATGTAATATAATGCATATATTTAATCATATTAAATAAAATTTCAAGATTTTTCGTTAAGATTTCAACTTTTTTTGTAATTGAATTTGTACAATTCTGGACTTCATTAACCCTTTATAGGTGTGTGGTCGAAATATTAACCACCTGCACCAAGCGCGATCGTAGTATTCTTTTGTACGTGAAATTGAACCTTGTGGCAGCTGAGCGTGCACTGAATGCACCCTGGTCGCTATTTTGGCCACACAGCATCCCCACTCTTCAATATTACACATGTGGTTGAAATTTCGACCACAGTATTGTAAGTGCGCTGTGCCGGTTTATGACCAGGTGAGTTGATTTATTCATTTTCCGTTAAAGTATACCTTTTCAATTTATGAATGAGCGGTTACTGAGGACCCTAATATGTAGTTATTATTTTCTGATAACGGGTTTAGCCGATTTATGTTTGCGCTAAGATGTGATTGCAAATTTTCATTGAGGATGTTATTATATAACCTATAATTGTCACCGCATGTACGAACTTTCTTAGTTTTCAAAACTGAAGCCTGTTGTTATTTCCAGCATGGCTAATAACGTCCCTGCAAGCAATGTATCAGGAAGAGTTATTTAATTATATTGAGGGAATTCCCCATGAACAAGCATGTAATTCCGATTTTGATGGGGACAGCAATCCTGATGACGATCTCCCACTAAGTACTTTGAGAAATACAGAAAACTTGCAATGTACATTCAATGCACGACAAGCTGTTGATCTGAGTAGGTATAGATGGGGGTTCTGAGCCCTCCGCCACCACTGCGCATGCGCAGACCCGCACCCTTTTGGGCGGAGCCCCGCCCTTGTGAGGCGTAGCTCCGCCTTTTTTTTTGGGCGGAGACTCACTCACTTGGGCGGAGCCCCATACGCGACCACGCCCCTGACCGGCGCGAAGCGCGGGAGTGACGTCATAGTGGCATCACTGGACATAAGAGCCAATAGGGTGCAAACTGAGATGACGTCATCGAAGATGGCGTACAAGATTGCCGACCAGAAGTGAAAAACGCGGGAAAGTGACACTTTTAAACGACAGATGGTTCCATCTGTCAATGTAAGAGGACCCTCCATTTTGATTTTTGTTAATGTGACGTACGCAAAGATGGCGGTTTGCGCATGCGCAAACCCAACTTTTTTTATTAAGTGGTGTAGAGGTATAGTGTTTGGTGTCATGTTACTCGTCTCAACGAGTGGAATTCAAATATGACATTTTTGCATGCGTAAACCAACTTTGTAGCTTTTTAGGTCAACCCCTACGTGTTTGGTGTCATGTTAATCGTCTTGATGAGTATAATGCATAGATGCTGGACTTAGACGCCCAATAGCGGGGCTGCGCATACGTAGTGCTGGCGGATGTGGCGGAGGGCTCAGAACCCCCCATCTATACCTACTGATCTGAATTATATTGATTCTGATAACTCCATTGAAGACCCTAATTACGAACCATCTACGACTAGACCCAAAAGAAATTTGCTTCTGAGGCCCACTTCTACATCCAATGTCGATACTTCCGATGAAGATGAAACTGCAACCAGTGGTTATAAATGGAATCAGACTGCAAGAACTCACCAGCATTTTTCATTATTCACTTTTTGAAAGCCCTTTGGAACTGCAGTTCATGTAAATTTGGAATCACCAGCACAACATTTGGGAAACTTTTTGACCGATCAGCTAGTTCTTGAAATTGTAAACCAATCGAATATTTACGCTCAGCAAATCAGCGTGATTCTTGACTTTACATTGGATGAGTTGAAGGCGTTCACTGGAGTCTTGATTGTTATGGGATTACACAAGCTCTCTAGCTTACGACATTATTGGTAAGCTGATTCATATTTTTTTGTACCCCGAATTGCAGACATTTTTACGTTGAAAAGATCTGAGATTTTTCCATATAAACAACAACGAAAACATGGTCACCTACCCTGCATTTAATAAACTTTATAAAATCAGACGAATGGTAAGCCACCTACTAGAAAATTTTTTGAATGCATTTGATCCCAGTCGTAATTTATTGGTGGATGAGAGTATGATGCGATTCAAAGAGACAAGCGCGCTGAAACAATACATTCCGCTAAAACCTACTAAAAAAGGATTTAATGTTTGGGTGGTAGCTTGTAATTTTGACATATATGAAGGGAAATCAAGCAGCAATAGTGAAGATGGTGGATTAGGCGAAAGAACAGTTTTGAATCTCACAAAATCATTTAGAGGAGACGGATATGAAGTGCAATGCGACGATGTTTTGCTGTAACAAGCTCAATTCGCAACCGACCTTTAATTCAAGTAAACATAGAAATGCCTATGTCAGCACATTCCTCCAACGTCAATCTGCAAACGCCGTAAATAGGCGAATATAAAACTATTGTGGCATAAATTAAATAAAGAAACGTTAATAATAACATGTAAATATATTTTTAACATCATTTTTTCATTATATTCTTAACAAAATCACCTTTTGTATAGAAACCACTTAGTAGTGGTACTCTTCCAACTGGTCATATATCCAAGTCTCCCTACAACCAAGCCTCCATTTACCTTATAACGCTTATCCCTTTTTTGTACATGGTCATTCGAGTATTTCAACTAATGCCGTATGATGGTTCCATCCTTATCCAACCGGAAACAAGCCATGGCATTTCGGTGTGTGAGGCTGCCCATCGCTGGCCATTACTCATAAAATCCCCATAATTATTTCATTTAATTTTTTAAATTTTTGTTTTGTTGTAAATCAACGACAAAAAACATCTAGGGTGAACAGTCAAAGTGCTGTTATATCCTATAGAATCAGCGCTGAAAATACAGTCAGAGAACTCTATTTCTTTAAATAAAAAACTATATATTCAAAGCAAAAGCAAACAGCTAAGTGCTGTTATATCCCCAATAAAAGCATAAAGGATATAAAAGGGAAAATATCCCAGAGCAAGAAATACAGACAAAATGCTGTATTAAAAAATAGCTTAAAAACAGCCAGAGAGCTGTATTTTTTAAGAAAAAGCAAAGAAAACATTCAAGTGCTGTTATATCCTCAATAGAATGATAAAAAATACATAGTCTGGCTTTAGCTCACGAGTAGCTAGGCCAAGAGATGAGTGAAATGTTTCAGAGCGTAAAGATACATTTTTTCTTATTCCCTTGTCATCATATCACCCAGAAGAATGACAAGACCAACAAATAGGGGGACAAAATTCCGATGTGGAAGATTTTTTAAACATAATATATATGGCAGAAAATGAAACACAACAAACAGCTTTAGAAACCATATGTCAATTATACTTGACAGATATAATAAGGCAATGGGAAACAATAAACAAAAACTACAAAAATATTAGAGAAACGCTGAAAGAAATACTGTCGCATTATCGAACAAATAGATTTAAAAATAGACCTCAGCAAAAATCATCAGCATTAAATATTCCATTCTATACTGAAGGGCATAAGGAATTGTGGACATCAGACGAGAATTTCGAATTCATGGATCTAGTAAATGAGTTTGGCGCATTAATTGAATTGCCGGCTTTGCCATATGAGCCAGGCAAAAATTCTGAACTGTCGGCTCTGGTAGATGAGTCAGACAATATTTTTGAATTGCCGGTTCTGACAAATGAGTCGGACAAAAATATCGAATTGCCGGCGCTGATAAATGTTAAGTACGTCCTTAGTTTTGAGCATTTTACACTGAGCCAATTTAACCTTTAAAAAATAAAAACATGAAACACTAATTAAGAAGGACGGTAAGATAAACCATAAACAGAAGATAAATGCCGTAATACAGCATTATAAAAGCCAGTTAAAAAGGTGGTTGAACGCCGCATAAATTTCTGATCATTTATCTTTTATGTTTTTACATAAAACCAAACAAATTCCATCTTAAAGATAACCGAAGCAGCGGCTTGTCCCAGGTGCACTTTTCTGTAGTAAAAAATCGCAATTCCGCTGTTCACCGACTGGCTGGGTTATTTATTTTACAGCCAGCTTGGCTTTTGTTTCTCTCGCGAGAAGAGAGCCTTGGCAACAAGAGAATGGAGCATAACAAACTGCCTATGTTTATTTGAACACGAAACGCGTACTCCTGAATCCAGTGGAACAGTTGATAAGTTAACTAATTAGGTTAGGAAAATTCCCGGTTGTACCCAAAAATCCTGGTAAAAACACTATCACAAATCAAGAAACAGAGGACATTGGCTTTATTTAATTGGTTTAAAGTTTTTTCAATTACCTTTAGAACGCGTCCAACTAATAAGATAAAACTTGACACGGAAATGTATCTTAATATATCTAGTCGTTGACTGAAAATCATGTACTTCAAATACTTCCATAAGCGCCTCGTTTGGAACGGGAATTTTTAACAATAATTTTTTTATTTGACTTTTTCATTTTTTTTAGGTCACATTTAAAAACCTTGGAGTTTTTTCTTAAAATACGGTACTCTCATTTATTGTCGCTAGTGCGCACCGTTTTCGAGAAAAATCGATGTGAACTTTTGAAGTCATTGTCAGAATTTCTTAATAATAAACCAAATTAATTGCTTAAAATGAAAGCTGGCTTTGGAAAAGTAACAAAGTACTTTATTTAAAGAAAAAATATAAATACATAATATGTTATTTTGTTCCTAGTTTACGTATGGTGTTCATTATAAAATCCTAATCGTAAATAAAAATTTATTCTAACGTTAACCCTTTCTTTACCAATCGTAATCGGTATCACAATGCCACCATACCCAGCCTCTAAGTGAATTTTCTTTAAAAAAAAATCTCCAATGAGGAGGTCGCGACTTTTGAATCTTGAAACAATTTCTTCACATGAGCGCGAACTAGGCCCCCCTAGAACCAGGGTTCCCACTAGAAACATCATATCAATTGCCCTAACTATTCCCTGATTTCCCTGATTACCTGACATGCCTAAACCTATTTCCCTAACTTTGATATTCTACAATTTATACCCAAAATGCTACAGAATACAGTAGGTCATCGCCTCATGGCGGAAAACATGCTTTCCCATTTCAAATGCAAAGCGACTCATTACTGCAAAATAAAACAAGTCTGGACGCAGTAAGTGCGTTATGGTAGTGGATTCTCATAGAAATGATCTGGCATCAAATATTTTTTTATAACTTTTTTCTTGTAACATAGAAATAAAAATTTTGGTATACAGTGTCCTTTTAATATCGTAAACTTACGTACCAAATTTGGTTACAATAACTTTTCTATTTTTAGAGATAATTTTTTTTTCGAAGTAAAACCCAAAATTTTCCCAGAAAACCAGGTTCTATTTTCCTGGCTAACGAACTTATCCAAGCCATTTACAAAAGGAAAGTACATACATACATATATAGGGGGACCTCCCCATTAGTGAATTTTTTCTAAGAAAATTCACTAAAAACAGTTCTGGCTTTGTGGAAAAATCACAATTTTTTTAAAATAAAAATTCACTAACAAGACATATTTGCTATTAGAAACATTCTTATGAAAATTCACCAAAATGACGCACTTGCTGCGTCCAGACGTATTTATTTTCTATAAGCACCACTGACATTTATATGCGGCATATCTTGAAATAATAAAAGAAATTATAAAAAATATTTTTTATTGAATAAGATAACACAATATTTATATATCAGTATATTTATAACATGCATTTTCACCTGCATCTTGAATATCGAAAAGCTCTTAGTCTGAATCTAAACCTGGGAGAATATCCTCATATTCTTCCATTGTAAGACCACCCTTTTCTGCGTTCTCTATTTCTGAAAAGTCCCGGACTCGACGGCATTTTGGTATGATTCATACTACCTGTGATCACTAGTTTAACACTGATATGATATTGTCATCTGTTATTTAGCAGATCAAAAGACACGGTTGGTTGCATCTAAGAACCGATTTGTGGCAAAAATTGCCGATGTGTCGTACTAATGCGGCGGTGGTTCCATTTACACGTTTAATCAAACATAATGAGAAGGCAGTGGGCTCTAAGGCACGATCAAAAGTTTATAGATGCGACCATGGTGCGGGCAAAGGTGCAAAAATAAATTAATTGCCGCATATATACGCCAGCTGGTTTAAGACAATTTCAAGGTTAGACAAGACCCTGGAAAAAGCAACATTATGATGTGATAGGTATTTATTTATCGTTTTGTTGTAAAACGGTATAGTGTATTCTTTATCCAATTAAGTCACTAATTATTACAAATCCCAAGGATGGGTAAACTTTGCTAGGGTCTGGGAGGTGAATATCACTCATAGCCTAACTATCGTCCGGATTTAGATCCATGTGAAGACCACCTCGAGTTATCGACCACGGATAAAAACTTAGAATAGAAAGAGTAATAACACGTTATTACCGAGAGAGTAACAAATGGACGAAGAAATCTCTTTGCTTCCTACGTGGATTACAAAAAGGCATTTGATTCAGTTCCACACAAATGGCTTATAAGTGTGCTGAAGATCTATGAGATCGATACATACATACTGAGGTTCCCTGAACACAAAATGTCTACCTGGAGACAAAGATTCCGTTACGGGTATAAACGGGTGATAACATCGTAACCAGCACGATACCAATTAGAAGGCATATTTCAAAGCGACTCGCTAAGCCTATTGTGGTTCTGCCTCGCATTGAATCCACTATCAAACCGCCTGAACTCCACCAGATATGACTTCAGTATAAAAAGCAATGGCGGGGAGCAAATGAGGCTAAATCATCCGCTGTATATGGATGATCTTAAGCTGATGGCCTCCACAAAGAACCACCTGGATCAACTCCTTAAAATCGTGGAAGGGTTTTCCAGAGATATTGACAGGCAGTTTGGGCTGGACATATGTCGCACCTTATGTGTAGTCAGAGGGAACATACAACCAGCTGTATATAAAATGCAGAACGGTCAGCAAATTGCCTCGATGGATGTGGAGGAGTGTTGTATGGATATATATATATATATATATATATATATATATATATATATATATATATATATATATATATGTATCCAACTGATAACTCAAAAAATAATTAACCGATTTGGATGAAATTCGGCAAGTACCTTTCTTTTATTAATGGCTTGGATGAGTTCGTTAGCCAGCAAAATCGAACAAGGTTTTCTAGGAAAACTTTGAGTTTCCTTTCGAAAACAATTGTGTTCTCCGAAAATTACAAACTAATAGACAGAAATAATTCATGGCTTTGTCACACATCATATATATATATATATATATATATATATATATATATATATATATATATATATATATATATATATATATATATATATATATATATATATATATATATATGTATATATATATATGTATATATATATATATATATATATATATATATATATATATATGTATATATATATATATATATATATATATATATATATATATATATATATATATATATATATATACGGCGGTGGGAATGAGAGACACTTTATGTCATGATGTATATGTACGGTATTGGAAGCGAAAGGGTTAATCAACATCTGATGCGTGACCTACCATTCCTATTAAGCAATCGTTATTCCTCTTAAGTCAGTTAAATCGCGCGGTTTAGTGTTGTAAAATATATTTTTCACATATCCCCATAAACAAAACTAACATTGCCAACTATGAAGAATTATGATTACTTTTTATGAGTCCTTTTTAATTAATACCGTCCAAAAAGGACACTGGAACTGTTTTCGCTCGCGTTTTCATTATCAAGAATGAAACGTGATTGGTTATTAATTTTTAGTGTGTTGTAGCGACGTTCGTCAATCAGATGATTTTTTTTACTCTTAATTTTTGGAATGAATTTTAAAATCATAGCATTTTTAAATTCTACTACCTCTTATTTAAAATTAGGGGGTTGAAACTGTCACCCGAAGGGGGTTGAACGTAGGGGTTAAGTTTTCACGTTGGAGCATGTCATTTTTAGTATATATATATATATATATATATATATATATATATATATATATATATATATATATATATATATATATATATATATATATATATATATATATATATATATATATATATATATATATATATATATATATATATATACACATATACATATGTATGTATCACACCAATAAACAAAATTTGGTGAGTACCTTCCTTTTGCAAGTGGCTTGGATAAATTCGTTAGCCTGGAAAATCAACCAAGTTTTTTGTTTTCTTTCGGAAAATTTTCAAATCTTCGAAAATAACAAATTTGGGACAACCAAATTTGATAAGCGTGTTTGTATTATAAAAAGTGAATTATGTACCACAATTTAGGTCTGTAGGGTAAAAGACAAAAGAGTTATAGATATATATGAGGAAAAGAAATTGGGGTTTTCCCCAAAACGTCAAAGTGGCGATTTGAAATGTCAAAATTGGCAAATAACCTGAAACGAATACGGTTTATGTAAAGAAAATGTCGCAAGAAGACTGTTCTACAAACTCTTAAGTTTCAGCTTCAACTGTCATTGTCCTTCATTTTACTAAAATATTTGCATACGTAAGGTGTCTTGAGCTGCATCTTATAAAATTATTTTGACAATC
Source organism: Tillus elongatus (assembly GCA_964006375.1). NCBI lineage: Eukaryota > Metazoa > Arthropoda > Insecta > Coleoptera > Cleridae > Tillus > Tillus elongatus. The sequence goes on along the minus strand of OZ023263.1, from coordinate 42,674,988 downwards.
ACAGGGGCCCATAAGTCGTTGGAGATACCTACAAATTTTTTTCGAACATCCCTTATATTATTGCATTTTTGTATGTTTCATCGAAATATGATGCATGTTTGTAAGAAAAAAATCTAGGCGCAGAAGTGCGTTTTGGTAGCGAACTTTTATTAAATACCTTAAATTTCAATAACTAAATTTGCTATTAACCTAAGGCACGTTGGCTAGGAAACCAGTTTTCTCGGAAACATGAAAAGTTTATTTTATGAAAATTTTTGTATATTTTCAAACAATAAAGTTATTTTCATAGAACATGGTACATTGTTTCTACTATATAGGTTATACCGGTAACCAAAATCAGGCCTGCTGGCATTAAAGACATATTTGTTATAAAAACATTTTAATGAAAATTCACTTCTATAACGCACTTACTGCGTCCAGACTTTTGAATATAAAGTTGAGGTGTTTTGGGATTTTTTATAAATATGTACAGTAATCGAGATACTGAGTTTATTCCATTTGGATGTTCCATACTGTATAAACCAGGTTGCAGCATTATAAAAGAACGGCTATGGAAGCTAAAGTATAGACCAGATGTTACAACAGAATATGCCTCTTGGTGTTTATTCGAATAATATACCGTTCACTACTCTTCCAAACAATATTTCCACATTCACTGTGTGACTGAAATATAGCAAGCTTATTAAGAGGCAGGAATATTCTGCGCTAATATAGCGGTATGTGAACTAAGAAATATTTCTGTCAACGTCACAAAACTACAGTAACGATACCAGGTAAAGAGTAATGACTTGTACTTTCTGTCTCTTGTGTTTGTGATATTGAAATATGGGAGGTGATTTTAGAACCGCTACAAGCCCAAGTCTCCGCGGGTTTGTCAAGTTTAAATGGATTTCCTGGGCATGCAAGAAAAATAGTCAATTTTGTACTACTGAACTACTAAGATTCATTTTGGAGGCATCAATTATTACTTTATTCAAATTACGTTAATTGCTTTTTTTTTTACATACAGACTTGGATGGAGACTACTTCTCTGGCTTCACTCTTGGTTTTCGTTTTTGTAGGTGGAGGACGTAGCCAGCGCGTAAGCTAACTGGAGCAAGTGGCCCTTACGAATTCTGGATGTTCTAGGGTGTTCTTCAACGTTTCTTGACGCTGCTTGACAGCGAAACTATAGTCACAGAAACGTTGAAGAACATCCTAGAACATCCAGAATTCGTAAAGGCCAGTTGCTCCAGTTAGCTTACGCGCTGGCTACTTCCTACACCTACAAAAACGAAAATCAACAGTGAAGCCAGAGAAGTAGTCTCCAAGTCTGTATGTAGTATGGACAAGTTTCACCAAGTAAGGGCAACAACAATCAATAAATTGCTTTTTTTCTTTCAAAATTGCATTATTTTCCACAGGAAGAGAACACGTTTTCCAAATAAATGCCTTGATTTATTAGGCAACTATGCCAACTAAATTTTCCTTTCAATTATGAAAAAAAAAACATGTAAAGTGTGTTAAAGTAAAATTAACCAAACAAGACATAGAAGCCATTGTTATTAATGTTCAAAAGGAAAGGGTAAGGTAGGGTAAGTTCAACCACCGAGAATGACCAGTACCAATAATAAAAAAACAAATCAGTAACTGGGTCCCCCACTACGTCTTTAGGCAATTCTTTGTCGGTTGCATCAAAGTTTCGTTATTTTGTGCTTTTTTTTTGTGAGTAACCCACATTTATAATTTTTGCGAGTGTTTATAATTTCTCTACCTTAATAGTGTTGGTAATACCACTTCCCAATAGAAAGGTTTATCGGAATCAATGCTCGGTAAAGAACATGTTAGGCTACAATTTAACCTAAGATTCCGATTACAACTTAAACATCAACAGGGCAACACCATGGTCGATCTCTCCCAATGTATTGGGATACCTCGACCAATTTGACATGGGATAGACAGACCACTAAAATATCATTCAACAAGGTCACATCGTTTCCTAATATTTCTGCAAGAACAGAGTGCTATATAATACGTCTGAACGCAGCAAGTGCGTTATGGTAGTGAATTTTCATAGAAATAATCTGGCACCAAATATTTTTTGTAACTGTTTTTTCTTGTAACCTAGAAACATTAATTTTGGTATATAGTTCCTTTCAATATCGTAAACTCACGTACCAAATTTGGTTACCATAGATTTTCTATTTTTTTGAGATAAAAATTTTTTCCCGAAAGAAAACCCAATAACTTATCCAAGCCATTTACATATTTATACATACATACATACATACATATATATATATATATATATATATATATATATATATATATATATATATATATATATATATATATATATATATAACTGAAACCGACCTCGGATATGGGTCGAAGGGTTCTACTTCGCGCTCATTTGAAGAATTACTTAATTGACCGTGACCCTACTACTTTCACTGATAACGAAGAACAAGAACACATATCCGGGGTCAGTTTCGATTTTGACAAAATTTCGTGAACATCTTCCTTTTATAAGTGGCTTGGATAAATTCGTTAGCCAGGAAAATCGGCCGAGGTTTTCCCGGAAAATTTTGTGTTTTCTTAAAAAAAAATTCATATCTCCGGAAATAACAAAGTAAGGGTAACAAAATTTGGTACATCGTTTTATATCGCTATAGATAAATTATCTATCAAAATTAGGGCTGTATGTCAAAAGACAAAAAAGTTATGGGCATTTAAAGAAAAATAATTTGGGGTTTATATTGGAAACATTTAGGCAAAGAACTTGAATCTAATACGGGCTATGGAAAGAAAAGGTCTCAAGAAGAATGTTTTACAAACCCCGAAGTCTGAGTTTCAACCGTCATTGTCCTTTATTTTACTAAAATGTTTCCAGAAAATTCATTTCAAATAGACCCTTTCTCTGATGCTTGGCAGTAGTCTTAGCTATAGAGTTTATCGTTTAATGGTATTTAACTTTTGTCGAATTTTCGTAAAAAATCAATAAACTTCAATATATCCGTTATTCCACAAGATGCGTTATGGTAGCGATTTTTTGATTAAATGCTTCATATTTGAAAAGCTCAATTTGCTATTAACCTTTAAGAGTGACTAAGAAACGGATTTTTTCGGTTACACTTTAAGTTTACTTGCGGAAATTTTTGTACGTTTTCAAACAATATAGTTATTCTGAGGAAACATGGCACATTGTTTTTACTATATATATATTATACTGTTAATGAAATTTGATGCCTGCTTTCTGAAAAAAAAACACACATATTTGCTATTAAAAACATTTTTATGAAAATTCACTACCATAACGCCCTTGCTGCGTTCCGAACTTTTTTAAGATGTAGCTGAAGACACCAAATAATTAACGTATGCAATTTTTTTCCGTATCTTGTATAATAACAGATATATTGAACTTCAGTGATTTTTTACGAAAATTCGGTAAAAAATTATATACCATTAAACGATAAACTCTGCAGCTAAAACGACTGCCAAAACATCAGGGAAAAGGTCTATTTGAAATGAATTTTCTGGAAATATTTGAGTAAACTGAAGGACAATGAGACTTCAGGGTTTATAAAACACTCTTCTTGCCACATTTTCTCTACAAAACTGGGCCGATTTTCCTAGGTAACGAACTTATCCAAGCCACTTGCAAAAGGAAGGCACACATCAAATTTGATCAAATTCGGCTTATTATTTTTGAGTTATCGGTGTGATACATACACACACACATACACGCGCACGCACGCACCAACACACACACTCGCGCACGCAGATATATATATATATATATATATATATATATATATATATATATATATATATATATATATATATATATATATATATATATATATATAAATTGAAACTGACCCTAGATATGTGTTCTAAGGGGCATAATTAGCGCTCATTTGAACAGATCTTTTTACGACAAAACGATGGGCATTAACCAATCCGTATGGCAGTTTGGGATTCGTAAACATCACTAAGAGATCAAATAAGAAAAGCCTGGACGCAGCAAGTGCGTTATGGTAGTGAATTTTCATAGAAATGATCTGGCACAAAATATTTTATAACTTTTTTTTCTTGTAACATAGAAATCTAAATTTTGGTGTATAGTTTGCTTTTTATATCGTAAACCTACCTACCAAATTTGGTTATCATAGATTTTTTATTTTTTTAAGATAAAATTTTTTTTCAAATGAAAACTCAAAATTTTCCCGGAAAACCTCGTCCGATTTTTTTATTAACGAACTTGTCAAAGCCTTTTACAAAAGGAAGGTCCGTGCCAAATTTTATCAAAATCGGCCTATTATTCTTTGAGATAAAAAATTTTTTCGAATGAAAACTCAAAATTTTCCCGGAAAACCACGTCCGATTTTCCTGACTAACAAACTTGTCAAAGCTATTTACAAAAGAAAGGTACATTCAAAATTTTATCAAAATCGGCCCATTATTTTTTGAGTTATCGGTGTGATACATACATATATATATATATATATATATATATATATATATATATATATATATATATATATAAATATATAAATATATATAAATATATATATATATATATATATATATATATATATATATATATATATATATATATATATATATATATATATATAAACATATAAAAATTGAAACTGACCCCGGATATTGGTTCTAGGGGTCCTAGATCGCGCTCATTTGAAGAAATTTTTTCAAAATTCAAAAGTCGAGATCTCCTCATTAGTGAATTTTTTCTAAGAAAATTCACTAAAAGACAACAATAAACCTTTTTATCTTGAGTCGCCAATCTGTTTGGGAGAAGAACTCGTCAAGCATATACAGATACAGGCTAGCCACTTGAAAACGGACGCGTTTAGGGCACATATCGTGATTTTGTTGACAAACGCTTAAAGAAATTATTTTCAATCAAATCAAATGACATTGGAGTCAAGTAGCACATCATTTTAGAGCTGGTGTATGTATCTTGTCAACGGTATCTTATTTTCTACATTTGAAGCAGTGGGTTATGAGAAATTGACTCCTAAAGATAATAAAGTTTTTTTTTTTTAGTTTGATATAAATATCGTCGCATTTTGTTAATTGTTTTAATTCACTTACGAAAAAGTGAGAGTTGATAAAATTTTTAATTGTTACTGATAACGATTAAATTGTTCTCTTCGGGTTCTTAATAAAAAGCAAAGCACTAAAAGAAATGACGGGTAGTAATGGCGTTTCTTGGTCATGTTGCTTTCAAGCCCAGGACGAGTAATGAGGCAAATGGCAAGTAAATCTGATTTTGGGCGAACTGCCATTCAGAACATTTTGAAGCGTCATAAATTCAATCCATACAAAATCCATCTTGCACACGAACTAAATGAAGATGACTTTGACTGCCTTCTGGACTTTTGTGAAGTGATAAGTGAACGAGCGGTGAATGATCCGAATTTTCTTTTTAATACTTGCTTTCCGAAAGAGTGTTCGTTTTTCCTAAATGGTACCGCAAATCGTCATAATTCTCGCCATTGGGCCGACTCTAATCCCAGATTATTTCACAACATTTATACACAACACCCCGAAAAACTCAATGTTTGGGCTAAAAATTTTGGTGGCCATATTGTTGGTTTTTATTACCTGGTGATATGACTGGAGATATGTACTTGAAGTTGTTGGAAAACCCCATCGATCCAATGTTGACTGGCGTTATCGAGAGCATTCGTCAGAGAAACATATAGTGTACAAAACACTCTGATTGTCTATAGCACGATGTATTACTGTTCCACAAAGTTGTAGACGGCGTTCAAAATCGTCCTCGTTTGGGTCTTGTAACAGCTTAATTTTGTATGGATGCAATGTATTTTCTTTTGCCGTTTAATGTATACTTTCAATTAAGAATGGTTCGAAAATAATAAAAGCTTTTAGAATCTGGATACGGAGAACAGTGACAAAAACAACATAAACCGATAGAAAGAGGAACAGAATAGTGCTAGAAGAGATGAGAGAAGAAATACGGTTACTAGAGGACATTGACAAAAAAATGACAACTTTTCTGGACATATTTCAAGAGAAAATAACGTATTCTCCAGCATAATAACTTTCTAAAAACAATATTTAACTTTAATTGTACACGTACTTGAAAAAAAAGAAGGAAAAAGGCACACCTAGAATAACAATTTTGGAAAACCTGATCCAACTGAATAGGGCGTAAACTACAACAAAACCAAAACAACTGCTGGGTGATGGTTTAGACGACAATGGGACATCTCCTTTAGACTGTGATGATGATGCCCATTCTGGCATCCTAATAGACTAAAAGGTAATTTTCCAATTAAGTCAGAAGTATTTTTAAGCAAAGTGAAACCATGCTGTAGCGACTGTGTATGTTTCGAGTAGATCTAGTATAAGGATTGTAACGAGTTACCATGTATTATGTATAATCTTATGATCAGTGTTGGTTGGAGCCAACGCTCAACTGCTGGTCGGATGATGTGAAATTTAGAACGTCTGGCCTATGTAGTTGTACCCTTTTATGGGATATTGTTTCCTAAAGCTAACAATACGAGCATACAAATACGAACCTAAGCCTTACAAAATGTATAGACGCGATTAATTCGGGGGTGGGACCCATGATTTGTGTAGTAATTTCCCGTCGATTCAGAGCCCACTAGAATTTAACAAATGATTATTGAAGTTTGAGCCCTTTCATATGCCAGTGGATTTAATCAGATGAAACAAAGGGCCGACGGGCACATGGGTGTATTCTTAGATTAGATATATGCAACGAATTTCAAATCTAGTGTATGCTTTTTCTGGCATTAACATTATTTCAAAATGTACATACTTTTCTTAACCCTCCAGTAGTGGGATGAAGAAAATTCATATGAACGGTAGGGTGGGGTCTCTCAGATACAAGATTTTAACTGACTAAAAATATATTGCCATTACAATTTATTTTTGCTCCAAATTTTCTTCATTCTTTGGTAGGTACGTCTTGAACAATTTTATATAAAATTTTGATAAGAAAGAGAAACCAAAAATCACATTATGACATATAAAAACAAATGGTACAAAATATAGGAATGAATTGTGTTAAGGCGTCTCGTCTGGAGGATTAGACCTCTCAAATTTACATATTTCTTAGTAGCCTGCTTTGTTATAATATTTACCATCTGTACAATGCAATTTTAAAGGCGATTAGGAATAACCCAACAAGAGTCATTTCTTGTTTACAATTGACCATAAGTCTGCTAACCTATCTCAGGTAGATATCGTAGGAAAATTCGATATTTATTCATGTCAGTTCTTCTATAGACTCGAAACAAGCAACACGCTTGTGCTAGCATAATCACTACTCATTTCGTAGAGTTCTCATGGACTCTAAAGCATACCATAATATAAGTAATTTTGTATAAGTTACAGTTGTTATTAAACGTTAAATGTTACTAAAATCAGCGTTTAATTTAACAAAACATAATCAGGTCCTTCGAGATTATCAAGGAACAAAAAAAAATGTGGTACATCAGTACAAAACGTAATTAAACAAATTGTTTTTGTAAATGTTTTGCTTCCATTTCTCGAAACAGTCCTTGTATAGTGGCTGGATCTGCTCCAAACAAAGCCATTTGCTGCAGTGTTCGCAAAAATATTTGGGGTTTCGGCAACGAGCACAACCACTTTTGTTTTCATTCGGATTTCCACGTTTTTGTGCTATATGTCGTATTTATTCTGTTATAATATGCAGAACATTGGCTCTTAGGGCAATATTATCTTTTACTGGCGCCAATAAAATTTCTTTTAAGAATACACGCCTTTCAGCAATCTTCTCTTCGATGGCATTGCTTTGGTGAACGACCGAACTATTTATACCAGCAATGTTTAGTAAATTATAAAAAGTTCGGGACGCAGCAAGTGCATTATGGTAGTAAATTTTTATTAACTGCTTCAAATTTGAATAACTCAATTTTCTATTAACTTAAAAAGTTTAGTTTTGGTACGTGGTAAGGTCTTTCCTAAGGCAAGATGTCCACCAAATTTCATTAAAATAACTTTGTAATTTCCGGAGAAAAAATTTTTTTTCAAAAGAAAACTCAAAATTTTCCCGGAAAACCCTGTCCGATTTTACTGGCTAACGAACTTATCCAAGCCATTAATAAAATAAAGGCACTTGCCGAGTTTCATCGAAATCGGTTAATTATTTTTTGAGTTATCGGATGGATACATATATATATATATATATATATATATATATATATATATATATATATATATATATATATATATATATATATATATATATATATAAATTGAAACTGACTCCGGATATGGGTTTTAGGGGTCCTAAATCGCGCGCATTTGAAAAAATTGTTGCAAAGTCTCACCATCGATACCTCTCTATTAGTGATTTTTTAAATTAAAAATTCACTAAAAATGACTATATGCCGTGTCCTTGTGTTTCTACTGGTATCATAGGCAGAACATGTTTGATCCACTAAACTAACTCCTGCTTTTGTAATATTATAAAAAGTACTATATTTGGTTTACAACGTTCGTCAGAGTATGGATCTATTGTATCGTCATTGTGAAAAGAAAATAATAGTAGAACTATCTTATTTTTCTTAGGGCAATATGAAATATGATACCAAAGTCATATTTTTCTGAAATCCAAACATTGGGAAGGCAATAGAAACAGGTTTGTGGCCATGGTAACACTGGACGTAAAAAATGCATTCAATACAGCACCATGGAGAGGCATATGCCAAGTGCTTAGAAAGAGGCAACTTGGGCCATATCTGCTGAAAATAGTATGTAGTTACCTAGAAGACAGACAGCTACTGATTGGTCAGAAATATAGAATGCAGGTCACATGTGGCGTACCTCAGTGGTCAACTCTAGCACCAACACTGTGGAACTTGTATTACGATAAGATTTTTAGTCTGGAGTCCGTAAAAACACGGCTATTATAGGGTATGCAGATGATTTGGCGCTGGTTGTAAGCGGCAGAAACATAGCTGACATAGAAGATAATATCAACTGGTCAGTGGCAACGGTGGACACCTGGATGGCAAAAAGTGGTCGACAACTCGCGCCCCACAAAACTGGAAGTATAGTGCTAGTGTGACAAAGAACACTGAAAACAGTAACCGTCAAGGTGGGAAATTAAGTCGCAGGCAAGCCTGAACTACCGCGGTATACAAGTCGGACATAGCATGAACATGAGTGTGTACATAGAAAGAGTATTGGCAAAAGCAGACATGATGGTTGCAAAGGTGGGCCGTCAGTTGCCAAATATTGTTGGACCAAAACCAGGGGGAAGGAGACTGCTGAGTAGTGTAGTAAACTCAATCATACTGTATGACGCACCAGCATGGAGGGACGTGTTGTCAAAGACTAGGTGTAGAAAAAGGTTGAGGGGGCACAGAGGAAGGTAGCCATCAGAATAGCAAGTGAATATAGAACAGTTGCAACGAAAGCAATACAGGTGATTGCAAGAACGATCCCCATGCACTTATTGACAAGAGAGGTACCTTATGAAAGACACGAAAATAAAAGAGAAGGAAAAAAGAAGGCAGGAGCCGAAACAATCTTGGAGTGACAGCGAGAATGGGAAGAGGGAATGTCAACATCCTAGTGGACAAAGAGGCTCATTCCACACATGCAGACATGGATATCGAGGCAACATGGGGAGGTGCGTTATTAATTTACCCAATTTCTGTCAGGTCATGAGCGTTTCAGGTCTTACCTGAGTAAAATGAAAATAGTCGATAAAGAGGGCTGTACGCATTGTGGTGACAGAAATAGGCCAGAGCACACGGTCTTTTGAGTGCGCAAGATGGTCGCAAATAAAAGAACAAATGTATAAAGAGTTTGGCAGAATTTAACAGTAGACAATGTGGTGGAGCATATGGTAGGAAGTAAAAGGTAGTGGAATAGTGTAGAGAGGGATCGTAGAAACAATGAAGTCAGAGTAGGAAGACAGGATGTAGAAATTTTGAGAACAAGAGTTAGGGGAGTGGTGAAGCAATGTCAGCGAGTGGCTTCTGCCACTGCCTTAGGTGTCAAGGGGGTGTTTAGTGGGTAATCCCGACCTGGGAGGGGGGTCACCACAGTGCCGGTTGGCGTCAGATCGTGGAAGCCTCAGCCACCGACCTGCCTAAAAGGCATTCATCTCCGCTTTGAGGGAAAACAACATCTTTATGGAAATAGCGTGACTGATAGAAGTAGTAGTAGTGATAGTAGAAAGTTCGCTGAAAATAGTATCCGCATATAAAAATTCGTCGACATTTTGCATCTACGGTGTCAAGATACCTACTGCAATATACTTTACTTTGCGTAGCGTATTTCTAAAGTAGCGTAATTCTAAAGTAAACTTATGTGTACTTGACTATTCGTCTGCAGTGCAGAATATAAAGCGCAATATCCTCTAGATGCAAAAATTCAGTAAAATGTTTGCATCTGGCGTGCAGGAACCTGTAGAGCTACGTGAAATGATTAAAAGTGTTAATCACAGACGTGCTGCTTTATGAGCGAAGCGCTCATTAATCATCAAGACGAAGTCTGCTTTCGGAATGGGCTTTACATCTAACATTTGTGCTGGCTGCTGTGAACACTGGATTGGAACAAAAAAGCTGGAGTTTTAAAACTATTCCAGACAGGTTACTGTTCAATTTTTATGATTAAGTGTAATTTTGCATGCTTTCGAGGCTGTTGCATCTAGTGACAACGTTGATTTTTACAGTATACAATCAGCTTCGGTGGCCTAGTGGTAAGAGAATGAGCCACATAAGGACACCTAAATTTAAAAAAATATTTGTTTTAAAGTTATCAGTGTCATATTCTAATACAGCGTCATCTAAACGTAATGGCACACAAGGCAGTAGTAGATTTTGGGCATCAAAATATTAGGATTTAGCCAATTACCACAATACAAAAGTCAAAATTAAAAGAGATACATGTTAAGGTGAGAAAGTGATTTTCTATCTTCTTTGATATCTAGAAAATTATTTGACGTATTGTATTGAAAATTGGTACAATTCAGTTTTTTCTAGTGATAAAAATACCGTCGTAGTTTGGTCTAGCGGATAGAGGGTGCTGCTTGTGGTAGCCTTAAAATCGTAAAAATATTCACACTTTTGTGTTCCTGTCGCTAGGAATCTTTTAATTACAAAATAATATTCTCTTGTACTTTCTTAACGATACCTGTCGACCCTCTTCTAAATATTTGCGATTTGAAAAGTAGCTGTAACACATTTTTCGTTGTGCGTTTCAGATAATATTTTATTTACCACATAGCAGGCGTCTTTCATAAACAAATTTCACATTTATCTTGCCAAAAAAAAAAATCATCTTGGTGTCACTAGTATGCCGCGACATAATTGTTATTTTAATGAACGTGAGGGGTGCAGAAATGTATCCTGGAAAGCATACCAAAAAATTGTGGGACGCAGCAAGTGCGTTATGGTAGCGAGTTTTCATTAAATGCTTCAAATTTGCATCGCTAGACTTTCTATCGACCTAGCAAGTTGAGTTGTGGTATGTAGTAAGATATTTATGAGGGCAACGTACCAACCAAATTTTATCAAAATAACTTTGTTATTTTTTGGTACACATTTTTTTCGGAAAAATTATTTTTTTTATTGAAAAACTGGTCCAACAGGGCTGGCCAACGAAGTCGTCCAAGACATTAATAAAAGAACGATCCTTGCGAAGTTTCATCAAAATCGGTTAATAACTTATTGAGTTATATATGTATCCTGTGGATACATATACACACACACACCTATATATATATATATATATATATATATATATATATATATATATATATATATATATATATATATATATATATATATATATATATATATATATATATATATGGTTCTAGGGGCCCAAATTCGCGCTCATTTGAAAAAATGTTTGCAAAGTCTCACCATCGATACCTCTCTGGTTGCAAATTTTTAAAATAAAAATTCGCTAATAAAAGACACCCGAATCACAAATTATTCAAAAACCTTAACATCTCAGATGAAACTGGTTCGTTTCGTCCAAACCAAGATATTTTAGGTCGTCCAAAAAGTATCGTTTTCGAACAAGAAGATATGTTAGTTCCTGTAGCAGTTAATAGAGAAGTTCAAGAAGAACAAGCCTAGCCGCTAATGTAAGTAGACCATTCTAGAGAGGCGAATCTCTTTATCCAAATCACTTCCCATCAGTAGATAAATTATTGCCACCCGATCTTTTGCCATTCCACCAAAAACAAACAAGATGGAAATCTACTGTTTCTGATTCAAATACTGTTTATTGATCAAGCAGCTACCTTTGCTTGCTGGGTTGTGTTCAACTTTAGAAAGAAACATGAGCGGGAAAATGTGAAAATCCTCATATAGCAGTAGAACGTCATTTCAAACAAGAATTCAAGATTAATGTTGGTGTGAAATAATTGGAAATCATATCTTAGGTTCATATAAAATACCACCAAACCTGAATGAAAATATCTACGTCAAATTTCTGCAAAATAGGTTCAGGTATCTCACTGATGATGTATCCCCAAATTTAAGGCAGAATATGTGTTTCATGCAAAACGGTGCACCGGCCGTGGCAGCCCAACGTCTTGGTAGCCCGGATTTTAAACCATTAGAGCTTTTTCTCTTTCAATACTCAAGTGCACTAAGCATTTTTCTTATAAACAATATGACAACAAAATCATATGTTGTATAATCAGATGCTTTGATAAATTCACCAAGGGTGGCATTGTAAATTTTGTGTGTGTGTGTTTTGTTTCTTTAACGTCGGTCTATTTCCGCTACTATGGCCAATCACCGACGCCAGGGAGCAGTTTCACCTCACTATCCTGGAAATTTTGCCGAAACCATGCCTTTCTTTCAATACCTTTACACAGAATATTCCGTCTTTTTTCATTGAAATTAAATAAATTGGTTTTATCGTACAATATTTTTTCCAATCATGTGCTCTCCTGTTGAGAAAAACCCCTTAAATTCCAAAAACTCAGTGTTTGAGGAGCTAGAAAGTCGAAATTTTGTATATGCAGATAACGTAGTCTCTTTAAGGGAAACTTGACATTTCACTAACATTACTTTTTTTTATTTCTTTAACGTCGGCCTATTTCCGTGACTATGGCCAATCACCGACGCCAGGGAGCAATTTCACTTCGCTATCCTGAAATTCTGCCGAACCCATGCCTTTCTGTAAGGAGGGTAGGGATCTTTAACGTGCCCAACATCGCACGGACACGGGACCGACGGATTTACGCCCCCTCCGAAAGGGGGAACGTTCAGACATTCAAGTTGCTCAAATACAATGCCAGAACCTCGGTTGATGTTAATTGTACAGTATGCATTGAAAAAGTGAAAGGAGTATCCTGGGATCGAACCCAGTACCCTTCGGTTCAGAGTCACACATTCTTATCACTGAACCGCTGAGGCTCTTGTAAATTTTAGATGGGTAAAAGCACATACTGGGATTTCAGGTAACGAGGCGACTTACACTTTGCCGAAAGATGCTAAGAATAATACACATATGTGCAGTGTTACCAACCAAAAAGACTTGATCACCGTCATAAAGCTTAATAAAGCTCGTGCGCAATGGGAGCAAGAATACCGAGATTATGTGGCTAATTAAAATAATCAGTACATCCTCATACATAAGGAATTACTACAAATAATACCATATCGACAAAAACTTTTTGTTCCGAAACAAATGTTTTATGCGAATTGCTAATATATAACGTATGTTAGCTGCCACAATGTACATATTTAAATTTAAAAAAATATATAGTCATTTAAAGAAAAAACATTGAACAGTGGAGGTCGATCAACGCCAGAATACCAAATTATTAAATGTGGTAAGCAAAATATATTCTACGGTCGACGAACGGTGAGTTTTTTGTTGTTTATAATGATCAAGATACACAAAAAAATTAAAATTTTGCAGTTCTTTATCTCAAAACGTCAAAGTAGCGATTTCATACGTCACAATTTGTGATTTTTAAATAAAAAATCTAAAATGAATGCGGGTTATGGACGACAACCGGTGCAAAAAGTGTGTTTAGCAAGGTATTAAAGTGTTATAGTTTTTTAATTAACAAAATAAAAAATTCTATACTTATATAAAGGCAACATGTGTACCAAATTTTATTACACTACCTTCATTCTTTTTTGAAAAAATTGGTTGTGATTTTTCGTGATTTCTAAAATTGTTATGAAAATTAATTATTATAATCAACTTGCTGTGTCCGGACTTTTTTCTATAGGGTGTAACGATTACGTTTTGTTACTGCTTTAATTATTCAAAATTAACCCGGAAGAGACTTAATTAATAGCCGACAATCCAATCTGTAAGGCAATTCATGTTTTGATTTCAAAATTATTGTCATGAAAAGTCGCTAAATCTTCAAGTAACGTAAACCCCTTTACTGCATTTTAAATGTGTACGTTAAAAGTCAAATATCTAAAGACGCAATATGGCTTTGTTAGTAAATGATGCGTCGCATTTTGCGGAAGGAATATCTCCAAGAAATAAATGTCGTTGCTACTGGCTTTCTGTATGACGTCACGGGCGACGGTTGAGAGAATTGCTGTCACAACCTGCAACTATAGGACACGGGAGGTGAGATCTCGTGACTTCGCCGCCGATTGGAGGTCTCGTTTTATCTCATTCGAAGAATGGAGGCTAGAAAGAGCTCGCGCACAACCAGCAACGGTCACGGTAAGAATTTTTGCGTGCAGCGAGTAGCAATTGCAGAACCCGATTTTAGCAGGGACTCTCTGCTGAGCGTTCATAGAGTGAACATCCGTCAGTTTCGGTGGCTATTAAATTATCTTAAAACGGGGTTGTAATGTTCTTTCTGTTATCTGTACTACCTAATAATTATTGTCAGTGATTGTTCGGAGTAATTCAAGTGATTTTCGAGTTTAATTAAACATCGTATTCAGCATAAAAACGCGAGCTAACCGTGGCTCTTTGTTTCGAACTGTTGATTTCTTGCCGTAATCAGAAAGAATTACTGGTTATTATCGAACCTTAAGTCAATTGGTAGTGAACTTTACTTTCACGTTTTAATTGCGATCCGCAAAGTTTCTATCAAGCGAATTCAGAACATCGACGTCGGTGTCAAATGGTCTTGCAGTATTAAAGCAATAACATTCACCGGCCCAATAATCTCTGATGACAAGTCCCAGTCGTTTTCCCCAGTTTTTCCGCTCTTATTGGAATCTGGAGTCTGTGCCAGGCACTTGGAAAGCATCTTCACAGGGTCATCAGGTAACTTAATACCGGAAGACTGGTGAGCCTGAACAAATCTTTTCTCTGAATCAACAGAATTTTCATGCCGAAATCTAACATCTGAAGTTTTAATAACCTGAACATTCAAAATGACATAATCAAGTTTGAGCGTAAACAATGTCAGAGAGGTGCTGTCAGCACAACTATAAATTTCCTGTTTAATCTCTGAGGTTTTGTCAATTTTTGTAAATTTAAACACATAGTTCTTATTAATTTAAAAAAAATTGTAATTAGCCAATTTTGTCTGTAAAATATCTAACCTATACATTCTCTTCAACATCTCTTATTTTTCATAATTAATGTAGAAATTTCACGTAGGATTATATATTATCTTTTTTGGAGCCTCACTCAAAGAACTGGCCAGTTAATTCACTACAGAACCTAGCAATTGATTGACAAACGTCAAGTAATTTACCTAATCACTTGTGTTTATTTTTTAGCGATACCCTAAGTAATTAACAGTAACATTTTAGTAATATGCAACTATCTCTATCTTATTGTTTTGATACATGTATGTAAATTAATAATTTCTTGCTTTTGAAATTCTTGCTGTTTATCTTATTGTTATTTGTGAGCAATTAATGTTTATTTGAGATTTACCAACCATTTTTATTTCATTTTGTTTGCTATTCTAAATTTAATTTATATGAATAAATTTATATATTTTGTTATATTATTATTATTATTATTTATTCATTGATAAAAATTATACAGTATGCCTAGACAATAAGTCTGAGATTTGTAGTGTACATTTGCATAATTTTAAAAGTTATATAAAAATATCTGTTTAATTGAAGAGAAATTCCTCCCTAATATCTCCTTTCTTTTGACGTCGGCGCAAACAATTATATCTTACTAACTATTATCTAGATATCTAAATTTCTATGTAACCTGGCACTAGTCTGGAGAGCCCACAAATATAGGACTCTGGGCAGTGCGAGGCAAACAAAGGAAGAGAACGTGAGTATCAAACTATATCCATATCTCTCAACCTCCTAAAAAGTGCTGCTAATCTTAATACATTTACTGATAGATAGCTACTTTAGGGTAGGGTGTTATAGGCAATTGTGACCTCACCATTGAGCAGATCTATATCCACCTCAGGTCAATCACAATATACCAGGGTTCTCGCACTTAAAGCTTTTCTTTGAAGGAGATCACAAGGGGTGCAAAAATATGCATCCTAGACTATGAATTTACCACACCACAATTACGTTCTTTTTTAAGTTTCTATCAAAAATCACGGTTTTTATCATCATTGCTAGATCAACAGAACATTTGGAACTCCCGTTAGAAAACCGTCAACATACTGGCTCCTGGGTCGTATCGATATGTGCTGTAGCTTTGCAGATAAGAGCACAAGTATCTGGAATATTTGTGATTCTAGTATGTGAGCTGGGATAAAGGAAACAATGGGCTAGGTTTAGATAGAAACGGAGCGCACTTCAAATTGTTACAGATTGTGTGTATAAAATGTATTAATGTTGAACAATGTATTATATCCTCGCCCAAGGGCTTTATTATCTTGATAGATATTGTATACCGTACATTATCTATAAATGGTAGCCGCATGCATGCTGTCCTTACAGCATTTCGTTCTCTCCTGTCATAAATTGTAAATTGTGAGGTTCCGTACAAACTGAACTGACTTTGTGTTTAATCTGCGATATGATCTAGAGATATTAATTCAACTAAAATGTAACTATAAATAAAGTTCGGTGGAAAGCCAACATGGCTTTGTGTGCCAACCGTCTACTACTTCGACTTTGACACGTCGATTCCGTTGGGGGGTCGCATCTCAGACGGAGAAAAATAAATTTGTTCTGTTTGGCAACTACAGTATGTAAGTCTGGGGTAGATGGCCATGAATAAACATTTTTGATGGTATTTTGTGTTTAAATGGCATAAGCAGAAAAATGTTCAGGTGAATTTTTTACATCGTATCTTACAAAATACACCAAATATAATAAGTGTAGAAGTAAATGGTTTATTTTTCGCTACAAGTGGAGGCAATGGCTGAAATGTAGAATGGATTTGGTAAATAGAAAATAAAACTTAGTAATTGGGGATGTCAAAATTCGCGTTAATGTCATTATGAAGCTTTTGGTGTCAATTTTTGCAGTTGTGCCATCAAAATTACATCTTGGGCAATAACAAGTACAAGACTTAATTGTCAAATGATGTGCTCTAAAATTAGTAACAATAAATATTGCTATTACTACTACTGTAAACGTGTTACGATAATTTTGCAAAATTTAAAATAATAACAATTGGCCATCATTCCCACATACCGCGGACACTATTGGTTAGCTGGTCATAGTTAGAAATCTGTTTTTTGTTTAAAGAAGTGACGAAAAAATAAAACATGGCTTGTAAAACAGTAGAAAAAATTTTTTTTAAGTACAAAGTTGTAAAAATAGGTAAGTAGCATACTTATTTGTTTAAACATTATAGGGTTTTTATAAACAAACAAATCAAGACAAAAAATAATGTTGTATAAACAAAAATTCCTTCACTTACGTCAAGATCTTCCCAATCTTCACTCTACATTCTTTAAGCATCTACATATTTTGTGCAGGATTGGCGAACGCAAAATTCACATCGTGTACAACGAATCCAATCATGTTTTTTCTTTGTTTGTTAGCGAATTTTAGTACAAAAAATTCGCTATTGAGGAGATCCCAATTTTTCAATTTTGAGAAAATTTTGTGAAATGAGCACGAATTACGCCCCCTCAAACCGACAGTCGGGGTCAGTTTAATTCTTTTCTTTTTGGCTATCATTAATTATAAGTAATATTACTATTGAATTTCGTAAACTTTGTACAGCGTTTTATTGTAATTTAGATTTTAATAACCCAACCCCCACCCCCCCACCCCCCAGTACGTAGACCATAGCCAACACACATGGACAGTAGGTAGCTATAGCTATTATTTCATTTGTCTATAGAGGTCAGCATCGCTCGGAGATCATCTCCAATACGTCTCAAAATGGTGTGTGGCGCGGGCGATTCATTAGGCATTATAGTCCGGTCAATTTAGACATTCGAAGGTGCATAAAATCCCAACAAGCTGAAAATCAGTAAAATTGTTCAAAATATAATTATAAATATAATTTAAAAGTTCCCCATCATTCCCGTGTATGGAATTTTTTTATTCAAGGTCAAAGGTCAAAAAAATGAGTTTTTCGCGATTTTCAGCAAAACGGTAAGTTTTATCATAAAAGTACCTCAGACAAAAATTGTAGATCAAAATTATCTATAAAAAATGTATCAATACTTTTTTTCCTACGAGCCACCGTTTCTGAGATAAAACGATTCAAAAAGTTGTAAAAGTTGTTATCGTCATAATATGCACACGTTTCCACGTCACCTATGAGGTAGTGTACTTAGAGCGTTTTTTTTAACGTGGTTTCCCCCTGTAGGCCTACTCCACGGGTCAGTTGTGATCCTGTTTAATTTGAAACTATTACAAAATAACGGAAATTTTCAAAGATTGGAAAAGATAAAAGCGATGTAAATTTAAAAAAAAAGTGGTGAAGTTCATTCGCCGGATTCGTAACTTTCAAATTCTTGTTCTTCTTCTTGATCTTCTTCTTGTTCTTCTTGTTCCCCTTCTTCTTCTCCTGCTTCTTCTTCATTTTGGATGTAAGTAAATTGCGTCAATAGCGATGTATCGCATGACACTTCGTTGGAATCAAACGAATCCTCCACTGTTGGTGATTCAACATTAGAGCCCGACCGGCCTTCACAATTTGTGCATGCCAGAGAACAAAACAGTCCGACTTTTTTGCAACCACATTTAGCACTGCATCCCTTTTTGCAGTTGCAAAAAATTGTGTTCAGCAGTTTTTCCGGCGCAGGTGGGAGTAAAGTTTGAACTGGCTCTAATATATTGTTGACCAACTTCCAACCCCAGTCTGTAGGGTCTAGCTGATAACCAAGCCACACTTTCACTTGGTAATATACCCGAAAAATATGTTGATGAGCAGCAACTGAGGTTGGAGGAAGACAAGCTAATTGAACTTGTTTTTTATTTTTAGTATTTTTAACGAAACATGCATATCGATGCTTATCTAAACAGGTAGTTTTTTTAGGAGCTCCGTACATAGAAAGAAGAAAGCGGATGCCGTTGGTGATAACTTCTTGTTGAGTTGAATTACTCTTTTTAAAAACTTCAGCACATTGAACTAAATCTTGTTTTTCAAACATTTTGCAAACTGCTGTTTTACCCCTCCTGTAAAATGCAGATGTCGTATCACAGCCAGTTATTGCGTGTAAAAATAGTACATGATTTTGACACTTTACAAAAGTAGATAAACTTTTTGATGAATATATATCCGATTGATGTTGAGCTTTTCCTGGTTTTAAGAAGAAAATAGTTTTTTCAGTTGGCGTTCGAGCAGTGAGTAATACGAGTAAGTCTACATCTTCACCAACAACAATATTTGTATTTGTCAAATTGAATTGCTCTATTGCTATTTCAATAATCAATACATCGGCATCATTATTAGCTTGTTTTACCAATATATTTTCAGCAGTAAACTTTTCTTTCAACATTGAAATGAACAACTCTAGAGATGTATATACGTGGCGTACTCATGCATATTATGACGATAACAACTTTTATAACTTTTTGAATCGTTTTATCTCAGAAACGGTGGCTCGTAGGAAAAAAAGTATTGATACATTTTTTATAGATAATTTTATGATCTACAATTTTTGTCTGAGGTACTTTTATGATAAAACTTACCGTTTTGCTGAAAATCACGAAACTCATTTTTTTGATCTTTGACCTTGAAAAAAAAAATTCCATACACGGGAATGATGGGGAACTTTTAAATTATATTTATAATTATGTTTTGAACAATTTTACTGATTTTCAGCTTGTTGGGATTTTATGCACCTTCACTCTCATTTTTTGGTCTAGATTGACCGGACTATTAAGCATTAAGTCCGAACAACTAAATCAGTTAAGAAGTCTTTATACGTTATACAATACATTATACAAATATACATACAGCATATCCTTTATAAAAATACAAAGTAAACAATTTTAATTCACTTCTATATCACATAGTTGTTATAGTGTTAAGTGTAAATAGTGTTTTGTACATACAAATAATAGTTATCTGAAAACGTTATTAATTAAGTAATGCCAGAGTGTTAGTGTTGGTAACCAGGTTTTGTTACAGTATGTACTACAGTATGTTTTATTATTTGACTGTTCACTAATTTTCCTGTAACTTGTTTACACACGATACCCTGCTGGATTAGCTAAATTAAAATAAACAAATCAATGCCACAGTGTCAAATAAACAGAACTAAATATTTTTTGTGGGTGCCACATTTTTCATAATATGTTTAGCATTTCAGCCAGAAGAATGAAGCAAGTGCTCTGCATAATAACGTTTTTTACCCTAGTTATATAACGTTAAGTGTCCTGCAAATGTCCAATAAAACTCCAGTCGCAGTATATTCTGTCAAATTTTTCTTCACCTCCATGCCCCATGCCGTAATCCAGAAATCTCCTTTTTACCACTGACTCTCCCCTTTGGTGTGATAACTTCTAATTTACAAGCGTCCCATGCAACTCCGAGGATTAAAAATATATAAAAGAGACACACGAAAAGCGTATTTAACGCAGCCGGATGAGAAACCAGCCTCCGGGGAAGTGAAAAAATGTAATTTCCTTTTGTTAATTAAGGATGCCGTCTCCATAATGCCATATTATGTAAGAGAGTGACTTCACTTTTCCACGGTTTTCGACGCTCCAGACGGGTCCTTACGATATTTAAAGCTCATTCCGATGCAGATCGATTCCTGCCGTGATCAGAATGGCTGAATATTTTCAATTTCATCGGCACTGAATATTGCGAATCATTTATTATTTGATATCGTTTCTCCGCGACTCGTCTTACACCGTCTATTATGCTAGATTTTTTTCAGAACGGAGTTTTCTATTGTGTACTTCGACTGGAAAAGGTTATGCATAACAAAAGTCTACCGAGCAAAAAAGAGCTTCAGATTGAAGTGGTAGCTATAAAAACTATACAACCAGTATAAATTTGAAGCCAGACAGACAAAAACTTCGTTGAGTATTGGCGTAAAATGGACGAATTTGAATAAGAACGTTAACATCGAGTGTTTCTAGAATAAATTATAAAACTTTAGGTGAAAAAAGTACACCGCAGTCTAGTAAAAATAATAATATAATAGTTTTTTAACAGAAATTTCAATGGTATTTGCAATTATATATTTGCAATTATATGTTTGCAATATACAAGTAATGTTTGTTGTAATATTTCTAGCTTTTGTGTGCGCGCCCGCGTGTGTGTGTGGTGAAATTTACATGGCTGCGGCGTTAATACCATTTGCACATTTTCAAAGCTCCTAGCTCTTAGATACGGTATAGTTGGGTTCCAAAAATTTTGTGTACGCCTCAAATTATTATTATTATTAATATTATTAATACAGACATAATACAGAGTCCTGGGGCAGAAACTGTACATATAAAAGAACTCAAATTTTCCTACATATGGCGAAATTATTATTGTCACTGAATGGTTAAGAAGAAGAAACAAACCGTGAAATAAAATAAATATGTGAATACGTCTATTATGGATTCAGTTGAAAAAGTTCAACGAATTGAGGCTTAGCATATTCACACTCGCAGCACTGACCACATCCTCCGGCAGAGAGTTCCAGTCATCGAATGCCCTGAAGAAATTCAGACGATGAGATGTTGTAAATTGTTCTTTACTCAGCTTAAGGCTATGTC
This sequence comes from Tillus elongatus, assembly GCA_964006375.1. NCBI lineage: Eukaryota > Metazoa > Arthropoda > Insecta > Coleoptera > Cleridae > Tillus > Tillus elongatus. The sequence goes on along the minus strand of OZ023263.1, from coordinate 42,652,930 downwards.
CCCAGAATCTGGAACGTCTGTCAAAAGTCACAAATGATACCGCATCTGATGGAAACAGGTCATGTGTGATACGAAACATCTGTATCAAATCATCTCTCCACCGTCCATTTTTCGGGGGCTGAATATTCATTAAGTGAAGTCGTTGTTCATAAGGCAGAGCCTTGAATCCACTAGGCCATCGTGAAATGTTATCTTGGACTCCGTTGAGTGATTTCATATCTCCAATCAGAATAGGTGCCCAAGCCGTAACAGCGAATTCCAGATGGGGTCTCGCACACCTACATTAAATAGAGCATGCGAACTGAGGATCAGGATGCGGACACTTTCCTCAAGAGGTAGAGCACGCTATTCGTTTTTTTGAGGCTTGTTCTGCCTGAGGAGTCCACAACAAGTTGGGCTAGAGGATGATGCCAAGATCAGACAGTGGAAACTCTGTTGACCTGCTGACTCCCTATACAAAGTTTGTATCTCTCGTCCCTATGTGAAGCACATGGCACTTTTCCAAACTCAGAGGGATTTTCCATACATACATACGTACATACATACATTTTCCATTCATTGACAAAATCCAAATCTTCATGCAGTGTGTCGCCATCGATAACTGGATCGCCATATATTTTTGTACCTTTGGTATATGTTGTGTTACCGACCTTCAGTGATCTGAGTACGTCTTAAATATTAATTAAGATGTTAATTAGCCCGGGGACCCATCCCTGAAACACACCACTAGATACAAATCTTTTGTACGACTTGCACGAACCCACCTTGACAGAAAATGATCTATTGGATAAAAACACCCTGATCTAGCTCAGCCAAACGCCTCTTGTTCCGACATTTTCCAACTTATGGACAAGCACATTGTGAAGAACCTTATCAAAGGCTTTGCTAAGTCGAGATAGATTACACCCAAGGACTGTCCATTGTGCAGTAATTTAGATCAGTCACTGATAGAACACATGAGGTTGGTTACGACGGGTCTACCGGGAACCAGGCCATACTGCGAATGGTCTATAATACCACACTCTATAGGAGGCATCAATTTCTTAACAACAATTATCTTCATAATGTTGCAAATTATGGGGGTGAGACTCGCGGGTGGATAGCTGTCCGGAGAAAGTCTATTTCCTTTTTTGAAAACGGCTGAACATCCGTCGTGGACCTAACCACAGGACTAGGAACTACTAGTGAATGACTTTTTCAGGATCAGATCAATGGGGTAGAAAAGCAAGGGATCGGAAATCTCGGTCGTAGATACTGTGGAAAAGTAATCAGGCAGACGATCAGCGGTCTCAGTGTCACTGCGACTGACAGTACCATCTGGCTTGCACAACAGGGGTACTGAAACTCTGGAAGAAACGTGTTTGCAAACATATGCATAAAATCGTTTGGGATTGTCAATGAGACCAACCTCATATGAGGGTTTGGCGCTACTAATATTGACGTTTAGCAGATTAGAGAAACTGCGATGCCGCCAAAAATCCTGCGTATCACTAATACGCTTAAACCTCTTCCAAAGTTGTCTCTTAAATTAAATCTGATCACTTGTGTGAGCAATCAGTTGTTTAATTACATACATTTCAAACGCTGTTAGACAATAATACAATTATCTCGAAAACTACAACAGAATTTCCCTAACGAGGTGGGGAACCCTGGGACATGAACACAGTTCCCTTCGATTCAGAGGTTCACACGTTGGTACCCCTGGACCACCGAGGCTCTGTTAGTGGTGTTGAAATTGCAGTATTAAAAACGGTCAAGAAGTGTCATAATGTCAGCTAACTCTTAGTCAATGGTAACTATAATACATTTTTGATTAGAAAGACTCATAGAAACTGATAAATAAAATAAATAAAAGAAGAATTCCATATTATACTTTCTAAACATACTCTAATACAGTGTGCGCCTAAAGTATATCACAAATTCTCTAAAAGCAAAATAAAATGTTTTAGTAAAAAATCCTCCAACGGGTCGATTTAATTTGATAAAAGTACACAATTTTGCACGTCGGTTTTCCACCATCGTTTGTTTAAGAGCAAGGACGTCGTCAACATTTATTTGAATGGCAACCCCGTATTTTTTATAAATCGATGTTTGCACTAGTAAACACTTTTCGGACGAGACCATGATTTTGGTCTCCATGGTACAGTGAACAGCCAAAATTGCAGGTATTGGAGTGCAGTAAATTCTCACTGGAGGATGGAGGCACGTATTCAACACTCGTAGAAATTATATGTGTGTGCTGAAATAGTTAAAAGATGAAAAATAGTAATATCGTTTTTTAAGGAACCTTCAATGGAGAAACATATTTAGAGCTCTTGCAAAATCACCTTGTTTTAGCGATCGTAGCAATTTTTCCAACCGCATTGATCCTGGCATTCTAGAAAATACCATATGGTTTTAGCGCTATGCGCACCCTGAACAATTGCTTTCCTAAGTGGATTGGCGGGCAAGGACCGACAGAATGGCCAGCAAAATCCGCAGATCTTACAGCATTATTTTTATGAGGTTATTTAAAGTCCAAGATCTACGCCAACAAACCGCGAAATTTAGCTGAACTGCAAATTACGGATCAAATGGACAGAATTAGTCCGGAAATGATTCAAAATGTATAAGAAGAATATCTACTTGCGTATTGTCAAGAAGTCGGTAGATGGCAGTTAGAACACCTAATTTAACGTTTGTATTTGCTTGGCTAATGAGTTTTTGTTTCTTTTCTTGTTAAAAATAAAATTAACATTTAATTGTCCTTTAGTCAAAAATGTTCTTATGTAAGATTTCAACATTTTATAGTGTCGGTGCGACTATGAAATTAATTCGCAAATTCAAAAAAAAATAGAGGGTTGACATTTAACAAAAAAGTTGACGGCGTCATTACAGGTAATAGTGAAAAGTCAAATTAACTGAAAAAATGTATATTTTTATCAACTTAATTTTTACAAAAAAATTATGTCCACTTTATTTAATTTAGTCCACACGTTAGGCCTGCAATGTATAATGGTCAGCAAATATTACACAGCCACAGTGTAAAAGAGACTAGATAAATAACAAAATTCATTACCATAATTCACAAAGCTTTGCATACATTTATCTCAGTGTAAAAAGCTGAATTATACACTTATATTTTTTCTTAATATATTATGGTAGTCAGGGCGTTACTCTAGACGCAAACTAATGAAAGGGATAAGAGACGACTGTTGTAACGGATTAACCCACATTAAGGGTAACTTGTTCCTGCCATAAAGCAACACAATACCCACCAGGGTCTAGGGTAACTTTTCAGGGCCTACTAACACTCTAAACCGCTTTATACTTCGTACTCTCTCGCCTACTAGAAATTTGCACGTCACAGAATAACTAATCATCAGATTCATATCGTAGCTTCACATTCTACTCTATAAACACCAGAGTTAAATGTCTGTTGACTATGTCGCTAGATGGTCGACGACAATGAGGAAATCTTGTTGATTATTCAAATACTCCACTCTGCAAGAAACGGGGGTAAAATATTTTATACCTATTTAAATTTCTGGTAGATTAAATAAGTAAATGAACCACACAGTGTATTAAATTTAGCAAACAATCGGTTAAAATAGTTCCCATTTATGGCAACATAACAGACACTTGCTGTTTGATTATTTTCCACAAACTTTCTTACATTATATTCGGTTAATATTTATGTATTTCTTTAACTTATTAGCATTTAAGAAAGGGTTGAGAAACAATACAGTACAAGAGTTTTCTGAAAATTAAGATATTTTATTTCAACTGGAATTAATTTTTGGCGTTGTGAGTCTATATTCTTTTTTTAAATTTATTTTAACAACAAACCATGAGGGCTCACAGCCTAAATACTATCGTACCGTGGGTGTCGACAAGGAGGAGAGAGACAACTTGTTAATTCTGGACTTGAAGATTTTGAGGTTGCGAGGAGAAGGAAAAAAAATGTGTCGACAAGGAATTCCACAACTTGGAAATCCTCGGGACAAAAGAGCGGGCATAACAAGATGTTCTATGTCTGGTCACCTGGACAGTAAAAGGGTGCATCCGCTTTGTTCCCCTGGTAGATCTGTTGGGGGCAGCAGGTGGAGGAACTATGGAAGAAAGCTCCTCTGAGCAGTGCCCGTGCGGATATCTATGAGAGAGAGAGAGAGAGGGAGGGGGGGGGGGTCACTAACGTCGGTGGGTAAGGGATGGCAGCCTTTGGGTGAGGGTAGGGTCACCGATGAGACGTATAGCTCTCTTCTGAATGGAGTCCAGGATAGCGAGTGTAGAAGCCGCAGCGGCACCCCAGATGTGGGAGCAGTGATCGAGGTTTGGCTTTATTTGTGAAGTATGTAAGGTATAGAGATTAGTTGGTGAGAAGTATTTGCGAGTCCGGAAGCGGAAACCTAATTTCTTAGCAGCCGCTTCTGCAATTGATGTGACATGTTGGTGCCAATTGAGATTTCGATCCACAGAAATGCCAACAAGTGAAAAGGGCTCATTACTTTGAATAATTTAGTTGTTCATTGTGATAGGTCTGGGGTTGGTGTATCTCTTATGAGATAGAAAGCAAGACTGAGATTTGGTGGAGTTGAATTGTACAAGATTTCTACTTCCCCAGTCTTATATTTTTTGGAGGTGCTGTCGTCCGCGTAACTGTGAACTGGGTTGGATGTGCTGGAGAGGAGGTCATTGATGTGGAGAAGAAACAAAGTAGGGGCTAAAGCTGAACCTTGAGGGACTCCTGCATTAATTGGATACAGTTTGGAGGAATGGCCATCCACGACAACAGAAATGCTCCGGTTGGAGACGAAATTTGCTGTCCAGGTACAGAGTTTTGGTGGTAGGCCATAGGCCGGAAGTGCCAGACCTGGTCGAATGCTTTGGATATGTCTAGAGCGACAATCTGGGATTCACCGTGTGGGTTCCATAGACTTGTTCCAAGAATGGGTGACAAAGAAAAGGCGGTCGGCAGTTGATCTGCGCTGACGGAATCCATACTGCCTGTCCTGGATTAGACTGTGTTTTTCAAGAATTTTTAGTAACTTTTCCATCACTTTAGAGACGACTGAAAGGGGAGAAATAGGCCTGTAGTTGGTAGGAAGCGCTTTGGATCCTTTCTTGGAGATGAGTTGTACTCGAACAGTTTTCCGGTTACTAGGGAATATGCCTCTATTGTAGGATGTCTGATCAGACAAGTCAGGAGAGGAGCAAGTTCTGGTGATCTCGTCAAGGCCAGAGGCTTTCCTGGTATTAAGAGAAGAGAGCATCTTTCGTACCTTTTTAGTTTTGAAAATGATATCCGTCATTTTATGCGCGACATTGGGGACTGTTGGTGGTTGAACATTTGGAGGTCGGTTGAGAGTAGAATTGCCGGCGAACGACGAGGCAAAAAGTTCAGCTTTGCCCAGGGCGGTAGAAACATTTTCCTCCCCTGAAACAAGAGGTGGGAACGTGCTCTTGCAGAAATTATTCCCAAGAGGTTTAGCAAGAGTCCAGAAGGGTTTACTGCCGTTGGAGCTTGAGAGGACTTTGTTTTTGATGTGGTCATTAAACGAGTTTTTTGCCTCAGAAAGCATGTGGACATAGTGGTTTCTTGCGTCGTTAAATGCTTGACGGTTTTCTTGACTGGGATTGTGTAGAAGCGTTTTGTGAGCTTTAACCTTTTCAAGTCTGGCCTTGTCACAGGATTTAGAGAACCAGGGCTTTTGAGTAGCTGACGAGGTTGTCTGTGTACGTGGAATAAATAATTCCATGCCAGCTTGGATAATTTCAGTGACGTTTTGTGTGATATCAGAGGGGTCAGGATGAGAGAAGCAGACAGACGCCCATGGAAATGAGGAAAAGTAATCCCGCATTTCGTCCCAGTTCGCGGAGTTGTAGTGCCAAATGATACGTGGGTGTGATGACTGTATGACCTCGGATTGCATTGCGCAGGAAGCAGTGACCATGCCGTGGTCTGAGCGACCAAGGTGGGCGGTGACTGATGTTTCATAGCATTCAGGTTTTGTAGTGAGAAGGAAATCCAAGGGATTTGAGCTGTGTGTTGGGATGCAAGGAAAGTAAGTAGGTTGCTGAACCATATTGGCTAAAGAATTGCTGACTGCAAAGGCCTCCGCTGCTCTCCCTTGTGGATCGGTTTTTGAAGATCCTAGCTAATCAGATGGTCGTTTTTTTTTCAGAAAGGTAGTCGAAGAGCTGGACAAAGTTGTTGTCAGAAGGTGGCCGGTAAATGCAACAGATTGTGTTCTGCATTTATTATTTATGTTTTTATGTTATTGATATAATATTTTCCTTCCGAATCAAAACTATAGTACAGGTTTAGACAGAATAAAGTATCTATTTTCTATGTAGTCGTATTCATTGATGGCTAAACGTTAACTTAAAAAAATAAAAAATAAAAAAATAAAAAAAAAACTTCTTGAGTGAAAGTGGCAATTTTATTTTCTGAATATTACATCAATCAATCCTGAAGTCTAGCACGAAAGTTGAGTATGACTCGCTGCAACATTTCAACTGGGATTGCGTTAATCTCTTTTCTAATATTATACTTAGTTGTTCCAAAGTTCGAAGTCAATTAGCAAATAAGTTTGTCTTTAGATAGCCCCATAAAAAAATCACAAGCTGCAAGATCGGGTGACCGTGCCGGACACGTGAGATCCCCAAATTTTGAAATGACACGACCAGGAAAGATTTATCGCAGAATTGCCACAGACTCCGTAGCAATGTGATAAGTGGCTCCGTCCTGCTAAAACCATATGCTTCGAATATATACACCAACATTCAGAAGTTGTTGTTCAAAATGTTGCAATACATGTTGATAACGTTGTGGTGCAAGTGGAACAGTCAACCCATTTTCTTCAAAAATGAACCGGGCAAAAATTCCAAAGGCGGATACTGCACACCACAGAGTAACTTTCTCGCTATGACGCGGTACTTCGTGCACTTGCTAAAGATTTTCTGTCGCCTAGTAAGAAGAGTTTTGTTTGTTAACAGAACCTGACAGGTAAAAATGAGCTTCGTCTAATATCAGAAAGCAATCGGTGATATTTGGGTTTTCAGCAATTATCCCCAAAGTTTTGCCCAAAGAAATAATAATTTCCTTGATACATCTACCTTCTAAGAATTTTTCTCACCGGGATAGGAAATAATAAATTAGTTCTTTGCACCATATTGTATATAGTTTTAGACATATTTCTGAAGCGACATTAGGTAATAGAATTTAGTATCTAAATAAGTATCCTAGGTTAATCGAAACACACTCCTGTATTATGTTGAAATGTTCAAATTATGAATATTCATCAATTCTAGTAATGCATGTTATTCTTCAATCAGTAAATAATTGTGTCTTATTATGCCTTCCTTAATTCGATTCTTGTTAAGTATTGAATAATGCAATATCGTTACAATAAACAATGCAATAAACTGTGGAAGGTTAGTGAGCGTTATCATTGAAAAATTATACTTTGCAAACACAAACAATACAATACACTTACCCATTTGTATAATTTATGTGATCTAAATATTCAACGTTATTTATTTTGTTGAAGTTACTAATATTCTAATAAGAATACCGGAACCTTGGTCGCATTCTGATTATATTTTTCATGATGCATATAAAAACAGGAAGCTCTTTCATTCTTTCACGTCTTTTATGAATATCTTCGCCGACTATAAAACATTAACCTATTTAATGTCTGCATGCATATAAGGATATAAAGATTGTCTGGTAGCTTGCAACAGAAAATGCTTTATGTGTTTTCGCGTATCGTTAAATTCCAAAACGATAATGCATCACAAAGTTTATATCGAAGTTTTAGATATTACATCGGTAAACTATAACACACTCAAGGAGAAAAAAGTCTGGACGCAGAAAGTGTGTTGTGGTAGTGAGTTTTATAAAAATTCATTTAATAGCAAATATAACTTTTTTTTAATGAAAGCAGGCATCACATTTGGTTACCAGTATAACTTATATAGTGGGAACAATGTACCATATTTCACCAAAGTAACTTTATTGTTTGAAACAGTACAACATTTTTTCGAAAACGAACTTAAAATGTTCCCGAAAAAACAGGTCTGATTTTCCTGGGCAACGAACCCCTTCAAACTATTTACCCACCTACCAAGATAATTATTCACACAAAAAGCTATACGACGAAACGTCAAAAAAAATCATGAAACTTTTTTCACGGAAATCCGAAAACATTTTTTTACAATAACTTATTAAACATTTATTATTAATTACCCACATTTCACAAAAATTTAAAAAACAATGATTTCTATGAAAAACAAAACAAAAATGTATACGGCACCTCAAGTTTTTTCACGAGAAATATAAACGAAAACCTCTCTGAATGCGTCACTTCCATGGGACTGTGCTGTAAAAACGCCGCATCATAATTTTTATATGTGCCAAAAATGTGAAAAAATTGAAATGACTCGAAAAGAATAAATGCTATCAATTGTTTTTTTACATTACAAACATGCATTATGATTCGATGGAAATTGCAAAAATACAAGAGGTCTTCGATTAAAAAAAAAAAGAAAATTTGTATCACCAACGATGTCATTTTTTATAATATCTTGTATAATAACGGTAATATTGAGCTTTACCATAGAAATGCGTCACCTGCATATAGGTAACAGATAAAAGCTGAAACTAACACCACGTGTGGGTTCTAGGGGCCATAGTTCGCGTCCATTTAGAGAAATCTTTTTAAAATCCAAACGTCGCGGTCTCCTCAAAAGCGACTTCGAACATTCGCTTAAACTTATAGGGTAATAAACCAGAAACTCTATAACGAAAGCTACTGCCAAAGCATTAGAGAAAGGTTATACTTGAAATGAATTTTCTGTAAATATTTTAGTCAAATGAAAGATAATGATGTTTGAAGCTGAAAATTAAGGGTTTGTAATACACACTTCTTGCGACATTTTCTCAATATAACCCGTCTTCGTTTCAGGTTCTTTGCTTAAAAGTGGCCAATTTTGACGTTTCAAATCGCGACTTTGGCGTTTTATGAGGAAAAACTATAAAAAATTTTAAAGTAATATTTCTGAGATTTATTGACAGTTTTGCGGCAAAAAAACTTAATTTATGTCTGTAATGTACACTAGATTTTGTTATCCACAAAACATATTTTGTTTTTGTGCGTTTCTCTGGTCATCAGTGGCATCCATTTATTTTTTACTTTAAATGCCTATAACTTTTTTTTCGTTTAACTTACCCATCTACATTTTAATACATGGTTGGCATTTTACGGTATAAACCTGCGTACGTAAATTTGGCTGTCCTTACTTTGTTATTTTCAGAGATATAAAAATTTTCCCGAAGAAAACAGAAAATTTTCTAGGAAAACTGGGCCGATTCTCCTGGCTAACGAACGTATCCAAGCCATTTGCAAAAGGAAGCTACTCAACAAATTTGATCGAAATCAGCCCTTTAGAGTTATTGGTGTGATATATATATATATATATATATATATATATATATATATATATATATATATATATATATATATATATATATATATATATATATATATATATATATATATATATATATATATGAACATATAAAAATTGAAACTATATGGGTTCTAGGGTTCCTAGTTTGCGCCCATTTGAAGAATTTTTTTCAAAATTAAAAAATAGCGGTCTCATCATTGGTATATATTTTTTTTAAGAAAATCCACTAAAAACTCAATCCATGGAAACCTTTTATACAAGTTTGTTCCTAAATCAAAACGTAAGAATAAATGCTCATAAAACCAAAACCTTTGTTATATTATTGACTAAATTTTTAACTAACATTTTTTATGTTAAAAATTATGCCTGGACAGCTAAGGTTACTGACATGTATACAGCAGTAAATATTTCATATACAGTATAGGTATCATAATATACAAAGTGGCGCAGCGAAAACGAAACAGACCAGATTTCATATTCATATTTTCTGTTATTTTCGCACATGACAATTTTTATTTTGAGGGGAAAAGGTTTTGTCGATATTTTCAACCCTAGCAGTTTATCCCTCTAGACGGAGTGAGTTTAACACCTGAAATTTTAAACGGAAAGGGGGTTTTGGGTGACACCACATTTTAAAGCTAATCAAATCATCTTTATGAAAAGTAGCAGTTTTTAAAAATCGGTTCAGTTTTTGAAAAAACGCATTTTAAAGCGTTGTCTGCCAAGTAAAGAAACAAGGTTCTTATATTATTTTTTATTACCTTAACAGTATGCCTATGTAGTAAATGTTCGAAATTTTGACCTCCAGCTTCCGTCCAATAATTCAGGTTTTTTTTGTTCAAAGCGGTTTATAACGTTGAGACGCATTTCTGGTAAGTTTGTTGACATTGCGGTACTGATGCGTTGGTATAAATTATATACGCAATCTGGCAGTGTAGGGTAAATCTTATTTTACAAAAAAGTCTAAAGTGTTTAAATCTGGCGACCTTCCAGGCGATTCCATAGCTCCTCTTCGCCCAGTCCATCTCCCATGAATTGTTTGGTCCAGATACCGACGAAGAGCAACGTGTAGGTTTGGGGTGCTTCGTCGTGCTTAAATATTACGTCATTTTCGGTGCACAAATTTCTCTTAAATACATTTCTCCTGTTAGATTTTCTGGCCGAAAAAATGATCAACAATACAATCGTCATAAATTATGCCCCACACATTTAATTTTGCAGCACTTTGGCTGTGAGCGTCCTGAAATATGTGTGGATTTTCCCCAGCCCTAAATCGACAGTTGTGACGATGAACAACTCGTTAACACAAAAACGAAAACCCATCCGAAAAACAAATAAAGAAAATTTGAAGAAATGGATTATCTTTTGTTCGTTCACTTATATCCTCACAAAATTGCAAACGTTTGTCAAAGTCATCTTCGTTTAATTCTTGAACAAAATTGATTTTATACGGGTGATATTTACATATTATTTTCATTCTTTGAACGCTACGGCAGGATACGCTATCAATTGTTGATAATTTGCTAGCACATAAAGCAGGATCTAGATTAATTTGTCCTAAAACAGCAACGGCCATTGCTTCTATGACAACTAACTTAATGACATACTTGGTTATTTGGATTTTGTACATTAAATGCTTCTGCTGTTTTATTGGCGCATTTTTCGTAATAAAGTTATCTAATTAATACCCTTTTCACCATAGAATTAACCATTTTGCAAAAAGCAGGCCACTAGCACAACAAATAATTTTAGGAAATTTGTCAATTTCACTTAATTTTTACCGCTTGTTATGTTTGGCAGTTCTAGGAACCTAGACAGCTCAAATGTTAGTTCAATAACTAACACAACATTTTAAAAAGGTGTTTTTTTTTTTCTTCGAAACTACTGACCCGATTTTCAAAAACTGATACTTTTCAAAAAGAATTTGGATAGCCCCAAAATGAGGTGTCACTTAATACCCCGCTTACGCTTAAAATCTCAGGGGTGAAACTCTCCCCAGCTAGAAGGATAAACTGACAAGTTTGAAAATATCGGCAAAACGTTTCCCTTTGGAAATAAAAATTGACGTGTGCAAGCGATTCTTTTTAAATAAATAAATAAATAATAAAGAAATGACACCCTCCCGTCCAGAAGCTCTGAGCAGCTTGTGTAGGGGGAGGTTGCATAGAAAAGACAACGGACACATACCCAACACACAGTGGCAAAAACTGTCATCACCGGGAATCGAACCAAACACTCGTTCCACTGCACCAGGAGGTGCGTAACAGAAAATTTGTGAAATCGGTCGGTTTCGTTTTCTCTGCTCCACTCTATATGTGTTGTTCACAGGTTTTTTTTTTTACTCGAGTCAATAAACTAAACTGCAACGTTTATACTTTAGATGTGTTCACATAATTCATTAAACTTAGAAAATGCTATTATGTTTTCTGGAGTTTTCTCTCACATTGTATATACAAGATATACGACAGGGTCGCCATATATTGTCCCTGTATTAGGAAAGAAAGTACCAGGGCTGACACTTTTCAAAATTGTCGGTTGGCTGTACATAGCCTCTATTTATAACATGTTGTGTTTATTAGAACTGCCGTGACGACATACTACCTCGCTACGCACCCCGTCATATATCCCACAATGATTTATTTTTTGTACTAGGTCTTAAATTTTAAGGTAGCGGCATTTTCGAGATATGACTTCAATGCGCCATCCTCAAACAGCTCTAACTCTCTTAAGAGGCACTTTTGGCTTGAGCTAAACTGGGTTAAAATGGCATAAAAACATGTCTGGTATTCAATTTGGCAGGAGAATTTGGGATACCTGTATATAAACATAGATTTCCTTTTTAGTAAATTTTGTCGGCGACAATTTGCTAAAAGGTAAATGTCAAAAGCATATTTTTACGATAAACATTTGCTGAAAAAACTGCGATCTATGTTTTAAAACCCACATTAACTTAACTCTTTCAGGTTAAGTGGTACATAAAGTGTACCACCTTTTTTTATTCCTCCGGGTCTTGGTGGTACACATTCTATACCATTTATTCAAAAACATTTTGCTACAGTCACAGAAGCACAAGAATCGTACCACCTACAGAATATGTAATTATGGTTGCCTACCAGCTATAATTGAATGAATATATTTGATTTTATGAATGCTGGCTATCATATTTAAACAGTTTTGAGGTGAAACGTTATTGTATGTATCTCATGGCGTGGTGATATTTTAGTAAGTTTTAGTGTGTTATCTGGTGTTTTACTTTCAAATTTTGATACCAGGCTGGATACGGCAGTGTATTAGAGGGGATTAATATACTAGTAAGTAAAAAAGTCGTATCTGCTATCGTAATTTTTGATAAAATTGAGGCGGTACAAAAAATGTACCACCATGACCATAGATCAGTGTTGTTATTTTCATGCCATTTTTATAGATTGTTATGGATGATATAAATTTGAAAGGCTGGACTAGAAACGAATTGTTGAAAGAATATGAGAACCTCCCCTCCGATGACGATTCTGTTATCGATGGCGATCTAGGTGATGATTGTAGTGTTACAGAGTTTGATAATAATGCGGAAGTAGAAGATAATGTGCAACAAGATGAAATTATTGATGCTCCGGTAGAAGATTTAGGCTCTGACGATTCTGAATGGAATGTACCTCTGGATAAAGTTAGAGACAGACTGAAACAATTGCAATATGATGCGAATCATATTTGGGGCCAAACAAATATTCTAGTAGGTCCACCTGATTTTAGTCATTATTCAGGAGTAACCCAAGTCGTTCAGGATATTCAGGATCCATCTCCATACTAATTATTCAAGTTATTATTTGATGATGACATAATTAACAATTTAGTATTCCAAACAAATCTTTATGCAAACCAAAAATATCTGTTATCTGGAAAGACTACTGAAGAGAAAATTAATGTTTTTATGCATACATTTATCAATGGGAATAAAAACCATGCCCAGTTACAAATATTATTGGAGTTCTAGTCCCGACCTCCATGATGCATATATAAGCCATCTTATGCCACTAAACAGATTCAGTTGGCTCCTCAATCATATACATGTCAATGATAATAATCTAATGCCAGGAAGAAACGACCCAAATAATGATAAATTCTACAAATTATGTCCGATGTTGACAAAATTGGCAGAAAACTTTAAAACATGTTTATGTCCCGATAAATGTGTGGCTATCGATGAGTACATGCTTAGGTTTAATGGCAGAAGTGGTTTAAAGCAACATAAGCCAAAAAAAGCCGATAAAAAGAGGCTATAAGATTTGGTAAGTCTAGCTACATGTATAAATTTGATATTTACACGGGTAAAACGGATAATGGTATTCCTGAGAAAAATTTGTGATCCAAAGTGGTGAAAAACTTGTTGAACGGTTTTGAGGGAAAGCATCACAATGTATATTTTGATAATTATTTTAACTCGTACACCTTACTTTTGGACTTGAAAAAACAAGATATTCACGCTTGTGGAGCTGTAAATAGCACGCGAAAAAACTTCAAAAATTGCAGGATGATAAATTGTTGGCAAGATGTGCTTTCGACTGGAAAACAAGTAATACAGGATTGTTTATGTGTAAGTGGAAGGATAAAAGATCTGTGTGTTTACTTTCCAATTTTCATAGCCCCCAGGATACAACTGTTCGTGGACGTGAAAGGAATGGAAACGTAATTGAAGTATCTTGTCCAAAAGTTTTAGTTGACTACAACACTAATATGAATTTTGTGGATAAATTCGATCAACTCAAAGCAACTTATGAAGTTAACCGTAAAAACCACGAATGGTGGCATCGAATTGTTTTTCACTTCCTAGATGTATGCGTCGTCAATGCATACGTTTTAAATAAATTGCTTCAAGGAGGAGATGCAGTATCACAAAAAGATTTCCGACGGCGAATAATAGATGGTTTGTTGGCAAACAGATTGGTCACTTTGAAACGAGGGTCATCAACTCGATCTTCCATACACATTTCAAAGCATAAACCAACAGTCTCAGTTGAAATAATACTTACCAGTTCTTCTCACCAACCAATTCGAGACACAAGAAAACGGTGTGCCAAATGCAGCACAAAGGCAAAGCAGGTGCGAACCGAATGGATATGTTCTGTTTGCAAAGTTCCTCTATGCCTATCGAAATTCAAAACGTGTTTTCAGGATTATCACGAAAGAGTAAGAATTTTTAAAATATTGCACCAAACAATATTTAACAATAACTATTCTTTGCAGCCATAGTGGTACAAGTGCTGTACCACCTGCCCCCTCCACGCAGGAGTCAGTGAGCCAGGAATAGTCACAAAATCATCTGCAATATCATTATTTTTAAATATTCTTTGCATTAAAATCATTATAATGCCCAAAAGTATAGTTTTAATTTTCCGTGACGCATGGGTATAAAAACTATAGGAATTTATGTGCCTGAAAGAGTTAAGGTGGCGGCATTTTCGAGATATCTTAAAAAATGGACTTCAAAGCGCCATCCTCAAACAGCTCTAACTCTCTTAATAAGCACTTTCGGATTGAGGTAAACTGGGTTAGAACGTCATAAAATTACGTCTCGTATTCGAGGTTTCAATTTGGCAGGAGAATTTAGGGATACCTGTACATAAACATAGATTTCCTAATTAGTAAATTTTGTCGACGAAAATTCGCTAAAAGGTAAATGTCGTAAGCATATTTTTACTATAAACATTTGCTGAAAAAATTTCGATCTGTTTTAAAAACCATATTAACTTAAGACATTAAAAATGTGGTTTCCATGTTTAGCCACACAAAAACATAATTCCTAAATGTCATAGCTAAATTGTAATGTAATGTATTAGGAGAGGATGTGTGCGTAGCTTTAAATAACCGTTTGTTCCGAGGCAAAACAAAATTTAAATCCAACTTTTTTGAAACCTTATGTCGCTAATAAACTTTATTGCCTTGGGGGATTCTATGATGGTCTCTTACGAAACGGTATTACAGTTAGGTTGATTTTATGGTCTTGTATTGAAAACGTAGCTGAATAAAGTAACTGTGGCTTCACGAAAAAGAGCAAAGAACAGACTGACGCATCAGAAACCTGGTGTTCATTGCCGAGTACCTTAACACATATTACGTGAAGATGTTCAGATCTAGAAGTCATGTGGTTGAGACGATGTATTCATCGGTAGAGACGTTGCTAACGGCATTGACATTGCACCATCCTCACACAATACGATCTGAGTATACAGGGAAGGATTAAGACGATTTCCTATTCCTTGTGCCACGCACCATCACAGTCTAAGAGCAATGTCGCCTTGCCCCGTAACCATTACTCTCTGTCTCCAGCTATTTTTATTTCATTGTAGCTTACGCACTTCTAAAGGGTGTCCCAACAAAAACGTCAGCCTTAATAAGGTACAAAAATGCATGCATTTTCAAGAAAGTGTATATATTTTTACATCATTCCATCATCCCATTCGGGTATGAAAAACGATATCCTTATTCTACACGTAGTTACTCTATCAATGAAATTCATAATCACTTTTACGCAGACTTGTCCCTCCATTTGGCCAATGACATGTCATATTTCATTCTCCAGTTCTGGTGTGTTTCGAGGATTATTTTCATAAACCTGCGATTTCAGTTCTGGTTCCCGTTGCGCGAGAGGACTCGAAACGTCTCGTGCAGCAAGGCAATAGTCTAGTGGGCGGTGTGATAGGTAGCGCTATCCTGCTGGATCCATACGTCTTCAGTATCACCACCACTCAAATAAGCCCACAAAAAATTACAATCATGGCGCGGTAACAATCTCTATTCACTGTTACGTGATTTCCATGCTAATCTTGGAAAAAATAGAACCCGACTATTCCACCTGTCCAAACTCCACACCACACAGTGATACGCTGCGGATGCATTCCCCTGGATTTCTGGAGTATTTCTGTTGCCCAGATGCGGCAGTTCTGTTTGTTTACGAAATCATCTAAGCAGAAATTGGCCTTGTCAATAAAGATGATTTGTTTAGAAAATCGTTGTTCGCACGTTGCCTTTCCAGAACCCATTCAACGAACTGTATGATATGCATATGGTCGGTTGCCTTCAGTTGTGGTGTTAATTAAATTTTGTAGGCATGCATGGGGAGATCCTTCACGAGAATTCGCTGTAAGGAGCTTCTCGTAATACCTAACTGTTGTGAATGGCGACAAATGGATCTTGTTGGACTCACGCTAACACGGGCGGAATGACCACATTCTGACGAGACCGGCTGGACCAAGCGCGCTCAGCGATTTAATGTCTGCAGTCGAACCAGTTGCCTCAAATTTCTTCACTAACATACGAACTGTGGACTCATTAGGCACACTGTCTACGACCGTGAATCGTACGAAGCTGCCGCACAGTCTCTGCAAAACACTCCCCATACTTATAATGCATTTAACAATTAAAATCCGTTGCTTCGCAGTAAAGCCCTCCATAGCAATTAACCGAAGTGAACACAGGTGACAGAACTCATAAAGACAATGTCGCCAACCCAACAACAAAACAAAGGCGCGCAAGTCAAATTCGTCGTTCTTGTTGGGACATCTTTTACAATGGGGTCAAAGTTTCTTAGAAGTTGAACTGCACACACGTAAAATTCTGGCTGAACTTATCCTGTGTTCATTGGCTTATAATCTTCCAAATCTCAGATCAAAGATATAAACAAAGTTACAAGAATCTTTCCAACTGACGCTTCCACTCTTTCGATTGCTCTGGAATATAGTGATCGATCCAAGTAACGTTCATAGTGACAAGGCGGCGAAAAAGTTTGAGAATTATTCTTCAAAACGGTGGCACATATACTTCGACACCGTCAAAACAGCGCGTCACTGTTCGGGGTTTAAACTTTTCGAATCCATTTTACTTTTTCATTTCCAAGTCTTGGGGAAGATGTGAAACAAATCCACTTTCAAATATTTTCTAAAACAAATGAATGTATATTATTATCACATACTACAGCAGTTTCGCTACGATGTGGCTTTTTCAGGTACAAAAAAGAAAATCATTTAGTTAAAGAGGCTAAATCGTCGAGGGTAAGTAATATGAGGTATTAATATACAAGGTCTTTATTAAGTACGGGACAAAACTCCAGAATGCGACTGTTCATTTAATCCTAAGCCAAAAAGTCCATATAAACATAGGATACAAACCCCTTGGCTTTCCAGGTACAGGGTCTTAAATCTTAAAGAAAACAGTTTCTCTCAAACACCAAAATACCAGTCAAAAAATTAATAATTCTAAAATAAATTATTCTAAAAAATATGTATACTAATTTTTCATCAGTAACGTATTATTTTGAGAGCTATTATTCCTATACTAACAAGAATCTTTAAAAACGTTACGCCGAAATTATTATTTCTTCGTTTTCTGCCTGAAATAGACCTATTTCACAGAAGCCAAAGATGATGGAAAAATGACTTTTGCCTAGTTTTGATGTTGAAAGTATATAAGAGTCTCAGTTTCAGGCAGAACAGTGACGTACAGCATTTTTAAAATTAATTCTATAGCCCTCCAGTACGGCACTGGTTATTTTTTAAGCAGTTGTTTGGTCCGAATAATGCAGCGGGTTTCAGGCTTGGGTCTTTTCGATATTTGGAAAAAAAATCTCTATAAAAGACCGAACATCTTGCATCTGGAAAACAAAGGGGTTTGCGATCTATATTTGCATGAACTTTCCTGCTTAAGATTGAATGAAGAAATGTAACCTGGAATTTTGCCCCTTACCTAATTAACACATTGTATAGTGAATCTTACATTTATTTCTTTTGTTAAATATTCCATGTTAAATTATTTATAGTTCGACCCTGTTATGTGTTACACAGCATTTAATAATGTAATGTTTCATAGTGTATGTAATATTTATGATCGCTTGTAAAATGACTTCGCGTTCGTTGACACCGTAAGGTTGATTGGCATTTTTCGTTACTTCTTTCTTGGCATATACTTTTGTTTTTTTTTAACTTAGGTCATTATTAATGAAATTCGAAATTCGTCGGTGATCGGAAGGATCCTACGCAAAGCTACTTGTCGAGCCGGTTCAAGACATCTCTGATCAGGAAAGCCTGAAAAGGCAACGTCGACGACTGTGCATGCTAATGAAGTTGAAAGCTCCCTGTAGAACTAACTTCGAAACCTTTGAAGAGAAAACGAAAGCAATAAATAAACAGGAAAAATAATATGGTTCGATGGTATTAACATTCAAGCGGCTTATATTTAACCTTGTGAATCGATTGTTCGATAGGTCAATGTATTTAAGAGATGCTCTTCAGTTGTCACTTTTAAACTGTTGCTTCTGAAATCATTTATTATACTGAGGATCAAAATTTATTTAAATTCTTACAAACCTACCGAATACATTTTAAATTTTACAGGCTAAATCCTCGTCATCCTTGGTCTCCTAGTATACTAATAATAAAAATAATAAGATCAATAACAACACAATTAACTAAACAAAGGCAGTGGGTGTTAGCTTAGCTTTTAGTAAAGGTACTCGTTTGCTATAAATAACAGAACCACTTAGTAACTTCAAAGGGTTTTATTAATTTAATTTATCGCTCATGTTTATTATTACCACTATAAACTAGCGCTGGGAATCGAATACGAATAGTTCGAATATTCGAGTATTCGAATACGAATTATTTCAACGAGAGTGTATTCGAATATATATATATATATATATATATATATATATATATATATATATATATATATATATATATATATATATATATATATATATATTATGGCTGGCAATGATCCCCAGATGATTCTTAGAAGAACTCACCGCAGGGAGCACTAGGAGAAAAAAGTAGATTCTTCAAATAAGTGATTATGAATAATTTGTTAGCTTTGCACCGTATAGGCTCTCTTTGCTTAGTTTCAACTAAATATTTCTAAGAACCATATAATATTGTCGAGTATTTCTATGAATCTTTTCGTTTCTTTACGGTTCATGAGCCAATAAAAATCTGCAGAGAAAGAGCATATGTCGGATTACTAAGAGGAAGGTGTCGCAACACATTTTGAAACTTTGAATTGTAGAGCGCTTTTATCGAGTTGAAAGCGATAAATTATTGGGTTTCCAGATTGAGGTATAGTTTGTTTAAAGTTAGTTGAAAACACTTGAGTAAGTCGAAAGCTGCATTTGTCCTTTAACTCATAGGCGGCGCATAGAAGTTCATAAACACCAAAATGTAATCAAAATATGATGATAAAGTTATTGTATTCTATGTTGTAACAAATCAACTGGTGGTTATCCATATCGCATTCGAATTATGCAATGAAAACAAACATGAATTTACCCTTTAACACATAGAGGACCATAAATACAAAAATAGAAATGCAAGAGATTCTTATATGTACTAACAGCACGGCAATGATTACAAGTTCCTCTTGCAACCTATATTATAATATAATATACCAACATTATAATCGTCATTAATTTTTCTAAAATAAACAATGAAGAATTTCCGGAATTATTTGAAAGTTAAGAATTAAATAGCTAATTTTCTAGGAAACAGAGGCAGATTCAAAAAATGATAACGAGACACATTCATGGGCTTAGGGGAGCCTTTTTTACTGTGCGAATATTCGAATACTCTGCGAATATTCGAATACTCGACGAATATTCGAATACTCCGCGAATATTCGAATACTCCACGAATATTCAAATACTCCACGAATATTCGAATACACAAACGGATAAATTCCCAGCACTACTATAGACCTGAATTGTAGATCTTTGGCCACAGGATTTTATGCCTTCACTCAGATTGTCAACAATAAGTGCCTGGATATCGTGGCTGTATTGGAAGCATTTGATATTTTAACCTTCATATTTTTGGGAATGACAGTATTTTATCGGTGGTGGTGTTGGTATCTGCGTGAAAACTAATATTTAGGTCAAAATACCGGAACTGTTTCAATTAATGTCTGAATCGTTGGCACTACTTTGCTTTCGATGTAATATAGATCACAAGACAGTTGCTATATGTGTATTTTATACGCTTCCGAGTGGCAACCCTTCGGCGTGTGTCGATCAAGTTGACACTGTGCTACCGGCTCTTTTGCCTATGGTGGATACAGTTTTTTTTTTTGGGCGACAGAAATTTTAATTTGCTGAACGTAAATAACCCTGTCACGATTTTTTTCTTCTCTACAGCCTCAACCAGCTTATTGAGGAACCTACAAGAGTTACTGCTGTCTCTTCCAGTCTTGGATCCTCTTTATATTTCCACCCGGGACTTGTTAACGTTAACCAAATTTCTGATCACATGATGAGTTATTGTTGTTTAAAAACCAAGTCCCAAAAAGATATCAGTACATTTATTACTTTCAGACTCGAAAATTTTTACAGTGAAGATATATATATATATATATATATATATATATATATATATATATATATATATATATATATATATATATATATATATATATATATAAACAGCTCAGCTTACATTGGGATTCTATTGTGTATACTTCAGATTTGGAAGGTACTTTTGTTTTCAGACTGAATTCTTCATGCCTTTGACTTGTGGGCATCGAACAGAACCATTAGAGTTATAATTCCCAAATGCCCTTGGCTGGAAATTAACATAAAAACTTTAGTGAAAGATATAGGCTTTGCTCAGATTTGGAGAATCAAGGGATATCAACGATTGGAATAGATATAGACAAACAACATTGGCAAATTTTGCTCAATAATCCCCATGCTTACGAAGTATCTGGACATGTGGAGCTCGAAATGCTTTTTTAACAATTGAATTGTCCGTTGCGATCATCACAAGCAGTCATTAAAGCGAATTTATATGAAATAAATTTATTTCTAAAAAACACTCTTCCATTTTAAACTACAGAGTCTGTGGTCTACTATCAAATTTTGAATGAAATAGTACCTAATAAAATGTAACCAAGCAGAGTTTACAGGGCTTTTGAACCAGATATTGCACGCAAAAGAGCCTTTACATGTTTCAAAGTTTCATAATCAGTCGTTACCCTGAAGGAAAAAGTGAAATTCAATTAATAATCAATTATTAAAAATACTCATTTTAGACAGATTTCGATCAAGCTTCAAGTGGTTTAAGGGGACAGGGGGTGTAAACTGTTAATGCTGTGTAAGCCTCAATTTTATTGCTATTCTAATACATATGCTTTCATAGAAATTCAATTGTTACTTGTGCTTTACATCTTTGGTTAATGTAAGAAAACATTATCAATTATAAATGTCATCGAAAATTGACTTTTTACGCAATATCTAACATATATATATATATATATATATATATATATATATATATATATATATATATATATATATATATATATACATTGTGATGATAAAGTTTGGAACATAATCCATAAATGCGTTATTTATTTTTTTCAAGAAATACGCTCGCACAGGTCAATTTTATCTTTCAAATTGCCA
Source organism: Tillus elongatus (assembly GCA_964006375.1). Lineage (NCBI taxonomy): Eukaryota > Metazoa > Arthropoda > Insecta > Coleoptera > Cleridae > Tillus > Tillus elongatus. The sequence goes on along the minus strand of OZ023263.1, from coordinate 42,631,038 downwards.
ACTTATGACGTAAAAATTACATTCATGACGTCACCTGTTTCAGAATGATGACGTAATCATACGTTTTTTTTTTAAATGACAACCATATTTTTTGCCGTTTTTCCATAAACCTGCATACTACTTGATGATGAAAAAAAATGCTACCTTGCATATTTTTTTTGAAAATATAGCATTATTTACTTAAAAAAATTGAAACATAGGTTTAATAGAAAACATTATTGAACCAAGGAGAAAAAAAAATAGCGCAAATGTTCAAATTGCTCTCCACCTACCATTTGGCATTGACCCGTACGAGTGTAAACACTTTGTACACTTAGTTCAAGAACATCAGGACTAATTTGCTCCACTTCAGCGTGAATTATTTGCTGTAGCTCCTCTAAATTATTTGATCTGTTGAAATCGAAATATGTCGATTTTAAATAACCCCATACATAAAAAATTCCAAGGGAGTTAAGCCTGGGGAACACGGTGGCCACTCAATTGCTCCTCCGCGCACTATCCATCTTTCAGGAAATGTGGCATCTAGACATTGACGGACGTCTACACCAAAGTGTAGGGCTTGCTAAAACCAAATATCTTGACGGGACACATCTACTTCGTGAAAACTGGGAAAAATTATTGCCAGAGGTGGCACTAAGTCCAATCGCAAGAAATGTAAGTAACGTGCTGCTGTAAGATTTCCTTGAAAAAAGGAAGGCCATATGAACCGCTGTCCGATTATTCCCATCCATACATTCACTTTGCCATGACGTTGACTGTGGAAGTCGGGTCCAATGAGGATTTTCTCGTGACCGATATCTTGAGTTGTGAAGACTAACTGTCCCATTCAGGCAAAAAGTGGCTTTATCAGAAAAGAGAATATTATTAAGAAATTTGGGATCTTTATCGCATAGTATCATTAATTGTTCACAAAACTGTAAACGACGGTCTGAATCACCATCGTTTAACTTCTGTATGAATTGCACTTTGTAAGGATGATACTTCTCTTCTTTGAATAACTTTACCACTAAAGATTGGTTCACGTTGTTATTTAGGGCTAGTTGCCTTGGGAATGGTGAGGATTCTCTTCAGATTGAAGCAATATATCCAATCTGACTTCTTTACTCACTCGAGGTCGACCTTTTCGAAGCAAATATTTTACGAATCCCGTTTCTGTGAATGTGGTAACCAATTTACTCACCGTAGATTTTGCAACTGGCGGCCTATCAGCATGTTGTTGATTAAATAACGCGCATGCTTCCTGATGACTTCTAAGCCTGTCGCCATATCATCATTAATAACTCTATTCTTTCCCTTTCGGTTAAACGTACCATTTTTGTTAAATTCGAATTAGAATTGATAACTTTGATCACTTTTACACTTTCGCTACTAAGAATATTAATTAGGCAGGTAATAAATGAAATTAATTCACGATTTAACATAATTGTCTTTATTCACTGAATTCCAATAATCCATACTGCAATAACTAAATACTGATAACAACAAATAATCAATAAATTATCACAACGGGTGTCGTTAGAAATTGATTTTGACTTGACTGTTTGTTTCACCTATCAAATAGTTACATGACAACGTATCAAAAATCACAAAATCAAGTGTCCATTACTTTAGGAAAGCGAACGAAAAAACACGTCTTAAATACAAACGGCGAGAAATATATCTTATTTCTTATTAAATTTATGTTTCCATTTTGTAAGTAAATAACGCAATTTTTTCAAAAAAATTGCTGTCGGGTACCAATTTTTTTCTCATTATCATTTAAGTAGTAAGCAGGTCTACGGAAAAAAAGCAAAAAATATGGTTGTCATTTGAAAACTCATGATGACGTGATCATTCAGAAATAGGTGACGTCATAAATGTAGTTTTTACGTGAGGAGTTGACAATTGAAAAGACAAAGTTGTCCTGTCCGAGCGTTTTCTTGAAAAAACCATATAACGTATTTTTAAATTATGTTCCATATATATATATATATATATATATATATATATATATATATATATATATATATATATATATATATATATATATATATATATATATATAGCAGAGGCGGCTCCTCAATAAGTGCGCCCATGCGCGCGCACCTCCGCCTGCCGTGGAAATAATAATATTTTTGCTATATTTTAATAAATTTTTATTTACTTTTTTACCTCCTGCGTTCAACAAACAAAATTAGTATATCGAGGATCGCAGAGACGGCAGCCATTAATACAGAATCAGAATAAGTATACTGTTAATAGTTGCAGACGTTATATATCCATATCCATATCCATATACATCACTCGCACGGCGGTGTGTGTTTTTCGGCGCTCTGAGGAAATGCGATACTTCAATGCGAAATGATCGCCTATCTTCGTCGAAAACGACCGAATAGGCAATCTGGTTGTACGCTGTAAAATTCCACACTTGCAGTTTGCAGTGGACTTTTCGCAGAGCGTGTGTAAAACGAATAAAGACCTTCCTTAGAAATTCTATGTCGAATAATCGGCGTAATGCGCTAGTAATGCTAGCAATAAACAGGGACTTTGTATTTGAAATACCGAACTTTAATGAAAGTGTTTTAAAACAGTTTGTGGCTATCAAAAATAGACGTATGCATTTTTCATTTAAGGAATAAGTATAGGTCTGTTATGTTACAACTTATAAACTAAAGTGAATGCTGAGTGTTGACAGAATTGTGTTTTGTGTTAGTAATTATCAAAGGAAAGGACTTTTTAACTACTATAACGGTCTATAACCTATAATTAACTAGAGGAAAACTTAGTAAGTAGTTAATAATTATTAAGTTTGGTTAGTTTAGTATGTAGGTTTTTTTATAATACATTTTCGGAGAAAAAAGAGGCGAGCCCTTCATTTTTAGTGAATTTAAAAAAAATCACTAATAGAGATGGAAAGACTTTGCAACTTTTTTTTTTCAAATAAGCTCGAACTAGGACCCCTAGAACCCATATCCGGGGTCAGTTTCAATTTTTATATGTTTATATATATATATATATATATATATATATATATATATATATATATATATATATATATATATATATATATATATATATATATATATATATATATATATATATATATATATATATACAGGGTCGCTGATAAGTCTGGAAACGGTCGATTATCCGGGAAAATATACAAGGTGTCGAAAAAAGTTTTATACAAAAGTTTTTGGGTTCTTCAATGTCTACTAGGCGGTGATAATTTTATTTATACAGGGTTGGTCATACAGGCGTGGCACACCAATATTAATTTTTTTTTAATGGAACACCCTATATATTATTCGATATTTCAATCCTTCTCTTAATTTTGAGCAACATTTATGAGAAGCATAATGTACCTAAACTCAATCGTTTCCGGGTAAAAAAATAAATAAAAATAAACGCTACTGTTTTTAAAATCTATTGGATGAAGAACAAAAATAAATGAAAAGTAGAATATCTCTTGAAAACAATCTGTGAGTGTGAAAAGAACCGGTTGCGATGTTTTTAACATTGTTTGGAATCCCAAGATAAGATAAGATGCCCATAAGAAACGCAGTATTATTCTTTTGTTTTAAAATGTTTCCAGGACATCGAATGTCAAACATTCATTCAGTGTCAACAGTTTTGAAACATTAGTAATTTAGTGTCAACAGTTTTTGTGCAAAATGGCAAGTTTAAGTGAAACCGAACGTATCGAAATTTTAATGATGATAGGGTACGGTGATAGAACACGAAGTTTTGCTCAAGTGGTGATTATGTTCAATGAGTTGCATCCTGAGCGGGAATCGATCTCCAAATCCACAGTTTCGAAAACTTTGCATCGTTTTCACGAAACTGGCGGTATCAAGGATAAACCTAGAACTGGAAGGCCAGTAACCGTTACAAATGAAGAAAATTCTTTGAATGTAATATTGGATGTGGTGGAAAATCCGAAAACTTCGGCACAGCAATTGGCTTTAAATCACAATATGAGTCGATATTCAATTCAAAAGATTACGAAGCGGGAAAAGTTCCGTCCATATAAAATTCATTTATTGCAAGAACTGAGTGAAGACGATTTTGATCGCAGAATCGAGTTCTGTGAACTTATTATGGAGAAGTTACGCCAAAATTTTAGCTTTGCCAACCACATTTTGTTTTCCGACGAATCTACATTTTGTTTGAATGGACAAGTCAACCGACACAACTGTAGGTACTGGTCAGACGAAAACCCACATTGGATGGAACAAATTCACACCCAAAGACCGCAAAAAGTAAATGTTTGGTGTGCTATTATTGGTGGACATATCATAGGACCTTATTTTATACACGGTAATTTGAACTCTGCTCGATATTTGACACTTTTGCAAGAATCAATTGTTCCAGACGTTAGTCGATTATTTCCGAACAATAACGACCCATATCTACCAGCGGAAGAAATATGGTTTCAGCAGGATGGGGCACCCCCTCATTTTGGAATTGAGAAACGGGAATATCTGAATCAAACCTTTCCTGGCAGATGGATAGGGCGCAGGGGAACTATTGAATGGCCAGCTAGGTCTCCCGACATGACGCCGCTTGACTTTTTTTTGTGGGGTCATGTAAAAAATTTAATTTACCAAAATAGACCGCAGAATATTGAAGAGTTGCAAGCAAGGATTGTGCATGAAATTAATAACATTCCTCAAAACGCTCTTGTAAATGCAGTGCAATGTTTTGTTAAGCGAATTCATTATTGTCAGGTCAATGGAGAACACTTTGAACATCTTATAAAATAGGATTTCAAACAATGTTAAAAACATCGCAACCGGTTCTTTTCACACTCACAGATTGTTTTCAAGAGATATTCTACTTTTCATTTATTTTTGTTCTTCATCCAATAGATTTTAAAAACAATAGCGTTTATTTTTATTTATTTTTTTACCCGGAAACGATTGAGTTTATGTACATCATGCTTCTGATAAATGTTGCTCAAAATTAAGAGAAGGATTGAAATATCGAATAATATATAGGGTGTTCCATTAAAAAAAAATTAATATTGGTGTGCCACGCCTGTATGACCAACCCTGTATAAATGAAATTATCACCGCCTAGTAGACATTGAAGAACCCAAAAACTTTTGTATAAAACTTTTTTCGACACCTTGTATATTTTCCCGGATAATCGACCGTTTCCAGACTTATCAGCGACCCAGTATATATATATATATATATATATATATATATATATATATATATATATATATATATATATATATATATATATATATATATATATCACCGATAACTCAAAAAATAATGGGCTGATTTTGATTAAACTTGGTGATTACCTTCTTTTTGCAAGTGGCTTGGATAAGTTCGTTAGCCAGAAAAATCGGCCCAGGTTTTCCCGGAATATTATATATATATATATATATATATATATATATATATATATATATATATATATATATATATATATATATATATATATATATATATATATATATATATATATATATATATATATATATATGTATCCAACCGGAAACTCATTTAGATGAAACTCGGAAAGTGCCTTTCTTTTTTTAATGCCTTGGATGAGGTTCGTTAGTCAGGAAAATCAGATAAGGTTTTCCGCGATAATTTTGTTTCGAAAAAAGTCTTTTTCTCCGAAAATTACAAAGCTATTTTAATGAAATTTGGTGGATATGTTTCCTTGTAAAAGGCCTTACTACACACTAAAATTCAACTTTCTACTTTTTAGAAAATTGGTTATACAAATTTTGAGTTTTCTTTTGAAAAAAAAAAATATTTTTTTGTCCGAAAATTACAAAGCTATTTTGACGAAATTTAGTGGATATGTTGCCCTGTGTAAGATTTTACTATACACCAAAACTCAACTTTCTAAGTTTGTAGAAACTTGAGTCATTCAAATTTGAAGCATTTAATAAAAATTCACTATCATAACGCACTTGCTGCGTCCAGAACTTTTTTTTCTTGCGCACCCCCAATGCATTGGCGCGATATATATATACATATATATATATATATATATATATATATATATATATATATATATATATATATATATATATATATATATATATATATATATAAGTAATACGTATAAGCCATTAGTAATATGATATACCAACGTATTAACAAATCACAGGTTCACAAATATTTAACAGACCCAATATCTCGTAACTAATTAAAATATCCAAATCATGTTGTATATGGATTATATGCAATTAATCATATGTGATTAAAATGTATGATAACAATTAATAACCTTAAAATTGAATTAAAAACCGGCCATATATAGACCAGTTCCTTATGCAGAGAGTGAAAGAACACTAATGATGTCTGTCACACAACTGCAAGAAAAATCAATCATTCAATTTAAAAGTTGATAAAAGTCTGTCCTTCTTGTAATAAATCTGTACTCTAAGTAGTATCTAAAATACCGTGGCACATATTGCAACAAAGTATTATTATTATTGGAATAAAAAATGGGTGCAGCAAAAGTCAATAACATTCATTAGACATTGGAATTTATCATCAGTTGCACGACAATACAAGAACCCACTTTCAGATTTACAATTTAAAAGTTTATCAAATAATAGTTATAAGTTGTTTCGGAAGAAAATAGAAAGGGAAGAAGTAATGGACATTACTCAGATGATAATTTAAAATAACTTATTTTCACTCATTAAGATAATAACTTTTGGTTGCTGCTAATTTCGCTAATTACACATTTTCTATTACTGTATTTGCAAATTATTTGACAAAATTATCTTTTTAATTAAAACGCTTGAAATACATTGGTCATTCTTCGCGCAATGTTAGCAACTGAACTAACATACTAAGTGAGTGGTGGACGTGCCGCCACCTAGTTGCTGAACCAAGTAGTATGTTGTCACGCCAGCTCCAAATAACACAAAGTGTTAAAAAAAATAGAGACTGTATACAACTAACTAACAATTTAGAAAATTGTCAGCCCTGGCCCATTTCTACCCCAATATAGGAACAAAGTATGTATGACTAGATGCATTCTCGCAACAATTAGAACCGTAGACCGGTTTCGCTCTCATTAGAGCTCTTCAGTACGGCATACTAATTGTAGCAAAAATGCACCGAAAGTAATACGGCTATAGTATAGCCAGCCTTAAAATACTGAGTGGTGAGAATGCATCTAGTCTTACATACTTTGTCCCTATATTGGGGTAGAAATGGGCCAGGGCTGACAATTTTCTAAATTGTTAGTTAGTTGTATACAGTCTCTATTTTTTTAACACTTTGTGTTATTTGGAGCTGGCGTGACAACATACTACTTGGTTCCGCAACTAGGTGGCGGCACGTCCACCACTCACTTAGTATTTTAAGGCTGGCTATACTATAGCCGTATTACTTTTGATGCATTTTTGCTACAATTAGTATGCACATGCTCATGCAACTGAACAGCTCTAATGAGAGCGAGACCGATCTACGGTTCTAATTATTGCGACAATGCATCTAGTCTTTAAAAACTGAACTAACATTGCACTCTTGTCCATAAGCATCAAATACTTTAAAAATTGTTATTTTGTGACCATTTTGATATTATCTTTCATCTCAGTCTGATTTTGAGGGAGGCAAGGATACAGGATAACTTTAGAACTTACACATATATCAAATTATTATTTAAAAGCCGTAAATCTATAGTAATACATAAGATTATTGATCTTAGTAACGCATTTGCCTGTTTTCAGCATTCGACGCTACTGCGGAAAAAAAATCAATATTTTCATATTTAAAAAAGTCTGGACGCAGCAAGTGCCTTACGGAAGTGAATTTCAACTGAGCATATTTTCCTGGCCAACGAACTTATCCAAGCTACTGGCAAAAGGACGGTACTCACAAAATTTGGTCAAAATCGGCCCATTATTTTTGATTTATCGGTGATATATATATAATATATATATATATATAATATATATATATATATATATATATATATATATATATATATATATATATATATATATATATGCATACATACATTACATATAAAAATTGAAACTGACCCCGGATATGTGTTCTCGCGGGCCTAATTAGTGCTTATTTGAAGGAATTTTTTCAAAATTCAAAAGTCGGGATCTCATTAGTAAATTTTTTAAGAAAATTCACTAATGACGGTTGAAGCTGAAATTCCCTAGCAAACGAACCTTAGGTTAATAGTAAATTGAGTTATTGAAATTTAAAGCATTTAATGAAAATTCGCTACCAAAACGCACTTGCTGCGTCCCGAATTTTTTTTCACAAACATGTATTATATTTCGATGAAAAATGCAAGAATGCATAAGGGGTGCTCGATTTAAAAAAGAAAATTTGTATCACCAACGACTTATACTCTGATTGTAAAAAGATTTTTTTAAGATGCAGCTCTAGACAACCTAGAATTAACATTCACATTTTTTTCTCGTATCTTGTATATTAATGCATATTGAGCCTTTTTCTACAACAATTTGCTAAACATTATAGACTATTAAACCATAAACGTTAAAACTGAAACTACTGCCAAAGTATCAGAGAAAGGGTCTTTTTCCGAAATGTACGCCATCCTTCACTGTGTACGGGAGAACAAGAGGAAAGGCTACACCAACAATCTCATCCTCATAGCCACAGACAGCCAGGCAGCCCTTAAGACACTAAGTAGCCCACGGGTAAATTCCTGGCTGGTGAGTGAGTGCCGAGACGAGACGAGCGACCTGGCTGGGCAGAATGAGGTGACCCTCACCTGGGTGCCGGGTCACTCCGGGGTCAAAGGCAATGAAGAAGCTGACAGTTTCGCAAAGAGAGGGTCAGCAAGCAGAACCATTTATGGGACCAGAACCGGCTCTGGGCGTGACAAAGAGCACTGCCAGGGGAGCAATTAAGTCCTGGGTCAGAAACCAACACAAGGTGTACTGGGCAGACTGTCCAGGGCTCAGACATGGGAAGTCAATAATTGACGGACCCAGTTCAAAGAGAGCTGTGGAGTTGCTAAATATTAGCAGAGGACAGCTCAGAAACACAACAGGACTCTTGACGGGACACATGGCCGTCAAGAAACACCTGCATAAAATGGGGCGGTTCGAAGGGGACCTCGCATGCATATTCTGCGGCGAGGGGGAGGAATCAGCCCAGCACATCTTGTGTGAGTGTAAAGCTCTGGACCGCAAAAGACAACTGATCTACGGTCAGTCTAGACCGGAGACAGAGCAATATAAAACTTCACCCTACCAATCGCTGTGCAGAGTAGTTCAAGGCACAGTAATTTTGGAATGAGTGGAGTAAGACTAAGGGTATGCACAATCAACCAAAGGTTGCAGTGCTATCGGGGCGGCAAGGCCGCAGACGAGCCCTGAGGGAAAAAAGGGTATTTTTCAAATGAATTTTCTGGAAATATTTCAGTAAAGTGAGGGAGAATGACGGTTGAAGCTGAAACTTAAGTTTGCAAAACACACTTCTTGCGACATTTTCTCTACATAAGCCGTATCGCTTCAGGTTCTTTCCCTTAATGTTGCCAAATTTGACGATTCAAATCGCGACTTTGACGTTTTAAGAGGAAAAACTGTAACATTTTAAAAGTAATTTTTTCTGGCATTTCTTGACGTTTTTGAGCCAAATAAAGTTAGACTTTGTCTATAGTTTTTTGTTATCCACACAAAATATTTTGTTTTTTGCGTTTTGCTGATCATCAGTGGCACCCAATTTTTTTTTCTTTAAATGCCTATAACTTTTTTTCTTGAAAGTTACAGATCTAAATTTTGGTACATAGTTTACCTCTTATGACAGAAAGCCGAGTGCCAAATTTGGTTGCCATAACTTTGTCATCTTTGGAGATATAAAAACCTGGGCCGATCTTCTTGGCTAACGAACTTATCCAAGCCATTTGCCAAATTAAAGTACTCACCAAATCTTAAATCGGCCGAGTATTTTTTGAGTTATCGGTGTGATACATACATACATACATACATACATACTTATATATATATATATATATATATATATATATATATATATATATATATATATATATATATTCCACATACAATTAAACCTATTTTATTTATTCAACTACATTTGTCTCTTCATATTTTGTTTATATAATCTCATTATGACCAATCGCCTATACTAGGGAGCAGTTCTACTTCACAATCCTAGAAAAATGTTGCCGTACCCATTTACTTTCGTAAGGAGGGTGTCCAACATCGCATGGTACATGGGAACGACGAGTTTACGCCCCATCTGAAGGGAGGGACATGCAGATATTCAGTCTGTTTGTACACATTTAGTAATGTTATTAACACACCTGTCGTCTAATGAGAAAACTAACTTTCCTCCTTGACTGTGTTCTTCAATTCCCTGTATCTTCAGGCAAATAAAATGAATAATTTGTTTACGAAGCATTTGCGATGCAATTACAACTTTATGAACATCATTTGTACCGGATGGAGCGTTGCTTGGAGTAACAGTTAACTAAATTGAATTTACTTTTGCAGTGGACAGGGAATCTCCGTTAATAGCATAAGAGAGAGAAGTGGGTGTATACCCTAATTATTCTATTTTCTCCAGGCCACAGAGTATATTAATAATTACACAGCACACTAACAAGATAATTGCGGCACTTAATGTGCAACAGACACTCGGTGTGGTTTGTTTGTTATATGCACTCACTCGAGACACAGGATGAAATAACACCAAAACAACTATTATGGGTTAAATAATAACAGGTCAGTTATTTAATTGTGATCGATTGTATCTGAAGACCTGAAATGATTAATAGCAAAAAATTGTATGCTGCGCCTAAGATTTTAATGCAAAGTAACTTAAAACTAAATTTATTTAATTATTCATTCAACAAACCTGAGTTGTACATAAACTGTAAAATGTTAGGTCCACAACGCAATTAAAGAAATGTGTAAGCGTCAGATAATTAATCATGCAAGGAACATCAAAGGAAAAAAGAAACCTCGACAGAGGTAACCTTTTTGAAAATCTAAGATGCATTTCAGATCTGTAGCCTCCTAATAATACAGGCAATAGAGAATTTGTTTTTGCATTAAACTACAGGAGTTATTTTTTTATACCTAGGTTCAGAATGACGTACTGAATGTAAAAACACAAAATCCTTACAAATTAGGAGGGCGGAAGTGCCGCCATTTTGAGAAAAACCGTTTCGGCCTATAACTCCGTAACCGTGCACTTTAGGCCAAAAATGGTAATGACCTTTATTGTAGATAATTGCATTTTACATCTTCTTTGTTAAATTTTTTTTTTGTATCACTCACCGTTTACAACTTATACGACTATTAGCATTCATTTATTGATTTTTTTAACTATATCTTTGTTAATAATTGTTTAAAAATAAAATGTTTATAACTTAACTTTTCAATCGACAAATTTTCTAGAACTGTTACTTAAAACTTTTTTCTCAAATTAATATTAGTGAATTTTCTTTAAAAAAATTCACTAATGAGGAGACTCCGACTTTTGAATTTTGAAAAAAAAATTCAAATGTGCGCTAATTATCTCACACCGATAACTCAAAAAATAATGGGCTGATTTTGATTAAACTTGGTGATTACCTTCTTTTCGCAAGTGGCTTGGATAAGTTCGTTAGCCAGAAAAATCGGCACAGGTTTTCCCGGAATATTTTGTGTTTTTTCTTTCGAAAAAAAGATCATATATCCGGAAATAACAAAGTAAGGGCAACCAAATTCGGTAGGCCGGTTTATATCATTATAGGTAACCAAAATTTAGTTTTGTAGGTTAAAAGATAAAAAAGTTATAGGCATTTAAAGAAAAATAAATTGGGGTTTTCCCCAAAACGTCAAAGTCGCGTTTTAAAACGTCAAAATTGGCAACATTTAGGCAAAGAACCTGAAACTAATATAAGCTTTCGAAAGAAAATGTCTCAAGAAGAATGTTTTACCAAGCCTGAAGTCTTAGCTTCAACAGTCATTGTCCTTCATTTAACTAAAATATTTCCAGAAAAAATTGTCGATTGAAAAGTGCAACATTTAACACGTTATAACTTTGATAATATTGATTTCAGAAAAAAAGTTTTTAGTAAAAAATGTAGGAAATTTGTCGATTGAAAAGTTGAGTTATAAGCATTTTATATCTTAAACAATTATTAACCAAGATATAGGTAAAAAAGTCAATAAATGAATGCTAATAGTCGTATAAATTGTAAACAGTGAGTGATACAAAAAAAAATTAACAACAAAGATGAGAAATGCAATTATCTACAATAAAGGTCATTACCATTTTTGACCTAAACTGCACGGTTACGGAGATATAGGCCGAAACGGTTTTTCTCAAAATGGCGGCACTTCCGCCCTCCTAATTTGTAAGGATTTTGTGTTTTTACATTCAGTACCTATGTATAAAAAAAAACTCCTGTAGCTTAATGCATTATGGACAAGAGTAACGGGCTCCTCTATTGCCTGTACTATAAATTAGCGATTATGGTTGCCAAGCTCCGAAACGGGGCAACAGCTGAAAAAGATAATCATAAAAAATAGATAAGTTAAACGCAAAAACAAAGAAAGCGTAACGTTTTCATAAACATGTACTAACAAACTGGTAAAAGTGTACAATTTGATAATAAGGCTGAAGAAAAAACTATATATCTTAAACCTTGCGATTAGGAAGAAATTCTTAGAATTACAAATGACCTAAATGATGATAAAGCTCCTGGGATAGATAAAAGTCTGGAGGCAACAAGTGCCGTATGGTAGTGACTTTTCATAAAAACGTTTTTAAAGCAAATATTTTTTTTAATGAAAGCACGCACCACATTTGGTTACCAGTATAACCTATACAGTAGAAACAATGTACCAAACTCAAAACGTTTTTTGCATGAAAATGTACAAACAATTTTTTCACGTAAATCAGAAAATATTTATTTTAAATAACTTATTAAACATTTATTATTATGCCCTTCACTTCTGAAATATAATACATACTGTTCTATTTGAAACAATTGAGTTACGACAGTTTGATTTTTTTTTTCAGTCACTATTTGAGGGCATAGGGCATCTCGATTTTTTTATTAAATAATGTAAACGAAACGTCTCTGAATGCGTCATTTGCATTAGACCTCGATTTTTGTTGGTAAAAACGCCGTACCACAATTTTTGATATGTGCCAAAAATGTGAAAACTTCCAAAACAATTGAAATAACTCGAAAACAAATATGAATTACAATTAGATGCAAAATGCAAAAATGCAACAATGTAAGAGGTGTTCAATTTAAAAAAGAAAATTTGTCAACGAGAGTCAACGACTTATGGGCCACCTGCGATTGTCCAAATAATTTTTATAAGATTTTGCTCAAGATACCCGATAATTTACGTATACAATTGTTTCTCGTATCTTGAATAATAACAGTAATATTGACCTTTATCGTATAAATTCGTCACCCTGTATATATGTAAAGATAACAACTAAAGGTAATCCCGGATATAGGTCCTAGGGGACCTGTTTGTGCTTATTTGAAAACATCTTTTTAAAATTCAAAAGTCGTGGTCTCTTCATTAGCGCATTTCTTCTACGAAAATTTCCAAAAAAATGGTAGAAAATTAAACCATTAACCCTATAGCTAAGACTACTGCCAAAGCATCAGAGAAAGGGTCTCCAATTTCTTCTATGAAAATTTGCTAAAAAATGGTAGAAAATTAAACCATTAACTCTATAACTAATACTACTACTAAAGCATCAGAGAAAGGGTCTATTTGAAATTAATTTTCTGGAAACATTTTAGTAAAATGAAGGACAATTACGGTATAAGCTGAAACTTAAGGACTTGTAAAACACATTTCTTGGGACATTTTCTCTGCAAAGCCCGTATTAGCTTTAGGTTCTTTGCCTAAAAGTTGTCAATTTTCACGTTTAAAATCGCGACTTTGTCGTTTTAAGAGGAAAAGTTATCAAATGTTCAAAGTATTTTTTCTGACATTTCTGGACCTTTTTGCGCCAAAAACCATAGTTGCTGTCGCTAACATACAATAGATTTTGTTATGCACACAAAATATTTGCTTTTGTGCGTTTATCTGGTGATCAGGGGCGCTCAAATTTTTTTCTTTAAAGGTCTGTAACTATTTTTTCTTTCACCTTATAGATATAAATTTTGGTACATAGTTTATTGTTTGTGACCTACACCCGTGTACCAAATTTGTTATTTCCGGAAATATCAAACATTTCCGAAAGAAAACACAAAAATTTCCGGGAAAAACTGGGCCGATTTTTCTGCCTAACGAACTTATCCAATCCATTTGCAAAAGGAAGGTACCCACCAAATTTAAAGTTCGGTTTCTTTCGGGCACCCTTTCGTAAGTGCATGGAAGCTTCCACCACAGATGTATAGGACGTTTTGTTACCGCACTGTCATTGTTGATATTATGATCAAATTTATTTGTTCTTCCACTTTACTCATTGACACACATCGAAGAAAAAATAGGTTACAGGCGTGTAAAACTTAAATGTTAGAAGACAAAACCTCTTGATGAATTGTCGGCATGGTTTAGAAGGTTGAGTCATACCGAGGATCGTTGTTACTTAAGCGCCTCGGGTATGTGTGTATTCACTTCCTGACATAAATGGTTTTACCAGTTGCAAGACGATGTCAAGCTAGGAAATGTGGAACACTTTAGATAATAAAAGTGAGAGCTGACCTGCAACAACACTGTGTAAAAGGTAATTCAAGATAACAGAGTACACATAAAATGCACTCTTTAAAATTACAAGAATTATCCAATATAACAACTGGTTACTTAGACTGAACTGAAAACACAAATGGTAAAAGCTTTGCGCCTTGTTGCCAAATTTAAGATTTTCTATAAAGACAATGTGTGTTATATAAAAAGCCTGGATGGATCATGTGGGATACGTTACACTTTTCCATAAAACTATTTCAAATCACGGAAAATAACAAAATATGTAGTTCCGGAAATACAAATTTGTTTTCATTGGATTGGCAAACGAACTCATCCAAGTGATTGACAATGGGAATATTAAAAATTTGGTACATTTATTGTTGTTGCCCTTACTTGGTGAAACTGTTACAAGTAAGTATGTAGTATAAATTTGGTAGTGACCTTCCTTTTGCAAATATTTGAAATAAGTTTGCTAGCGAGCCCAATCAAGTTAGTTTTTCTGAGAAGATTTTACAGTTTCTTTCGGAAAATTTTGTATCTTCGAAAATGACAAAGTTATTTTAGAATAATTATAAACACGAGCTGCATTTGTAGAAACTAGTACATAGCAAGATGTAAGTTTCTAGCTTTAAAGAAAATTGAGGCATTTGTTTTTTGATTCAGGTGACCAAAAGAGAGCACAAGATTAAAAACATTAATATGAAAAAAAACACTTTATTTAACTTCATTGAACAGAAAAATTTTCTAAGAAAATGCGAAAAAAAAAATCTACAAAAGTTTCTAGTAATAGCTAAAACAATTTACTACAATAATTTATTGGAACTTGCCAATATATATATATATATATATATATATATATATATATATATATATATATATATATATATATATATATATATATATATATAATCGGATAATGCGCTAGTACAATGTTTCACAAAAAGTCGTCTAAAAAGATGTGGTAATGAAAAAATGCCATTTTTACGAAAATTGGCTGAAATAACTTAACAAAAATGCGAAAATTCGAGTAAAACTTTTCTATGAAAATTCATCACAACCCGGTCACCCGTCTAAGAATTGACGATTGACCTTGCTTAATTACAATTAAGCAACATCGACACGTATCTGTACTGTGCTGCCGATGTTGCCACTCATATTTGGATTTCAAAAGTTTTCAGAAATAAATAGGTTATGTAATATATATATATATATATATATATATATATATATATATATATATATATATATATATATATATATATATATATATATATATATATAAGTCTGTCAATTTAAAGTTTTATTTGAAACGCGATAAGTTATCCATTTTTTAGTGTGTTTTAGCGAAGTTCGTCCATCAGATGATTTTTTTTTAGTGTTAATTTTTGCAACAAAGTTTAAAACCATGGCATTTTTGAATAGAAAATTAAGAGATCTTTCAAATGACGTACTTTCTATTTAAAAATTTGGAGGTCACAGTCACTCGAAGGTGGTTGAATGTAGGGGTGAAGTTTTCAAATTTTAGGAAGTAATTTTTTGATCTAAAACCAACGTGGTTTGAGATTTTTTACAAATTTGCACAACAGTAATTGAAATATTGAATTTATTTCATTGTTTTTTTTTTCAACAACACACCACCAGGTCTCATAGCCTAAATACTATCGTACCGTGGGTGTCGACAAGGAGGAAAGTGGCAACTTGTTAATTCTGGACTTGAATGTTTGTAGGTTCGGAGGAGAAGGAAAAACATATGCCGGCAAGGAATTCCACAACTTGGAAGTCGTCGGGACAAAAGAGCGGGCATAACAATATGCTCTATGTCTGGTGACCTGGACAGTAAAGATAGTAGTAGATCTATTGGGGGCAGCAGGTGGAGGAACTATGGAAGAAAGCTCATCTGGGCCGTGCCCGTGCAGAGAGAGAGAGAGAGAGAGAGAGAGAGAGAGAGGGCTCACCAACGGCACGTCAAGGGCAAGGGATGGCAGCCTTTGGGTGAGGGTAGGGTCACCGATGAGATGTATAGCTCTCTTCTTAATGGGGTCCCGGATAGAGAGTGTAGAAGCGGCAGCGGCACCCCAGATGTGGGAGCAGTATTCGAGGTTTGGCCTTATTTGTGAAGTATATACGGTATAGAGAGTAGCCGGTGAAAAGTATTTGCGAGTCTGGAAGAGGAAACCTAATTTCTTAGCAGCCGCTTCTGCAATTGATGTGACATGTTGGTGCCAATTGTTGGTTATTCATTGTGATGGGTCTAGCGCTGGTGTATCTCTTATGAGATAGAAAGCAAGACTGAGATTTGGTGGAGTTGAATTGTACAAGATTTCACTTCCCCAGTCTAATATTTTTTGAAGATCCACAGAAACAGAACCCTCCATGAGTCTGCGATCCTCATCTAATTGGGTTAAAGAGACAGGCTTAGAATATTGTATGTTTGAGTGGAGGGTGCTGTCATCCGCGTAACTGTGGACTGGGTTGGATATGCTAGAGAGGAAGTCATTGATGTGGAGAAGAAACAAAGTAGGGGATAAAGCTGAACCTTGAGGGTCTCCTGCATTAACTGGATACAGTTTAGAGGAATGGCCACCCACGACAACATAAATGCTCCGGTTTGAGAGGAAATTTGCTGTCCATGTACAGAGTTTTAGTGGTAGGCCATAGGCTGGAAGGTTACTAAGCAGCGCTGCGTGCCAGACCCGGTGGAATGCTTTAGATATGTCTAGAGCGACAATCTGGGATTCACCGTGTAGTTCCATAGAATGGGTGACAAAGGAAAGGTCAGCAGTTGATCTGCGCTGACGGAATCCATACTGCCTGTCGTGGATTAGACTGTGGTTTCCAAGAAATTTTAGTAATTCGGTGTTTATATACTTTTCCATCACTTTAGAGACGACTGAAAGGAGAGGTCTGTTCCATAATCTATGTATGCTCTAAGATACGGATAAAACAATAAAAGGTGTATGGAGAAACACTTTAGCGACATAATTCGTTAATTTTTGATAGAAAATACAATAGATAAGCTAAAAGAAAAGACAGCAAAAAATTAGACAATGGTTCCATTTATGAATTGATTTGAGTTTATCAAAATTTATGCATAGGTAGTTAAATTTAAAAATTATATCAGTTTGATTGGCTAGAGAAGCACCAAATGTAACTGAAGACCAGAAATTATATTTTGCGTAAGCGAAAATGTTGTCTTGATAATACACTACTATCGAGAAGCTGTAAGAAAAAGCAACAAAGAATAATTGTAATTATATCAAAATTAAAAGGACCAGTGACAAAATTTTAGAATGTCAATCATTAGTTACCAATATTACAAAATTGCACTGATTATGCAAGCACGTCAATACATTGTATAATTAGTGTATCAATAAATAATTAAATAAATAAACAAAAATAAACAAGTAAATCGCATACGGCACGCAGATGATATAACGCTGATAGATGATAGAAGAAACGAAAAAGAAACTGCAAAGGTGCCCAGTGTACTAAATCAAATTTATACAAGAATGAAACTAAAAACAAATATGTCGAAAACAAAATTAATGAACATAAGCGTGGATAGGACTTCGAAAATTGAGTATATGAAACTAAAAGGCTAACTATTTCCAAACAACTGCAAATTTTCACGTACCTTGGAATTATTATGACACATGAAGGAAAATGTCGTAACGAACTGATGAAAACCGTGAGCATTAATAGCCAAAATACTCTTATCTGTAATCAATATTTTAACTTACAATGTTGGCTTCACCAGAGCATAGACAAAGTGATGATAAACGATATTGTAATGTGACTCCTGGAACTGGTAGATCCAAATTTTACTCAATGACAAAAATAAGCTAGAAATTTCAAAGTTACCAATAAAAGAAAAGCCCGTTTTTGTATGAACTAAAGTTTTGATTAATATAGACTAATTGGCATTAAAAAAAGAAGGAATGTGAAGACTTCACTTAAACGAGTACAATATAAGGTACTGCAAAATATTAAATATTAAATAAAAAAAGATGGCAACATTGTAACAGGAAAACCATCACTGTTGTTCTATTGATGTAGCCTGGCATTTAGCGTGCCTTTGAAATCGTGCTGGCTGAGCTTGTAAATGATACTCTGAAATACCTGCGTAATGTCAGGTTTGCCGGTCAATAAACAAAACGAACACACCAAACGTCTCAAGTATCATTTGCATGTGTTTTATTGAACAACGAAGAATGTATAGAATGTTATTCGAAAATAATTAAAGACGAAGATATGGTTCATTAATTCATTAAATTAATGAGGCATAACATTACCCGCACTTATATAAACAAATGTCACGATACACAAGAAATATACTGCCCTGTTAAAGCCAAAAGGTCGTATATGCAGAGAATCGGATTTTCGGGTTTCTGCATATTGAGAAACATATGGATGAGTTATATCGGTGTAAGTCCCATTGACGTAATAGTTTTTTTTTTCTCCCCCAGGGCTCTTCCGCCGCTTTGCCGCCCCGATAGCACTGCAACCTTTGGCTTATTGTGCATGCCCTTACTCTTTTCACTTCACCCATTCCAAAATCACTGTGCCTTGAACTAGTCTGCACAACGATTGGTAGGGTGAAGTTTTATAATGCTCTCCGGTCTAGACTGGCCGTAGATCAGTTGTCTTTTGCGGTCCAGAGCTTTACGCTCGCACAAGATGTGCTGGGCGGATTCCTCCCCCTCACCGCAGAGTCTGCATGCGGGATCACCCTTGAACCGCCCCATTTTATGCTGGTGTTTCTTGACGGCCATGTGTCCCGTCAAGAGACCTGTTATGTTTCTGAGCTGTCCTCTGTTAAGATTTAGCAGCTCCACAGCTCTCTTTGAACTGGGTTCGTCAATTATTGACTTCCCATGTCTAAGCCCTGGACAGTCTGCCCAGTACACCTTGTGTTGGTTTCTGACCCAGGACTTAATGGCTCCTCTGGCAGTGCTCTTTGTCACGCCCAGAGCCGGTTATCGTCCCATAAACGGTTCTGCTGACCCTCTTTTCGCGAGGCTTCTTCATCTCCCGTGGTATGCCCGGCGTCTCCTCCCGCCATGCCTCACGGTCGGAGATTTCCACTGTAAAGTTGTTTCCCCTGCAGATTCACGGGCTCGAAAAGTGTGACCTCATTTCAAGCACGGGCTCCTTTACGATCTTCTGAGTTTTGCACTTGCCCCTGAAGCCTGTGATGATCTTCAGTCTACCATTGCAGGCCAGTCTGTATAGTCCTAGCCTAGCCCCCTCCATAACCACACAATGTAGGGGGGCGGGCAGATCCAGCAACACCTCCATGGCGGCTCTTGGGGTTGAAGACATGACCCCTGTGATGCCTAGGCAAGCCATCTTTTGGATATTGTATAGTTTTTGTTTGGCACTGGATTGTGTCACCTTAGGCCACCAGACCAGTGCTGCGTATGTTAACGATGGTCTGACCACCCTTGTGTACAGCCAGTGGGCCATACTAGGTTTTAGTCCCGACGTTTTTCCATATAGCCGCCTAGTAACGGCTAAGATCATGCTTGCCTTATGCAGTATTTTTTCAACACGTAAATGTATTGCAGGTAGGTGAAAATAATGTTATGTATATATAATGTTATGTTATGTTATAGTTATGGTCTATTTAATGACGTTTAAATCCAATATGGCGGCCATAAGAAATAACAAAGTTGGCTATGGTTGCAAAGGACTAGCAGGCCTAGAAACAATTCTATAATATCATTCGATTGGCCGTGGTCGCTAATACAACACTACCCAATTTTATTAAATTTGTTTACAAGATGGAGAAGATATTTCAATTTTTCGAAAAACACAATTTTTTGCTTTTGTTCGAAATTTTGAAAACCCCTGTATATATTTTTAATTTCGATTGGGCTGGGAATAACGTTTCCATGTAGTTACTTTTATCTGGAACAGCCTGTATATAACGATATATATCATAAATATCAAATATTTTGTTATGTATATAAATATCAAGATATTTTTCAACCCTGGAGTATTGTTTAAAGGGTAGATACTTGAAAAAAGTAAAAAGGTAGAGCAAGAGAACTTATGAAAAACATGACACAATTGGTGAAGTGCAAAGCCTACAATCGAATAAAAAGAGCTGTTAGATCAGGGAGTAATGGGTGCGAACACCAGGCGCTTCCTAGCAACTACATGCCTATTTATCCCCTTTCAGTCATCTCTAAAGTGATGGAAAAGTATATAAATACCGAATTACTAAAATTTCTTGAAAAACACAGTCTAATCCACGACAGGCAGTATGGATTCCGTCAGCTCAGATCAACTGCCGACCTCATTTCATTTGTCACCCATTCTTGGAACAAGTCTATGGAACTACACAGTGAATCCCAAATTGTCTCTCTAGGCATATCCAAAGCATTCGACCAGGTCTGGCAAGCAGCGCTGCTTAATAAACTTCCGGCCTATGGCCTACCACCAAAACTCTGTACCTGGACAGCAAATTTCCTCTCCAACCGGAGCATTTCTGTTGTCGTGGATGGCCTTTCCTCTAAACTGTATCCAATTAATGCAGGAGTCCCTCAAGGTTCAGCTTTAGCCCCTACCTTCTTTCTTCTCCACATAAATGACATCCTCTCTAGCACATCCAACCCAGTTCACAGTTACGCGGACGACAGCTTCCTCCACTCAAATATACAATATTCTAAGCCTGTCTCTTTAGCCCAATTAGATGAGGATCGCAGACTCATGGAGGGTTCTATCTCTGTGGATCTCCAAAAAATATCAGACTGGGGAAGTAGAAATCTTGTACAATTCAACTCCACCAAATCTCAGTCTTCCTTTCTATCTCATAAGAGATACACCAGCCCTAGACCCATCACAATGAACAACCAAGTTATTCAAAGTAATGAGTCCTTTTCACTTGTTGGCATTTCTGTGGATCGAAATCTCAATTGGCACCAACATGTCACAATATACCTGATATACTTCACAAATAAGGCCAAACCTCGAATACTGCTCCCACATCTGGGGTGCCGCTGCCGCTTCTACACTCGCTATCCTGGACTCCATTCAGAAGAGAGCTATATGTCTTATCGGTGACCCTACCCTCACCCAAGGGCTGCCATCCCTTGTCCATCGACATGCCGTTGGTGACCTCTCTCTCTCTCTCTCTTTTATAGATATCTGCACGGACACTGCTCAGAGGAGCTTTCTTCCATAGTTCCTCCACCTGCTGCCCCCAACAGATATACCAGGGGAACAGAGCGAATGTACCCTTTTACTGTCCAGGTCACCAGACATAGAACATATTGTTATGCCCGCTCTTTTGTCCCGAGGACTTCCAAGTTGTGGAATTCCTTGGCGGCACAAGTTTTTCCTTCTCCGAACCTTCAAACCTTCTAGTCTAGAATTAACAAGTTGCCTCTTTCCTCCTTGTCAGCACCCACGGTACAATATTATTTAGGCTGTGAGTCCTCGTGGTTTGTTGCTGAAATAAATTTAAAAAATAGGCGACATTGTTTTGGACTGTGCTAATCACGAACAGAGTTTTTTCATCATTCAAATAAGACGATTAGATTTTTAGTGTTGCGTAAACTTTTTTGGGCAAGAAACATTAAATCAATTCACCAAGTATCTAATGTGTGGTTGCATCCCGGGTACAACAAACTTTATCAACTCATGTAAATGCACTGAGAACACATAATATACCGTGGACAATCTAACACGCCAGAGGTATGTGCTCATGTACGCCTTCCTGTGCCGGATTGTGTATGATATGAATAGTTTATTAACTAAAACCAATCCCACGAGAACAATATTGAATATACAATTATGCTTGCTTTAATCAGATTATTTCGACAACGTCCATACCACTCAGACTATGTCAATTTGTTTTACATCGTTTCATTTCATCAGAGGCTGTGATTGAATTGTCGCACCCAACATGTTCTAAGAACTCCCATCCTACTACATATTGCAATGATGGTTTTATTCTGTGTTAAGTAATATGAATTAATCCTAATTAATTATTGAATTAATGTATTATCATCACAGTTTGAAGCCGATATCGTCCTGGCGTCGCAACCATGATACCCTGTCTGCAGCAACACTTTCATTCAATTGTAACGTTCACATTCCCTCAATAATTGTACCAGACTTTCCAAAAGATTTTGCCTTGGTTTACCACTTCTCTTTTAGTGAATTTCTTTTAAAAATTCACTAATGAGTAGATCGCGACTTGAATTTTGAAAAAAATTTCTTCAAATGAGCGCGAATTAGGCCCCTGGAACCCATATCCGGAGTCAGTTTTTTTACACACACACACACACACACACATATATATATATATATATATATATATATATATATATATATATATATATATATATATATATATATATATATATATATATATATATATATATATATATATATATATATGTATGTATGTATGACGCCGATAACTCAAAAAATAAGAGGCCGGTTTTGATCAAACTGGGTGAGTACCTTCCTTTTGCAAGTAGCTTGGATAAGTTCGTTAGCCAGGGAAATCGGCAAAGGTTTTCCTGGAAAATTTTGTGTTTCCTTTCGGAAAATTTTCTCTCTCTGGAAATAACACAGTAAGGGCAACCAAATTTGGTACGCTTGTTTGTATTATAAAAAGTGAACCATGTACCAAAATTTAGGTCTGTAAGTAGAATATATACCAATTTAAAGAAAAAAGTCTTGGCGCAGCAAGTGCGCTATGGTAGTGAATTTTCATCAAAATGTTTTAAATACAAATATGTGTTTTTTAAAGAAAGCCGGCACCAAATTTGGTTACCAGTCTGACCTATATAGTAGAAACAATGTACCATATATCATCAAAAAAGCTTTATGTTTGAATATGTACAAAAATGTTTCGAAAATAAACTTCAAATGTTCCCGAAAAAGCTAGTTTCCTCGCCAACGAACCTTATAGGTTAATAGCAAATTGAGCTATCCAAATTTGAAGCATTTAATAAAAATTCGCTACCATAACGCACTTGCTGCGTCCCGAATTTGGGTTCCAGGGGTCCTAAATATCACTAATTTGTGGAAATTTTATCAAAATTCAAAAGTCGCTTATAAGTGAATTTTTTTTAAAAGAAAATTCACTAAAATTGGGTTTTTAAATTCGCGATTACAAACGTCAAAATTGGCAACATTTAGGCAAAGAACCTGAAAGGAATACAGTTTATGTAAGAAAATGTCGCAAGAAGAATGTTCTTTAAACTCTTAAGTTTCAGCTTCAACCGCCATTTACGTTGATTTTAATAAAATATTTCCAGAAAATTAATTTCAAATAGACCCTTTCTGTGATGCTTTGGCAGTGGTTTTAGTTAAATTTAGGGTTTAACGGTCTATAATGTTTAGCTAATTTTCGTACAAAAGATTCGTTAGCAAAGAGACCGCGTCTTTCGAATTTTAAAAAGACTTCTTCAGACGAGTGCAAACTAGGCCCCCTAGAATCTATATCCGCGTTTAGTTTCAGTTTTATCTGTTTACATATACACAGGGTGATGCATTTCTACGGTAAACCTCAATATAATTGGTATTATACAAGATACGAGGAAAAAGTGTATACGTCTTGAGGTGCATCTTATAAAATTATTATAACAATCACAGGATGGCCGATAAGTCGTTGATGATACCTACAATTTATTTTTCGAGCATTCCTTATATTGTTGCATTTTTGCACTTTTCATCGAAATAAGATGCATGTTTGTAAGAAAAAAATATCTAGACGCAGCAAGTGCGTTTTGGTAACAATTTTCATTAAGGCCTTCAAACTTCAATAACTTAATTTGCTATAAACCTAAGGTTCGTTGGCTAGGAAACCAATTTTCTCGGAAACATTTTAAGATTATTTTCGGAAAATGTTTGTACATTTTCAAACAATAAGTTATTTTGATTATACAGGGCTTTCATTAATTCCCAAGCCCCACGTGACCGGATTTTGTCTCTCTCTTAGTGGAATATGATTTTGTGAGTTGGCTGTAAAATATGTTCGTTCGTTGCAAAAATACACACATGTTGCTGGTTCAGCTATTTTAATAAACAAAAGGAACAAAAATAACAATAACACTGCGTGAAAACAATGAATATTTACACTTAACTACTTAAAAGCCCAATAATGTACTATTGAATAATAATTACTACCTATATCGTATTTACGTTAATAATTTTAAGTTCTATCGGTAAACGTTCGTTCGAGCTGTGTCTTTATGCGTTTAAAACTCGTTCACAACTAACTTCTGTTTTTCCTTAAATTTAAAACTTATCTACCCTACGCTACAGATGTTTTATTCATGTGTGGCCCTTTTTACATATGGTCACACAATGTTGCCATCTACTAAACTAACTAGTGTTCCACACAATTTTCAACATTGGCAGTCAAAAAGTAACCAAAAAAACCACTAGACTAGGGACCCTAATGTTACTAAATCAATTTAGAATTGACAGTTCAGTCCATTGGCGCTCAATTCCCTTTTGATGGTTATTTTGTATGTATGTATATTGTGCATTTTCCAAGTTCGACCAGTGTTTACCTTCTTCAAATAATTTTCTATCTGTTGGACAATAAAACAGTTTTTATCAAAACTTAGCATTTTCATTGCGTTTTTAGGTAAGTTAAAAGTGTAGGTATGTTGAGGTTATGTTGTTGACGATATTCGATATCGCATGGAACGAAGCCCTACCAAATATGTTCGTCGGTAATCTGCCCAAACAGGTACATATTTGTTACATGTTACACAATACACATTCCTAAAACCATAAATTAGAAGTTTAAATAATCGGACCTCAATTTGTTTACGTACATTTGATATCTTTACAAAATAAAAGTAATATTTTATTATATTTTTAATTTATTTTTTTAACAATCAATAACAGTAAACCATACATGAACAGACTTGCTGCTAAGAATACTAAATAATAAATACATTTAAGACATTTACTGTTTCACCTTATTATAATTTTTATATTTTTTATAAAACCCCAAAGGAAATATGAGACAACCCTGGCATCTTAGGGATTTCACTAATTCAGGTTGTACAACCGTGCAAGCCGGGTTGCCTAACTTAAGCGGTCACGTGGCGTTCGGGAATTAATGAAAGCCCTGTATATGGTACATTGTTTTTACTATATAAGTTACACCGGTACCAAATTGATGCCTGCTTGCATTGAATACATATTTGCCATTAAAAACATTTTGGTGAAAATTCACTTCCATAACGCACTTTTTTCCAAGCATATTACAAATGTCTTATGTGGGTGTCAGACTCAAATCATATCTTCTACACATAGTTAATGCATTTAGAGACTCATATCTTAATTTAAACAGCTAATTATGCACTGCTATGCTAGGCTATAGCTGTATAATAAAAATGCGTTCCCCATATTTACCAAACTTCCTCTTATCCAGGTTGCCTATTTACATAACGATCCCTGTTTTTTTAACTTCACGTTTAAAGTGCGTACTAACTGATCACGAGTCAATCACCGTCATAAATGATCCCGATTATTCACATTAGAATGTTAGAAGTGAGCTTGTCATTGCAGCACTAATGTACAACTTTTACCGCTTATTATAACAATTATAGCGAATGAATAACCCTATTAATGCTACACGATTGTTTATATAGGCTCATGCATTATTAAACAAGATCGGGTTACACTTGAATGTATTACTATAACATACTATTACCACAGGCACGCTCCAACATTCCTCAATGCGAATTGTTACAATCTCTTATCAAGTTCTCTAAGCAATTAGCGACAAGATAAATTTTACAGCGGGTTTAGTTAGCAACAAAATGTGTCATGCACCAAAAACTGATTAAAAGAAATTTACAGTTTATTCAACTCAATTAGTACACTGTGAGATTACGACAGGGACGCCATCTCCGTGCAGAACCAGGTACTATGTTGTCACGACAGCTCCAAATAACACAAAATGTCATAAAATGTTCTAGGAGGCCGGCTACTATAGCCGTATTACTTTATAGGTGTGTTTTTGGTAATTAGTATGCCGTACTGATGAGCTCTAATTAGAGCGAAACCGGTCTGCGGTTCTAATTATGGTGAGAATACATCTAGCCTTACATATATTGTCCCTATATTAGGGAAGAAATGGGCCAAGGCAATTTACAAAATTGCTCGTTGGTTGTACACAGTCTCTATTTTATAACCTTTTGTGAAACCGGTCTGCGGTTCTAATTATGGTGAGAATACCTCTAGTTTTTCCAGTTAATTACACATTTCCCTAAATTTTACCCCTCAAGATTTATGATATTTTGTACGGAGAGACAGCTAATAAATACGATATGTATATTTTTCAATAAAAACATATTTTTTATCTTTAACAGTGGCGCGCGTACGGGCACTGACTTAGGTAATTTTGAATTTAAAAAAAATGGTACGCCAATATTTTTTTCTTAGCTAAAAATTACTTTTACATTCCCGTTCAATTGGAAACATACGAGCTCTCTTGAGTTGTTTTCCTGCGATGCGCCGTTTTAGAGTAAAAAAAATTAAAATCGTTATATTGTCCGAGAAAATTAATGTAATTATTGTGGTATAAAATTATCAGTTTTCTTAAATCAGCATTTCATTTATCCTCCACATTTTTTTCACGCAGCACACACAAAAATCTTGGGCATCAGCCGTCACTGATGTCAATACTTAGTAAAAAGTAAAAAAAGTCTGGACGCATCAAGTGCGTTATGGTAGTGAATTTTCATAAAAACGTTTTAAGTAGCAAATATGTGTTTTTTTTAAAGAAAGCATGGATCAAATTTGGTTACCAGTATAACCTATATAGTAGAAACAATGTGCCATATTTCATCAAAATAACTTGATTCTTTGAAAGTATAACAATTTTTCTAAAATAAACTGAAAATGGTACCGAAAAAACTAGTTTCCCGGCCAACGAACCTTATAGGTTAATAGCAAATTGAGCTATTCAAATTTGAAGCATTTAATAAAAATTCGCTACCATAACGCACTTTCTTTTCTTACAAACACGCATTATAATTTGTGGTCAAAATTCAATATTCAGATCAGAACTGGTACGGACTGGGGGACTTCAACTATCTAATTAAAACAAAGCATGGTTTAATCTATTTGAACTGAGCCGATTTTCCTAAAAATTCGCTACAATAACGCACTTGCTGCGTCCCGAATTTTTTTCTTTCGTTAATGTTATGTATTACGTAGAGTAAAGCCTAGCTTAACATGCTAAAATGTCCTAATACCGCAAAGCATTTGAATTCGATGAAACTGAAATCCTTATTTAGAGGCACACACCCAATAAATAGTGTTTTTGCAAAATTGGTATTTGTATATATTAAAAGTTTTGTATCAAGGAAAAAAGTTACTAAAATTTACATACAAGAAGAAAAATATAGTAAAATTATTATTTAAACAAAAAGGTAACTTGTTCTCAGCCGGTCACCCATCCAATTACTGACAGCGCCCGTAGTTGCTTAACTTCAGTAATCGAGCCGATGTACTCAACGCGGTATTGGTGTTGCCTGTTTGACATTATTTATTTTAGGGATCTTAGTAGACCGCTGCATTTACTAAAAACTACTGCCAAATCATCAGATAATGGGTCTATTTGAAATGAATTTTCTGCAAATATTTTAGTAAAACGAAGGACAATGACGGTTGAAACTGTAACTTAAGGTTTTGTAAAACACATTTATTATGAAATTTGCTTTACATAGACCGTATTTGTTTCAGCTTCTCCGTCTAAAAATTGCAAATTTTGACGTTTCAAATCGCGACTCTTGACATTTAAAGAAGAAAAGCTATAAAATTTTCAAAGTAATTTTTCTATTATTTCTTGACCCTTTTGCGTCAAGAAAACCTAATCTTTGTCTGTATTATACAATAGATTTTGTTATCGACACAAAATATTTTGGTTTTGTGCATTTCTCTGGTCATCAGTGGCACCCAAAATATTTTTTAAACGTCTATATTTTTTTTCCTTTCGACCTAGAGATCTGAATTTTGGTATGTAGTGTAAGTTTAATAGCGTAAACCTAAATGCCAAATTTGGTTGCCATAGCTTTGTTATATTCGAAGATACAAAAAATGTCCGAAAGAAAACCCACAATTTTCCAGGAAAAACTGGTCCGATTTTCCTGGCTAACGAACTTATCCAAGCCACTTGCAAAAGGAAGGCACCTAACCAAATTTCATCAAAATCAAATAGTTTTTAGTGAATTTTCTTAAAAAAATTCACTAATGAGGAGATCCCGACTTTTGAATTTTGAAAAAAATTTCTTCAAATGACCGCTAATTAGGCCCCCCAGAACACATATATGGGGTCAGTTTCAATTTTTATATATATATATATATATATATATATATATATATATATATATATATATATATATATATATATATATATTTATATATATATTTATATATATTTTTATATATATATATGTATCACACCGATAACTCAAAAAATTATGGGCCGATTTTGATTAAATTTGGTGACTACCTTCCTTTTACAAATGGCTTGGATAAGTTCGTTATCCAGAAAAATCGGCCCAGGTTTTCCCGGAAAATTTTGAGTTTTCTTTCGAAAAAAATTGTAAAAAATTTATATCTCCAAAATTAACAAAGTAAGGGCAACCAAATTTGGTGCGCGAGTTTATATCATTATACGTAAGCTACCTACCAAAATTTAGCTCTGTAGATCAAAAGACATTATAGGCATTTAAATAAAAAAATATTGGGATTTTCCTGAAAATGTCAAAGTTGTGATTTAAAACGTCAAAAATTGGCAACATTTAGGCAAAGAACTTGACTCTAGTACGGGCTATGGAAAGAAAATGTCTCAAGAAGAATGTTTTACAAACCCTGAAGTCTTAGTTTCAACCGTCATTGTCCTTCATTTTGCTAAAATATTTGCAGAAAATTAATTTAAAATAGACCCTTTCTCTGATGCTTGGCAGTAGCCTTAGCTATAGAGTTTATCGTTTAATGGTATATAATTTTTGTCGAATTATCGTAAAAAATCAATAAAGCTCAATATATCCGTTATTATACAAGATATGAAATTTTTTTTTATATATTAATTATAGGGTGTCTTGAGCTACATTTTAAAAAAATATTTCTACACTCAGAGGGTGGCCCATAAGTCGTTGGTGATACAAATTTTCTTATTTTTTTTAATCAAACATGCCGTATGTTATTGCATTTTTGCATTTTCCATCGAAATATAATGCATGTTTGTAAGAAAAGAAATTCTGGATGCAGCAAGTGCGTTACGGTAGCGAATTTTGATCAAATGCTTCATATTTGAATAGCCCAATTTGCTATTAACCTATAAGGTTGACCAAGAAACGAGTTTTGTGGGAACATTTTAAGTTTACTTTTGAAAATTTTTGTACATTTTCACACAATAAAGTTATTTTTATGAAACATGGCACATTGTTTTTACTATATAGGTTATACTGGTAACCAAAATTGATGCCTGCTTTCTTAAATAAAAAGAAAACAGACATATTTGCAATAAAAACATATTTAAGAAAATTCACTACCATAACGCACTTGCTGCGTCCCGAGTTTTTTGAGTTATCGGTACGATATATATATATATATATATATATATATATATATATATATATATATATATATATATATATATATATATATATATATATATATATATATATATATATATATATATATATATAACCGTATTACTAATTTAAGGATTATAAGACCAAAAAGGGTAAAATTTTAAAGTAGAATGTTTATTCTTTCTTGCAAATATTTCGTCTTGTTTTTAAGACTTCATCAGTGCATCAGCTAAAAGATAAAACAGTACATGTCAGTTTTTTAAATTTTACGTTATAAGTTATTTCTGTTTGAACTTATAATTTGATCCAGAAGATAAAATAGCAAACACATGCAAACAGAACATTCTGCACTACAACACAACATCATTATATGTCAAAATAGAGGTCTCAACCTAGACACTTCAATTTAACTAAATTTGATTAAAATCTTTTCTAATTTGTTCTCTAAAAATAGCAGTATAGACTTCACCTCAAAAGGACGCTCACATTTCTACAAAATGGCTGTAACACTGATAAGACTTTGATAGTTTTTTACAATTTTTTGAATCTGTTGTAATTAATTTATATATATATATATATATATATATATATATATATATATATATATATATATATATATATATATATATATATATATATATATATATATATATATATATACGTATCTCGTCATTCGTGAATTTTTTAAGGAAAATTCACTAAAAGCCTGGTTACTTTAATAAAAAAAAGTTTTAAATAAGAAAGACAAAAGCTGTGCGCAGTATGACAACGCCAAGCAGGCGACAACAGAGGCAAGTTCTAGTTCACGTCTAGTTTGCTGGCTGTGGAACCGTAGATAGAAACTCCGGTCGGTAGCAAATTAACATGCCACTGAAATTTGCATATATGCAATATTAACTTTTCTGAATTGTTAAGTTCAACGAATGCCCACGCTATATCGGTGTATTATAGTCGCAGCGATATAAAAGTTTATAACTAGATCGCCTACATATATAGACACAGTCGGAAAGCACAATTCATTTAAATCGGCAAAAACGGAGGAGTGGCCCTTGTTTTATTGACGTTACTTTTGGTTTCAAGAAAATTATAGTCCCTTAAGTGAAAGCCGTGTGGGCTGATTATATTAATTGTGTGTGCATGGAACAAAGGCAAGGTCGTCTTGCCGACAGGACCGTATTCAGAGTGAATTATGTGTTATTGTTATTATAATTTTATATTTTATGGCTTTTATTGTTTACAAGGATAGAGAGTAATACGATTCGGAAGGCACAGTCGATATTTATACTCCCTTAATTAATTATAACGTATAGACTCAATATTTTTGTATCCGTTTGTAAAATTTTCAAATTTATCCCGCGTCAGTAATTGATATCAATATATCATTTATATGCAGAAGCATTCGCTTGCAAAAATAAAAGAAGCATTTTTTAACAACGCGAACCTGATACTGCCTGATAATTTTATAAGAGTGAAGATAATGAGTTACAGAGTAAGCTAAAACTGGCTGTAAAGCACCTTCCATCTAAAATGCGCATGCGTGGCCAGACTGGAAGCATATGTGTCTGTATTTAATATAAAACGTAAAGATGGGAAACGTCGTTACTTTTTAATGCGTGTATGTGATCGCTACTTTCGATTCGTTATCTTATATTAGGTATTAGGTACTTAATAATAATAACAAAAGTCTGGACGCAGCAAGTGCGTTATGGAAGTGAGTTTTTAATAGCAAATATGTCTCTCTAATGCAAGCAGGTATCAATCTGGTTACCGGTATAACCTATATAGTAGAAACAATGTACCATATTTTATCAAAATAACTTATTGTTTGACAATGTACAAGAATTTTTCGAGCTGAAAATATTTCCGAGAAAACTGGTTTCCTAGCCAACAAACCTTAGGTTAATAGCAAATTAAGTTATTGAAATTTGAAGCATTGAAAAATCGCTACCAAAACGCACTTACTGGTTCTCGATTTTTTTCTTACAAACATGCATCATGTTTCGTTAAGAAATGCAAAAATGCAATAATATAAGGGTCTTCGAAAAAAAAAACAATTGTACGGGTTACCGACGACTTATGGACCACCCAGTGATTATCAAAATATTTTTTCCAGGTGCAGTTCAAGACACCCTATAATTAACGTATACAACTTTTCTCGTATCTTGTATAATAACAATTATATTGAGCTTTACCGTAGCAATGCGTCACCCTGTATATATGTAAATAGATAAAAACTGAAACTAAACACGGATATGCAGGATTCTAGGGCGCCTAGTTTGACTTCATGTGAAGAAATCTTTTTAAAATCCAAAAAACGCGGTCTCCTAATTAACGAATTGTTTCTACGAAAATTAGCTGAAAATTATGGACCGTTAAATCATAAACTTAACCAAAACTCTCGCCAAAGCGTCAGAAAATGGGTCTATTTGAAATGAAATTTCTGGAAATATTTTAGTAAAATGAAGGACAATGATGGTTGAAGCTTTGCAGAACATTTTTCTTGCGACATTTTTTTTACTTACGCCGTATTTGTTTCGGGTTCTTTGTCTAAATGTTTCCAATTTTGACGTTTTAAATCGCGACTTTTAAATTTTGAGGAAACCCCCAATTTTCTTTAATTAAATGCCCATAACTTTTTTCTCCTTAAACTTACAGACCTAAATTTTGGTACGTGGTTTACTCTTTTTAATACAAACTCGCGTATCGGTTGCCCTTACTTTGTTATTTCCGGAGACATATTTTTTTCCGAAAGAAAACACAAAATCTTCCGAGAAAACCTGGCCCGATTTTCCTGGCAAACGAATTTATCCAGGCCACTTGCAAAAGGAAGGTACTTAGAAAACTTGATCCAAATCGGTGTATTCTTTTTTGATTTATCGGTGTGATACATACATACATACATACATACACACTTATATATATATATATATATATATATATATATATATATATATATATATATATATATATATAAATTGAAACTGAGCCTGTATATTGGTTCTAGTTTGCGCTCATTTGAAGAAAGTTTTTCAAAATTTAAAAGTCGGGATATTCTTATTAGTGCATTTTTTTAAGAAAATTCTCTGATAGCGCTTTTATTTTTGCTGACGTTTCAAAGTATATATAAAAAATACAGAGAATAATCGTTAGAATAGATAACAACAGCAGTTTCAGTGATCCAGTGGTAAAAGCGTGTGCCTCTAAACCCAAGGGTTCTGGGCTTGACTCATTTCACTTTTTCAGTGGGGAAACTTTTTTTTTTGTAAATATGCAAAGGCGTGAACACGTCAGTCATCATTCGCTGAGAATTAAGGACCCTCTGAAAAGGTGAAAAGGAGTTCTTGAGAAGTCGAAATCACCTTTTAATGTTACAAAGTCAAGCAAGAAATGTACGCCATTTTGCACTGCGTGCGAGAGAACAAGATGAGGGGCTACACCAACAAGCGGATCCTCATAGCCACAGACAACCAGGCAGCCCTTAAGGCCATAAGTAGCCCACGGGTAAATTCTAGGCTGGTAAGTTAATGCCGAGACGAGACGAACGACCTGTCTAGGCAGAATGGGGTAACCCTCATCTAGGTGTGGGGTCACTCGGGGGTCAAAGGCAATGAAGAACCTGACAGTTTCGCAAGGAGAGCGAGAGGGTCAGCAGAACCATTTATGGGACCAGAACCGGTTCTGGTCGTGACGAAGAGCACTGCCAGGGGATCCATTAAGTACTGGGTCAGAAACAAACACAAGGTGTACTGGACAGACTGTTCAGGGCTCAGACATGAGAAGGCAGTAATTGAGGAACCCAGTTTAAAGAGAGCTGTGGAGCAGCTAAATCTCAGCAGAGGACAGCTCAGAAACATAACAGGACTCTTGACGGGACACATGGCTGTCAAGAAACACCTGCATCAAATGGGGGGTTTGAGAGGGCCTGCAATGCAGACTCTGTGGCGATGGGGAGGAATCAGTCCAGCACATCTTGTGCAAGTGTAAAGCTCTGGACCGCCGAAGACAACTGATCAACGGTCAGTCTAGACCGGAGACAGAGCATTATAAAACTTCACCCTAGAATGAATTTACTCTCAGCTGGGTGCCGGGTCACTCGGGGGGTCAAAGGCAATGAAGAGGCGTAGAGCACTGCCAAAAGACGTAGTGGGCAGACTGTCCAGGGCTCAGACATGGGCATAATTGACGAACCCAGTTCAAAGAGAGCTGTGGAGCTGCTAAATCTTAGCAGAGGACAGCTCAGAAACACAACAGGTCTCTTGACGGGACACATGGCTGTCAAGAAACAACTGCATCAAATGGGGCGGTTTGAGGGGGCCTGGAATGCAGACACTGCGGCGAGCGGGAGGAATCAGTCCAGCACAATTTGTGCGAGTGTAAATCTCTGCATCGCAAAAGACAACTGATCTACGGACAGCCTAGACCGGAGACAGAGCAATATAAAACTTCACCCTACCAATTGCGGTGCAGACTAGTTCAAGGCATAGTGATTGTAGAATGGGTGGAAAAAAAATACAAAGGGCATTCACAATAAGCCAGCTGCGGTGCTATCGGGGAGACTAAGACGCGGACGAGCCCTAAGGGAAAAAGAAGGGGGGATTGTTTCATGAGCTAGGTGAATTTGAGAATTGCCACTTGTTAAATAAAGGGTTGTAAACCATTTGCATACACCCAACGCATTCCTCTATAATCAATATGGGGTGAGGACCAGGAACAGTTATTTTATTTGGATCACGTGCGTCAGTCATACGTACAGTCTTTGTTAACAAGCAGATCATGGTTACAGATGTGGAGACAAATTACCTGTGCATCCAAGAGATTAAGCGATCCTCAATAAAGCTACCTACGAAAAATGTCTTTAGTTTTTCTGGTACAGGATAAGGGCGAGGCACAAGAGGTTTTGATTTAGGGACCTGTGTTATTAACACTGGGCCAGTTTTGCAAAATAATTAAACTTATAAAAATAGGGGTAAAATGTTGTTAAAAGCTGTAAAATTCTTTTTTTTCCCTATGTAAAGTAGTACCTTTAGTCATAGTGTTAGATCATAATTGAGCGCACTTTTCGCCATTCAGAGGGGACGTGCAGCCCTCGGTGCCGTGTACCATGCCATGTTGGACACGTTAGAGATCCCTACCCTCTTTACAGAAAGGCACGTGCAACGCAAAATTTCCAGTATAGTGAGGTGAAACTGCTCCCTAGCGCTAGTGATTGTCCATAGTCCAGGAAATAGACTGACGTTAAAGGAAAAAAGTAGATAACATAAACAATATTCGCTAGTGCAACGCCAGTAAACGATATACATACATTTCTCCTTACAGCAGCAATCACATTTCGTAGTTCCCAATACAAGTTGTTTTAAGTGGAATTCATAAAATGAAATAGAATATGCTAGTACTACTTTACCTACTTATCTACGTATGTAAAGTAGACATACGGGTACAATTTAATACATTTATTACTACCAACATCGAGGAGAGAGTCCGCATACTCCATACCTATAAAAAAAGCTGATACTACAACCACTACTCACTTTTCTAAACCAGTATTCTTTACCCCGGCTATTCCAAAATATCGAATACCCATGTTACTATGTCGATAGAAAGTTTTTTTATAT
Source organism: Tillus elongatus (assembly GCA_964006375.1). Taxonomy (NCBI): domain Eukaryota; kingdom Metazoa; phylum Arthropoda; class Insecta; order Coleoptera; family Cleridae; genus Tillus; species Tillus elongatus. Next base: position 42,595,201 of record OZ023263.1, on the reverse strand, counting down.
TTGCTAACCACGACCTCTTTAATACATGACAGTATAATATCCAGTTAGTTTGTATTTGTGTATATGAATCCCGGGAGACTTCAACGACACAACAGAGCAGTAACTTGCAATGGCCACAGAGGTGGTCCAGAAGTCACGATACACAGCAGCAGTAAATTCTTGACACATAAAGAATGCGATTAAGCCAAATTTACGCCAGTCCAAAAATCGAAATTAAAATAGATACAGGGTGTTACCGTTGAATTTCAATTGGCCTTCATATCTGGAAAAGTATTTGACGTATTTAAGTATTGAAAATTGGCACAGGTGACTTTTCCATAGTGATAAAAATAATTCGTTCCCCATTTTGGTCCAGCGGATAGAAAGCGTTACTTGCCACTGGTGTAACTAGAGAGGGGCAGCTACTCCCCTCATTGATGGCTGCTACCCAAAAACCGTCTATTCTCCTTAGAAATAAAAATAATGTAAATCTAGGGACATTATGCTATATATTAATAGAGTACCAAATGTTGTAGTAGCGCTTTTCAATTGAATTTAACAGTTGGTTTGTTGGTACCTTACATACCTACTCCAAAAGGAGGAAAAAAAGGGGAAAAGGAAAAAAAAAAAGGAAAAAAAAAGAGAGTAACAAAGGAGAAGAAAAGTGAGAAAAATACAAGGTGTGATTATTTGTAAACGATGTCTTTGCCATTATAGTAATTTTTTTAAACTAATTTTTCATTAAACGCTTTGATATTTGCTGCAACACTGCGTTTATAAAAGTCTGTGGTTAATGAAAAAGTAGATGCATCTTGTTCTTTGCACATACATACATATTTTAGTAAAATGAAAGACAATGACGGTTGAAGCTGACACTTAAGGGTTTGCAGAACACTTTTCTTGCGACATTTTCTTTACATAAGCCGTATTTGTTTCGGGCTCTTTGTCTAAATATTACGAATTTTGACGTTCTAAATCGCGACTTTGGCATTTTGAGGAAAACCCTACATTTTTTTTCATCTTTTGTCTTTAAACTTACAGACCTAATTTTTCGTACGTGTCCCAAATTCGTTTGCCCTTACTTTGTTATTTCCGGAGATATACATTTTCCGAAAGAAAACACAAAATTTTCCGGGAAAACCTGGCCCGATTTCCCTGGCTAACGAACTTATCCAAGCGACTTGCAAAAGCAAGGCACCCAGAAAATTTGATCAAAATCGGGTCATTACTTTTTTTGAGTAATCGGTGTGATACATACATACATACATAGATTATATATATATATATATATATATATATATATATATATATATATATATATATATATATATATATATATATATATATATATATATACTGACCCTGGATATTGGTTCTAGGGGCGTAGTTCGGGCTCATTGAAGAAAGTTTTTCAAAATTTATAAAAGTCTGTGGTGAATGACAGAGTAGATGCATCTTGTTCTTTGCACATACATACCTACCTACTCCCTACACGCATCCTTACTATTCTTGAAAATCCGATTGAGTCGCAATATATCATTTTTCAAAAAACAAACAAACAAAAACAAAAAAAAAACTTGTTTACACATTTCACATTTAACTCTCAAGCAGAGCAATACGGCGTGCAAACATTATGCTGGAAAGTATGATTTCCTTCTTGGCAAACTTGCCGAGTATTTGTGGGTGTTATCACCAATTAGAAGTCGTTGCAATCACAAACCTTTTTGGCACTATTATTTTGCCGCTCTAGCTTCTTTTTTCATGTACAAAATTTTTTGGACGCACAAGAACGCGAACGTTAGACGCTGCTATAGAAACAGCACTTTCTGCGCTGTATTTTACGATGGATTTGTTGTATAGCGCTGTCTATTTATGTTACCACACAGATGGCTGCTGATCAGCAAAGCCACATCGCCGAACAAAGGTTTTTTATTTTAAGTGTTTGGCAACTGATGTTTCTGTATTTGCCTAGTAACGATCGAGCAGTAATTGCACCTACAATTAGCATCATTAGTGAACTCAGTTGTAGGTTCCTCGTCCATCAGCAAACGACTTATACAACAGAAAACCGAATAATTACTGCAAAAAAAAACAGAAAACAGAATATTGGTAAAACAGGAGGAAAATGGTTTGGGTTCTTCCAGATCTGTTTCTTCACAACCAAACTGAAGTGACAGTCGGCATTCCAAGTGTATACCTACTTGTTTCCAAATTGTTTACCTACGTAATGTTCTTAGTTTTTTGCTTGCCATGCAGATTCAAAAGCATTTACTTCGGTATTTGCTATTAGTGTGTTAATGCTAGTTCAGTTCGATTTGGTTTCTATGCTTTTCCCACTTTTTTGTGTTTTTTTTGCTCTTTGCCTTGGACGCATAATATGCTGTCAAGCAGCGAAATCGGTTACACAAACGTTAAAGAATATCCTAGAACACCTATAATTCAGAAGGGCCCCTTGCTCCAGTTAGCTTACACGCTGGCTACGTTCTTTATCTATCCAAACGAAACCCAATAGTGAAGCCAGAGAAGTAATCTCCAAGTCTGCATGTAGTTTCGACCAGTTTCACCAAGTAAGGGCTACCACAATCAGTGAAGTGAATCAATACCAAATAGGTACGAAGACAACGCTGACACGGATACATTCTTTACTACCTGTAAATAATTGGCTGAAATTAAATTTTAATAGTAAATTTATCTACCGTTTAACAGCAGCAAATGCTCCTAATAAATAAAAACAGATAAAAACGGTATGAATGACTCAAAACCCAGTGAAGCAGGTCGATTCTATGCACAAATAAAATTCACGAATGTGTGAAAAAGTCTTGGCAAAACAAGAGTATCAATAATACAATTCTCTCTTTCTCCTTCATTTGAATTTTACAGTTCAGAGTTTTTGTTCTCGGTTTCAAAACGTGTAAGCTTGCAAATAGTACAGGCTTACATAATATCTGAAGCATTTTATGATTTACGTGGAAGTAGAGGTTTTGCTTAACCACAGTGAGTTGATCTATTACACAGAGACAACTCTTATAAGATGTTTTGGCTGATAGTCGCAGGATTTCACAATTCGATAGGCATAATTTTAGAACTAATTTCTCTTATAGTCCAAGAGTTGGCGACAAATTTAGGGTAGGTATTTAAGACACTTTAGAAATCTTAAAAAATTCTGGACGCAGCAAGTGCATTACGGTAGTGAATTTTCTTTAAAATGATCTGGCACTAAATATTTTATTATAATTTTTTTTTCTTGTAACATAGTAATCCAAATTTTGGTGTATAGTTTACTTTTTATATCGTAAGCCTACCTACAAAATTTGGTTATCATAGCTTTTTTATCTTTTGAGATAAATTCTTTTTTTTTTCGAATGTAAACTCAAAATTTTCCCGGAAAACCTCGTCCCATTTTTCTGACTAACGTCCAAGCCACTTACAAAAGGAAGGTACATGCCAAATTTTATCGAAATCGGCCCATTATTTTTTTGAGTTATCGGTGTGATATATATATATATATATATATATATATATATATATATATATATATATATATATATATATATATATATATATATATATATATATATATATTTGTGTGTGTGTGTGTGTGTGTGTGTAACATATAAAAAGTAAAACTGACCCCGGATATGGGTTCTAGGGGTCCTAGTTCGCGCTTATTTGCAAAAAATTTTTCAAAATTCAAAAGTCGGGATCTCCCCAATAGTGAATTTTTTTATACGAAAATTCACTAAAAAGTCTGGACGCAGCAAGTGCGTTATGGTAGTGAATTTTCATAGAAATGATCTGGCACCAAATATTTTATTATAACTTTTTTTTCCTTGTAACATAGAAATCTAAACTTCGATGTATAGTTTACTTTTTATATCGTAAACCTACCTACAAAATTTGGTTATCATAGCTTTTTTATTTTTTGAGAAAAAATTTTTTTTCGAATGTAAACTCAAAATTTTCCCGGAAAACCTTGTCCCATTTTCCTGACTAACGAACTTATCCAAGCCACTTACAAAAGGAAGGTACATGCCAAATTTTATCGAAATCCGCCCATTATTTTTTGGGGTTATCGGTGTGATACATACATACATATATATATATATATATATATATATATATATATATATATATATATATATATATATATATATATATATATATATATATATATATACGTAACATATAAAAAGTAAAACTGACCCCGGATATGGGTTCTAGGGGTCCTGTCCGCGCTCATTTGCATAAAAATTCAAAATTCAAAAGTCGGGATCTCCCCATAGTGACTTTTTTTACGAAAATTCACTAAAAAGTCTGGACGCAGCAAGTGCGTTATGGTAGTGAATTTTCATAGAAATGATCTGGCACTAAATAACTTTTTTTGTTGTAACAGAAATATAATTTTGGGATATAGTTTTCTTTTAATATCGTAAACTTACGTACCAAAGTTGGTTACCATAGCTTTTCTATTTTTTTAGATAAGATATTTTCCCGAAAGGAAACTCAAAATTTTCCCGGAAAACCTGGTTCGCTTTTCCTGACTAACGAACTTATCCGAGCCACTTACAAAAGGAAGGTACATGCCAAAAATTTAAACATTGAAACTGACCCCGGATATGGGTTCTAAAGGTCCTAGTTCACGCTCATTTGAGGAAATTTTTTCAAAGTCGGGATCTCCCCTCATTAGTGAACTTTTTCTAAGAAAATTCACTAAAAGTACAATTTCAATGTTCGTGAAGCTGGAACGGCGAGTCAGGAAGGTTATTTTTCCACGCATAAGGTTTTCTTGTCGCACTTATTTAAAATGTTTATTTCTGTCAGGTAATAATTTAAATCTGGCGCATTCGTCTGGCTTTTCCCGCATATTTTATATCAATTAATGAATATACTATACAAATTTCAGATTGCCTATAGTATATTTTTTCGTATATTTATAAAACAAATTTGGATCAGTTTGGTGGTACTTCAAAACCGTCTAAAAAGTCTGCGAATTTTATATCTAGATTCTATGAACACTAAAATAAAAAACCATATTAATTTCAAAGTGCCCAAAGAATATGTTTTGGGACTATTTTTTTGCAAACGTCATATACTGAGTAGCAAAATAACCGTAAATGCCCTTCCTGGCACACCATTCCAGGTTCACTAACATTGAAATTGTAGGTACTTTTTAATATTCGATGTGCCTAAAATACCTACCTAAATTTATCAATAGTTCTCCGACTATTATGATAATGGGTCGAAATATTGATCAGATGCTATTTATGTATATCTTTTTTTATAGCTACTGGATTTCATGGTCTTCATGTTATCATTGGCTGATCATTTTGATTAATTTGCCTAATTCGTCACTATTTTAATCATTACTCCAATCTTCATCACTTTGGATTTGAAGCAGCAACTTGATATTGACACTGTTCCCAAGAGGTATGCCAAGTTATACAAAGCTCGATTAAACATCTAACGGGCGGTTAGTTCATCATTGCTTCAGACGACCAATCACAGACTATTGTCCAGTTTCACAAAGCTCGATTAAATATCTAACGGCCGGTTAGTTAGTCAAGGCTTCAGATGACCAATCATAGACTATGATTCGGATTTTTGCCATGACAACCAAATATTTTGAAGCTGTGATTGGTTGTATTAAGCCTTGATTAACTAACCGGCATTGCCAGGGGATTCATTAAGTCCTGGGTCAGAAACCAACATAAGACGTACTGTTCAGACTGTCCAGGGCTCAGACATGGGAAGTCGGTAATTGGGCAACCCAGTTCAAAGAGAGCTGTGGAGCTGCTAAATCTTAGCAGAAGACAGCTCAGGAACATACAAGGACTCTTGACGGGACACATGGCTATCAAGAAACACCTGCATAAAATGGAGTGGTTCGAGGGGGACCTTGCATGCGGACACTGCGGCGAGGGGGAGGAATTAGCTGAGCACATCTTGTACGAGTGTAAAGCTCTGGATCGCAAAAGACAACTGATCTGCGGACAGTCTAGACCGGAGACAGGGCAATATAAAACCTCGCCCTAACAGCTGCTGTGTAGACTGGTTCAAGGCACAGTGATCTTGGAATGGGTAGAGTAAAAAAGGCATAGGGCATGCACAATAGGCCAAAGGCTGCGGCGCTATCGGGGCGGCAATCGCGGACGGGTCCCAAGGAGGAAAAAAAACTCATGTTGAATATTTAATCGAGCTTTGTAAAACTGGGCCATAGGGTATTTAACTGTCAAAAAATGTTAGGTTTCGAGTAACTTTTCAAAACCATGCAAGAAATTAATTTAATTCACATAAAAAAAAATTCCCATTACAATATAATATATGTATTTTGACAGTCATAGATGTAATAATAGTAATATAAAAATGTAACAAATGACGACGCCCTGAAAATAGCAGTAAAATGCAATGTATCCCCACTGTTCGATTTTCAGAAATTATTTGATTCCTATTGGAAATTAAAAGGTTTACAAAACAAAGTTTGCACCTTTCTGATCTGACAGCCGTGATTAATGATCTTTATTTAAATATCTCACGTCTCTTTTTTAAGTCTTTAGAGATTTATTTAACCTTAATGATCTTAAAACAATCGTAAGTCATAATAGTTTAATTTATAGGTTAACAGTATTCTTGCTCACGAAACTCTCTTTTTTTATGGGTTTAATTGTTTCGTTATTTGGTAATCGATTTAACACTGTATTAAATCGCTTGAACAAGACCTTGCATTGTTTTCTTTTTTATTTTTAATCGTGTCAACTCCGTGATTATTTGTTGGAAAATATTAATTGCTTTCAAGAAAGATTACAGAAAGTATGTTTTGATATTGCTTAACTTTGGAACAGTGTTGTTTATAAGTCATAATCTGTAGGTCTATTTAACTGATTTATATCTTGGTGGATACGAAACCTGGGATAATATACTAATGCGTAGTAAAACTAGATTTGGTTTTAAGCACACTCTAAGAACCCAACTCACCACAGCAAATTTTAAAAGACCTGACGATCGTTTCACTAACCAAGTTAGCATCATCAGAGGATGAATAATCCTAAATATCTCATATCTGCAACTATACAGATATCATTCTGTAATTCTGTAGGTAGTCGGTCACTGGCGAATTAGGGGGGTTCAACGACACCTAAATTAACATATTTTCGTTTGGCGAAAATATCTGTGTTCTTTCACTATCTCTCGGATGTGCTTCTGTCGGTATTTATTTTATAAAGCAATCTATCAGGTGACTGCTTATAGGCGGCGGAGCAATGTTCATACATACATACACACACATCCATATATACAGGTGTCCCAATAGTGTGTAATTTCTCTATATATCGCTTATCCTTAGAGCTATCCGAAAAAACTTTCAACAAGATTTTCCTATGATTATCTAACCTATAGCGAGAAAATATATTCAGCTTTGTGGAACTTCCGGTTGCCCAGGAAGTAGCTATCAACTACGTTATTTTAAATGGAATGCTATACTTTTTATTATATTTTTGGATATAGATTAAAAAATAAGTGTGACTTTGTGTAGCATTCCCTATAGCGATCTTTGACGTTTGTAAAAATATTACGACTTTCTTTTTTTTTAGCTCCGATTTATGTGTTATTTCAAACGTATGCTGTGGACTGAGGTTTGAAGCCTTAAATTCTAAATATCAATAGACGATATTTAATACTTGCGCATGTCGGTGGAAACAATTTCATCTCCTGCGACAAGAGATTGGAACGTGCTCTTGCAGAAATTATTCCCAATAGATTTAGCAAGAGTCCAGAAGGGTTTGCTGCTGTTGGAGCTTAACAGGACTTTGTTATTGATGTGGTTATTAAACGAGTCTTTTGCCTCAAAAAGAATGCAGACATAGCGGTTTCTTGCGTCGTTAAAAATGCTTCACGGTTTTCTTGACTGGGATTGTGTAAAAGCGTTTTGTGAGCCTTGACCTTTTCAAGTCTGGCCTTGTCACAGGATTCACAGAACCAGGGCCTTTGACTGGCCGAATAGGTTTTCTGTGTACGTGGAATAAATAATTCCATGCCAGCTTGGATAATTTCGGTGACGTTTTGTGAGATATGAGACGGGTCAGGATGAGAGAAGCAGACACACGCCCATGGAAATGAGAAAAGGTAATCCCGCATTTCGTCTCAGTTTGCGGAGTTGTAGTGCCAAACGATACGTGGGTGTGATTACTGTGTGACCTTGGGTTGCATTGCGCAGGAAGCAGTGACCATGCCGTGGTCTGAGCGACCAAGGTGGGCGGTGACTGATATCTTATAGCATTCAGGTTTTGTAGTCAGAAGGTGATCCAAGGGTATTGATCTGTGTGTTGGGATGCGAGGAAAGTAAGTAGGTTGCTGAACCATATTGGTTAAAGAATTGCTGAATGCAAAGGCCTCTGCTGCTCTCCCTTGTGGATCGGTTTTGAAGATCCTAGCCATTCTTTATTATGAACATGGAAGTCACCAAGAATAGTGACCTCGGAGGAAGGATATTCAGAAATCAGATGGTCGGTTTTCTCATAAAGGTAGTCAAGTTGTTGTCAGAAGGTGACCGGTAAATGCAACAGATGAATTTAGTTGCAGGCCTGAGAGTGAGTTTTATCCATAGTCTGTCTTTTCTTCCAGCTTCTAAATCGGGGAGTCTGGTACAGGGTAGATTTCTACGGACGTATGCGCACACGCCTCCATGCAATCTAAAGGAAGTAAGGAGCTCATACCCCGGGAAATTAGGGTGATTAGTGGCTGTTTTGGCACTGATTTGGATTTAGGTGACGAAGAGGAGTTGGGGCCTATTAGCCTGGAGGAAATGGTTCAGGTTAGAATTTAGGCCACATATATGAGAAGGATATGTTACATCTTGATGCTGGCGCCCTCTGTATACCGCTCTCCCGGAGATCCGAATGGGGGGGGGGGGTATTTTACCTCCGGAATCTTTTGTACAAGGAGGAGCCATCATCATTTTTGCTTATAAGGGAAACCGACTCATACACCAGAACCGGAAACGTCCGTTGGGACTTCACCGAATCCTTGATATATGGGGTGGTACCTCCTCGGGCGTGAGAAAATCCTTTACTATCACGTAAAGGAAAATTCCAATACCACCTACCTACTCCGATTAGTCGCCTCGTACGACAGGCAGTAGTTACCATGGGCATATTCTTTTAGTTAGTCCCCGGACACACAGGGGACAATGTCAATTCATTTGACAGCGCTCTGTTCTCAAACTCATTTTCGTACGAAATCTTCGTAATCCAGTAGTGCCATTTATTCCACAATCGTAATAACATTTTACTAACGCAATTCGTGTTCCTAGATAAAAGTTTAAATCGTTTCAATGTACGTTTACGTGCGTTTTGTTTTGAAAACAAATTCTTACTTTATGATGACCCCATATATTAAGCAATTATGGTTTATTACCTTAACATAATTTAAATAACTCTTTCTGTTCTATAGTTTATCTTATCAACTATCTTGAAATGTGTCACACGAACAAACCGTTGCCTTAGTCGCAAAACACTCTTAAGATTACATGCATAGTTCACGTTGTGATAGATAGGAACCGGAAGAATTACAGTTTTGATAGCGGTCACAACGGACAGACATGTAAACCGGAACGGTATAAACCACACAACCCGCTAAACTACAAGGCAATTTTATTAAAGGCTGTTAGGTATTAGAGGTATGTACTAACATGAGGCTATTCACAGGAAGTTTACTATCTTAACTATATTAACAAACAAAATAAGTAAAAAACAAGAACTAACTGATAGTGTCAGTATTACTGAGCTTATCGCCACTTAAACAAAGCTGCCAAAGCGGACCACATTAAAATTTAAAAAAATATATGGTGGCGACAATCGAGCTAACTATGGAAGTAAAACACACCAGATTTTCAAATATACTCGCTTTCAAAATAATCCGAACACCCAGTAAGAGTTGAACAATTTTAATAAAATTTATACAGAACGTATATTTTATCAAACTTAACAATAATTACATTTTCAAACTAAAATACTTAAAAAATAAGAAAGTAATTTAATAATGAGTGTGCCCGCCGCCGTTTCTTATGCATTCGATAACTCTTCGAGGCATTGTTGAAATGAAATGATTTATGGTATCCTGAGGAATGTTATCGCGTAGGCTTATTAAATTCGTTGACGAAAGTCAACTAGGTTGTTTGGTGGTTGGGGTAAATTATGCGGTCGATTGCCAATCATATCCCACGCATGTTCGTTTGGTGACAAGTCTGGGGAGCGAGAACACCATGCAAGGAGGGTCACGTTATTTTCTTGTAAGAAGCTTGTAGTAACCCTTGCTGTATGAGGACGTGCATTGTCTTTTTGGAAAATGGGTTTAATTCACCCTCGTAGGTATGGCAGTTCAACAGACCGCAGGCGTTTCGTATGCATTTACATTCAAATTACTGCCAATAAAAACTAGATGTGACCTGCTACCGTATGTTATCGCACCCCACACGATCATCCCTGTGTAATATATGCCGTTCCACAAAAAAATTCTAAATATCTGCGTTCCCCACGTAATTCTGCGACCATCGTGGATCCAAAGACAGAATCAGGACTCGCCAAAGAACACAACACCATTATATGCACCATCACAATTTAATCTCTGGTTACACCACTTAAGCCGAGCAGCACGATTTCGAGGTGTCAGTGGGAGACATCAAAATGGTATATGCGAACAAAGTCCAAAAGCGCGTATTGTGCGATATATCCTTGCCGTAGAGACTATGTTGTAAAGCTCCAAACCAAGCATTTCCAAACGACCGTGTTGTGGACACTCTGTCTACTAAAGCCCCAATCCTCCAATGACGATCTTCCCGTGCTGAAATTACTAGCGGTCTTCCACATCCTTGACGACGGTTATGGATTCCTTCTTCAGACCACCTGGACCAAGGCTGTAACACTATTGACACACCGCGTCCTATGCGGTCGGAAATTTGTCTGACTGATAAAGCCGCTTCCTACAGGAATGCACCCTCTTTCGAATTCACTTAAATGATTGTAATTATTCCGTAAACGGCGGCTAGACATAATCATTTATTAAGTTAATAAATTGCGCACAAATCGCTACGAAATATTGGTTCGCTAATTTAAACAGATAAATTTTTGATAAAACAAGATTAAAAAGTGTACATCTGATACTATTTTTGTCCATATAGTTTTTATTTCTTATCAGTGAAAAAACAGAGTAGTAAAGAAAATCTCATTGCAGTTGGTAGACTCTTACTGGGTGTTTTTTGGAAAGTCAGTATAAAATATTTTGAAAGAAAAAATCCTTTTTAGTGAATTTTCATTAAGATCATTCAATAACAGAGAGTTATCGATGGCGAAACTTTCGGAAAATTTCTTCAAATGAACGCGAATTAGGGCCTCTGGAACCCATTTCCATGGACAGTTAAAATGTATATATATATATATATATATATATATATATATATATATATATATATATATATATATATATATCCAACCGATAACTCAATAAATACTTCGCTGATTTGGACCAAATTTTGGAATTACCCTTATTTTGCTAATGGCTTCGATGAGTTCGTTCATAAAATCTTAACGGCCAATTTTTCTTATTAAAAAATTATTCCACCATACTTCTAAATTTTGTAAGGGCAAAACCACATGCCCTAAATGTTCTGGTGACCATCCTGTGAAAAACTGTGTAGTTTTTCAAACGCATATATAACCCAAATTGTCTAAGTGATTAAAACGAAAATTTACAACTTAAAAGAACATAGACAGACGTGGTTGTATACCAATTTTCAAGTCGTTTGATCAAAGGAAAATTAAGTTATTCGAAATTAATAATAAAATAATCCTCGACATCAGTTCAGATCCTGTAATGCAATATCTACAATGTTGGACAAAGACAGATGACGTTACCGGTACTGCTATGCTATTTAAATAAATCCTAGATAAAATCTAAACAATGAAAGTTGTTGCAAGATGTCAGACTGGAGAACATTGTGAGAGATACGACAGGGATGCCATCTCGGTGCAGGACCAGGTAGTATGTTGTCACGATACCTCTAGTTTACACAAGTTTACATTTTATAGATAGAGTTGTGTACAATGTACAATTTTGTAAGTTGTCAGCCTTGGACCATTTCTATACCGGGAAAAAGTTTGCCTCCAACACCGCTAAATTTTAGCATGCAAATGTATGCTAATAAATAAAAAATTTAATGAAAGTGATTCAATTTGTTTAAAAGCAATCTAAAACGACGTTTCATTATGTATAAATATTAAGCTTCCCATTCTTCACGTTCACGGTATTTAAAATTAAGAGCCATATATATATATATATATATATATATATATATATATATATATATATATATATATATATATATATATCCTAGTTTAATTTGACCACACGTAGCTGCTTGTCAAAGAGAAGCGTGTACGCTTTGCGCATCGTATAACCTCGAAATCGACTCCGCTGATGCTAACTGCTAATACCTTATTAGGATCTTATAATATATAGGTACCTATACTCTAATACAAATAGTAGGTAAATAATAAAACAACCTTTAGTTTTATCTCAAACAAAATGACTGTAGTAGTATATTATGATTGTAATATCCAATGAAACAAATATGAAAGTGATAGGTAAACTGCATGTAGATTCTAGATATTGTATGTAGTACCTGGTGAACTCTTTACAGTATTCAATGGTAGGTAGGTATTACCAAAGTGAACCAAATTATTTTAAGAAGAAACCTCAAACTAATACAGTAAGTACTTATAATATCTAGGTAGGTGCCACAAAGTAGATATATCCCTAGTTAAAATTATTTAAACAGATGTTTACGTTAAATTATTAAAATTTTTATTTCAAAATTTTGTATTTATATTTATTTCATTTTCAAAAAGTATGGATACGGCAATAGTAATTAAGTGTTGAAAAAAGTGCGTTATGGTAGCGAATTTTCATAAAAATATTTCAAATGTTGATCCCAATTTCCCATTAAACTAGAATCTTTTTAATACATAGTAAAACTTATAAAAAGCAGCGTGGATACTAAATTTAAAAAATAACACAATCGGCTTCACAGATAATTACAAACTTTAAAAAAAACTTTTGCTTATTTTGTTTGCAGAAACTGGTTTGATTGAGTTGATTAAAACGGATCATACAAGCGAGTAATATGGAAATATACTTACCTGCCACCTTTAATTTCATAGAAGCATTCCGTTTGTAAATAAAAATTAAATTTTCGGTAAATTTGAAGATTAGTACATGGGGGGTGTTTAGAAAAATATTTTCAGAAATATGCTCAAAACCCCTACTGGATGCCCAAACCACAAGAGGAATTTCTTGCAAACAGCCCACAAGAAAGGGAGCAAAAGTGAATAGGGGTGCTGGGCGGAGAAGAATATAAAAAGGAAATGTGAGCGGGCAGTGCGAAAGAAACAGTTTTACAAAAAAGATTTTGAGGTTGGCTTTTTGTCAGTCTTACATAGTAAGCTTCAATATTTTATCATTTTAAAAAAGTATGTAAATAATTGTTGGAAAGCGTCTGGGTGCAGCAAGTATGTTGTGGTCGAAAATTTTTGTAAAAATATTTCAAATCCGATAGCTCAATAAATTTCCCATTAAGCTAGAATCTTCAATCTTGAACCATAGTAACACCTTTGTAAACGCACCGTGGGTACCAAATCAAGTAAAAACAACATAATGACCTTCCCGGATAACTATAAATTTGTTTTAAAAAGCCTTTTTTGTTGTTTATTGTTTGCAAAAACTGGATGGATTGACTAAAACAAAACCACTCAAGCCCTTAATAAGGAAAAATACCTGCCATATTTATAATTTGACAGGTACATTCCCTTTGTAAATAATTATTTTTTTTCTGAAAAACTTTTGTAACTTTAATGAAATTTGTAACACATTTTTTAAAGACACTTGCAGTACTTACATATTATATCTAAGACCAAATTTTAATTTTTTAGCTCCATATAAAATATAAATTTTTTCAAATAATCGCTAACTGTGGCTTTAAAACCGATCTCCAAGGTCCATTTAAATTTAAAGAATTGGTTATAATAATATATCTTACTAATAGTGTACAATTCTAATGAAAATTCACTACTATAACGTACTTGCTGCGTCCCGAAATTTTTCATTTCAGAAACCACATAAATTCACGAAATTCTTTACTCATAAAAAATCATGCATACGTAGCGTTTGTTCTTGAGGAAGTTACCAACTGAAACAGTTGTTTTTTCACGTTTTTAGTAATAATTTCAAAAATTGCACACGGCGAGGAGTAGCAGAGTTTTATTTGATTTTGTCAAAACTGCACGGTGTGGAGTTATGCAGCTGCGCAAATAAACCATTAAATTAGCGCAATATCTACAAACAATTAAAAAATTTAAAGTTGCAATATGCCAAAACTATCCCTATAATTTTGCCCTGCTAACTTTATTACTGCACGGCGATTGTACAAAGTTACAAAGATCAACAACTTCGGGCTTGTTAATTTCGGGTACCCTACTAACAGCTCTGTCCATCCGACTATTACCTCTTGCCTAAGCTAAAGAAAGTACCAATAAGAAGACCTCGATATTCTTTAGAACAAGATCCAGAAGAGGTATTTTTTTTATTTTTTTTTTGAGCAGTTTTGGAGGGTATTGCATTGTTGGAGAAACTTTGGACTAAGGTTCAAACATGAATATTTCTTTCTTGTCTCCAAATTATTTCATTCCTCGTTTAGTAGATCCCAGTTTAATCTTTTCTAGTAACTCAATTTTTCTAAATCATCGACCATAACTGCTATTCGCGAGAATCAGCGAAGTGGCTGACATATACAGGCGGGTCGTGTACTACAAAAAGTGGGTACTGCAAAAGATCCCATTTCACTGTATAGACCATAAAATAATGATGGCTTTGTTTGCCATTCTGTTGAAGTTAGCATGGTAGATGATGATGTTTAGGTTTGAAATAGTGGAGAAACATATATGTCCAGGAGTATACAAACACACATTAATGTATTATTTAGTACTGTGGATATTGGCGAGAGATTAAAATGCTTTACAGACATGGAGAATGCTGTGTTAGAGAAAATTAAGGAAGGTTGTGTTAATATGGCAGCTTGTAATAGTTCAGTGATCTCTGACTTGGACCTAAAAGTAACCTTAACTTTAACCAAGCTAAATACGAATATATCTTTTGCGTGTTTAAGTGTACTATTTAATATTTCACCAACAACAGGTTATCGTTATTTCTATAACACTTTATCATTATTAGCAACAGATTTAATGCCAGCCGTTTATTGGCCAAACCAGGAGAAGGTCGTAGCAAATATTCCAAAGTGTTTTGAGCAGTACAGAAATACAAGGACTGCATTAGATTGCACAGAAATGGAAGTTACAAATGCTTTATAGACTTTCAACATACTCGCACTACAAACAAACCCATACTGTAAAACTCTTAATTGGTACAACACCCTCAACCTTGATTTCATATGTAAGTTCTGCATATGGGGATGAGGAATGTATTGGTACATTAGTGACACTAATTCTACTACGGAATGCCAAGCAGTTTTCCAAAACCGTCTCGGTGGAGACAGCAAGTGTTGCCAGAGCTAGGGTTCACGTAGAGTGAGCAATTCAGAGGATTAAACTACGATATTTTGAACAATCGAATTGATTGGTACTTGTTGCATTATATTCATGACATAATGACCATCGTGGCAGCTTGTTCTTTAATCTACTTCAATTTTACCAGACGACAAGTTTACCAACTTGTTCAGTATTTACTGTGTGATTTTTTGTCGACAATACTCTTGATGTTATCAATGTTCTTTTTAAGTTTTAAGTTTTTAATACTTCGGAACTCACATTTTTAAATTTTGGTTCTGAAAAAGTTGGCATAAACACCATAAATTGTTTTTAGTAAAAAAAAATATAACCCAAAACTGATTTTCAAGCAGAAACTAATAGAAAAAAATCTGGACGCAGCAAGTGCGTTATGGTAGTGAATTTACATTAAAATGTTTTGAATAACAAATATATCTTCTTTTTTTTTTCAAGAAAGCAGGCATGATATTAGGTTACCAGTGTAACCTATATAGTAGAAAAAATGTACCATATTTCATCAAAATGACTTTATTGTTTGAAAATTTACACAAGTTTTCCGAGAATATACTTAAAATGTTCCCGAAAAACTGGTTCCTGGCCAACGAAGGTTAGGTTAATAGCAAACTGAGCTATTGAAATTTGAAACTTTAATGAAAATTCGTTGCCATAACGCACTTGCTGCGTCCAGTAAAAATTGAAATCGGTTGCAGAAAATAACAAGCACTTGTGAAGCCACGGGAAAGAGTCTACGCCTGTATTAAGTATGGGACGGTTTCACTAAGTTGGGGCAATAACCAACAACCAAATGTGCTATTCAAATTGAATTAAGTCTTACAAGTTTTCATCTCGTCCTAATTGAATTTATACAAAAACATGCTAAAAATTTCATCGGAATTACAAAATCTGATCAGATAACGGTATAATGAAATGAGACTAAAAAAAAGTGAAGTCACTAACTGAGATTAGAACGCGTGTTATAGGAGTCCATTATTAAATCACAGTGCTTGCTCTACCTTTCGGCCATTCTCGACATGACAGATTTATGTACAACAGGTTTATATACTCTTGTATATTAATTTTATAACGTCTTAGTTATTTACACCATACAATTTTTGTTTAAAATTGATCTTTTTTCTCATATTTTAACGAAATGAAGGAAAATGACGGCTAAGACACAGATCTAGGAGCTTGTTAGTCATTTAGAGCCGTATTTTTAACTCATAAAGCGCCAATGCGTACTAACGACTACCAGAATTATCAATTTTTGTGTTTCAACTTTTTTTTTTTTTTTAATCGGAGGCTTGTAATGTCTTTGTCTTTTAACATAGATAACTGAATTTTGGTACAAGGGGTACTCTTTATGACAGAAACCAGCGTACCAAATTTAGTTATCATAGCTTTTTAATTGTCGGAGATATGAATTTTTTTCGAAAGAACAACACTGCCCTCTTGGTAAAATTTAATACAAGTGTGAAAATGTGTTCCCCGCTTTTACCGTATCGGAACGCCTTCTCTCGGTGAGTGATTTTTGCGAATAAGCCACAAAAGTGCAGTAACAGTGCCACTTTTCTACTATCACATGGCTATATGTTTTACATTTCGACCGTTAAAAAGCAAGTTTTTTGCATGCGTTTAATTGCGTTGTCGTTTTTAATTTTTATAAATTAAAACGTACCGTAATTCTATGCACTTCTACAAGAAAACAATGAATTACTAAATTATAAACCACGTACGAAACAAAACAAACTTGACATAGATTCCCGCTTTCTCCATAATGCTACTGGCACCGCTGTCTACTGGCGAAACACATTTTACATTTAAATTACCGCCGTTAAGCCTTTTAAACTTGATTTAATTAAACGTCTCGTAAGCTATATCTTATACACACAGATAATGCAAGTTGCTTTTATATTGCATAAATAGCAAATTTCAGAGAGATACTGGAGCACAGCCACTTAATAACACAGCGCGAAAAAGAGCTGATCTCTTTGATATTGTTTTTACTAATGAAACAGGAAGTTCTGCTTGGAACATAACTAGAGCACGCACCTTTAAGCTTGCTGAATCATCACAGGAAATTAATGAATTAACGATGTAAGAAAAAGTATGATATAAATATTATATAATATTAAAATTAGATAGAATTTAAAAACCACTATCACTATCTTTATAGCCAGGATATTAAAAAAAAAAACGGTATACCAATATAGCAAAAGAACATACTCGTACAATTATTTCCTATCTACAGCCTTAAATTGGCATTTTTTTTTAGCGAATTCACTTATACAGGGCTTTCATTAATTTCCGAACCCCACGTGACCGCTCAAGTTAGGCAACACGGCATACACGGTTGTACAACCTGAATTAATGAAATCCCTAAGATGCCAGTGTTGTCTCATATTTCCTTTGGAGTTTTATAAAAATTATAATAAGGTGAAATAGTAAATGTCTTAAATGTATTCATTATTTACTATTTTTAACAGCAAGTCTGTTCATGTATGGTTTACTGTTATTGATTGTTAAAAAAATAAATTAAAAACATTATAAAATATTACTTTTATTTTGTATAGATTATAAATTTTATAATGTACGTAAACAAATTGAGGTCGATTATTTAAACTTCTAATTTACGGTTTTAGGAATGTGTATTGTGTAACATGTAACAAATATGTACCTATGTGGGCAGATTACCGACGAACAGATTTGGTAGGGCTTCGTTCCATGCGATATGGAATATCGTCAATAACATACCCTTAACATAGCTACACTTTTAACTTACGTAAAAACGGAATGAAAATGCTAAGTTGTGATAAAAACTGTTTATTTTTATTGTCCAACAGATATAACATTATTTGAAGAAGGTAAACACTGGTCGAACTTGGAAAATGCACAATATACATACAAAATAACCGTCAAAAGGAATTGAGCGCCAATGGACTGAACTGTCAATTGATTTAGTAACTTTAGGGTCCCTAGTCTAGTGGTTTTTTTGGTTACTATTTGGTCTGCCAGCTCATAAAATCATATTCCACTAAGAGAGAGACAGAATCCGGTCACGTGGGGTTCGGGAATTAATGAAGGCCCTGTAGAAATGTAGCGATAGAAAGTTTTACAAAACAAGCATTTACAATTTTGCATGAAGATTTGGGGGATGAGTAATTTCGAGAATCCTGACTCAGGAACAAATTATGAAAGTAAGAAAATTTGAAAGATTGCTACTAAGATTTTTTTCCAAAATTGCAACGGGCATTGAAATGTAATGTTCCACTAAGATCATTAACAAAACAAGAGACGATGGTTATACATCACCAGAAATGGTGAAGCTGATGATAATAAGGGTTGTTTGTAGTGAGCACATGTCCACGCTTACCGCAGATGACCACAAATAAACAATTAAAAATCGAAAAGTCACCATATGCCATAAGTGGCCATCTAATTTAACGAAAAAAATATTATATAAAGTATTGTTACAACGCACTTCAAGAGATGTGGGTACGGTGTTGCCACATCTCCAAAACTTCCCCTACATCTGGAAATTATTGCACCATCTGACCCTCTAGGACCCAAAATATCGAAGCTACCAACTTTTCAACTTTTACCCCGTCCGAACAGATAACTAAGATCTACCCCAATATAGCCTTACATATGAGTGGTAACCACATTTGGATCATCTTGTATATACACCCCCCTGTATCCACACGCAGCCGTTCTGTCTTCACAGAACCTTCTAACAAAAGAAGGTCCTGGAACCTTCTGGAATGGAACACTCCCGAAGCGAGTTGAAAGGGTCGACGCGTATATAAAGGCGGAAGTAAGCCAGCGCAATATTTCTCGACATTGCTCAAGCTTTCGACAGGGTTTGGCATGCGGGCCTCCTAAACAAACTTCTATCATTTAATTATCCTCTCCCTCTGATTCTGCTAATCAGGTCATACCTACAACAGAGGAAGTACCAGGTCAAACATCTGGGAGCCAGATCTAGAACGTACCCAGCCACGGCTGGTCTCTCGCAGGGTTCTGCTATCTCCCCTCTGCTGTACAATATATTTGTCGCAGACATTCCGACAGCCTCCCTAAACGAGACATACGCACTGTACGCAGACGACACTACCATCCTCAGCAGCTCCACTCAGCCGAGGATAATAACCGAACGACTTCAGACCGCCGTAGTCGAGCTGCAAGCATGGTATAGGAAATCCCTTCTAGCCATAAACCCCGATAAATGTTCAGCAGTCGTATTTTCCAAGAGGAGACACACACCTCACGAACACGTATCATTAGACAACCGTCTAATTCCCTGCCAAGATTCCGCCAAATACCTCGGGGTTTTCCTCGACAAACACTCAACTTGGCGCCCCCATGTCGAACACGCCCGACGAAAAGCCTCGATGTTCATCTCGAAACTGTTCCCACTTCTAAATAGAAATTCCAAATTGTCCATGAACAATAAATTTCTCATGTACAAAGTCGTCATCCGGCCAGCCTTGACCTATGCATCACCTGCATGGGCCACCGCGGCCGCAACACACATCAAGACCCTTCAAATCATCCAGAATAAAATTCTGAGAATGGTTACCGCAGCGCCATGGTTTGTCAGAAACAGTCAGATTCATTCTGATCTGGAAATGCCTCTGATATTTGAGTTTATAACTCAACTATCCACAACTCAGTTCGCAAAAGCCACTTCTCACCAAAATGCTCTTCTCAGTAGTGTCACCGCCTACGATGAGCAACTTCCATATAAGCATAAGCGCCGAAAGCTCATACTTACCCGCTAACGCCCCCGCGGCAAAATCACAATGGAAACATTTTGACCCAAAAGTTATTGTGTGTATTCTTTCCGACGGAGGTATGGACTAAGGTCCGGTACTCCTAGAGGAGAGAGTTCTAGTGAGTAGGTGTACTAAGAGTAAGAGTCTCACAGTACCTCGATATCCCACGGCACTACGGTGTCGTGAATGAGGTCTGCATGAGGCATGTATCAAAAAAAAAGCTCGGTTCACTTACCCGATAGCGCCCCCGCGGCAAACACAGAATGGAAACATTCAAACCCAAACGTCATTGTGTGAAATCTTTCCGACTGAGGTAGAGACTAAGGTCCGGTACTCCAGTGAGCGGAGTTTTAGTGAGTATGAATCTCACAGTAACTCGATATTCCACGCACTACGGTGTCGTGAATGAGGTCTGCATGATGCATGCAAAAAAAGCTCGGGTCAGTTCAGTTAGAGAATGTTGAAGTGACTCGAAGAAGCAGTAACGAGTGTGAAGTGTTAGAGAGTAGCGACTGTAGTTCCAGTGTAGTGACTTTAGTCCAGATTAGTGATTGTAATGCCAGATAAACAAAGTGTTTTGTAACAGATAGTGATGGGTCGTTATTTAACTGTCGGTTATTTTTAAACGGTTGTCGAGCCGCAACGGTAACCACCAGTTGTGGATTTATAAAAATAACAGCTTACAAAATAACGCTTTTTACACTAAACTAGAATTCGGAGTCGTATTTGTTTCAGTTCCACTGCAACTAGGTTCGATGAATAAACATCGGTTTTCATCGGCAACTGTTAAATTTAACTATTTAACGGGATGAATGGACATGCGACTGGGAATGAAATTAATATGTATGGGTATGCTATGCAGTATAGAGCAGACTTTACTTCATAACATATTACTTAACAGGAAACACGTTATTTATACTCTAGCGTGCTCACTCTCGCTCACAGCTTTGGGAATATAGGATACTATCGATTGACTATCTAGTTCAAAATAACAGCGAAATAACTGAAGCTGTTATTTTCAACGGTTATTATGAAATAACGTAAACAGCTTTAACCGTTAATAGCAAATAACGGTTTTTCCCATCACTAGTAACAGAGGCATTCTAGAACTTTTTAGTACCCATATTCCGAGAGTAAATAAAGTTGTTTTGTTGAAATTTAAAAACTTATCGAGAACCCGGCGAAATCGCAACAGTATGTAAATTATGAATTTAAACAAAGTAAACACTTTTCAAGTCGACATAGCTATGACGCTTCTTAATAAGAGAGTTTAATTTACACAGAATAACGTCCATACCTACATGAGGATGTTGATATTCTATAGTTCTATAACCATTTTTGATACTCCAATATAAAATATTATTGCTAAGGTCACAGGTTAGTTATTTATGGTTCAAAATTAATCCTAATCAATTACCGAACCAATTTTAATACAAATTTGGTGTTATTATGACACACCATTATGTTAATGCTGTTTGAGACCAGGAAATATATATTGGACGCTGCCTTGATATCAAATATCCATCCTACTACCCACCCAGATAACTGCCTACACCGGCAGTTACGCAGACAATGTTTGCACAATACTGCCTGTGCTTTTGTGGAAGCATAAATCTATCTGTACCATTAGAATCAAGGATGAATAGATATATCACGTGTCTGAAATACAGATACGACCGCTGTACGCTGCCCTTGCTACAAATAATCAGGATTTATTTGACATTATTACTCTGTTTCACCTATTACCGCATGTAAATGCTGGAAATACAAGGCTGAGTAAGCAGGAACAAGCTTGGGCTGAATTCTTTTCTATGCGGATTATATCCGCAAATATTAGGACTAATATAATAAATTGCAGACTAAAAGTAAAAGTGATTCATAGAAGAGATAAAACTTATCGCCCCTTGCGTGTGGCATCTCAGTGGGTTTATCTTTATAATAATATAAAGCTTTGAGATAGCAAGTGCATTATGGTAGCGAATTATAATGAATTTTTTGGTTACAAAAAAGTCATTGTTCGTGTTTAAAGTGAACATATCGCCATCTTTCATTTTACAATTTAATTAAGAGGTTTGCCACATTTACAAACGAGATTAATAAGTTTGAAAGTGTAGCGTTTTTTTTAAATTTATAATTTAAGTGCCTTAACAACTAAGGTCATTGACACTAACGACACTTTAAATAATTACACAACAAATATATATATATATATATATATATATATATATATATATATATATATATATATATATATATATAAAGAGGACTAGTAAATAGTCTTAAATAATATTATATAAACTAGACTGTCTTAAAAATCTAAGTAAACAGTTTACATTCGTAAAATTTAGACCTACAATTTCAGACAAGTTTCTTTTACCAAAATTTTCAAATCGTGGACAGGCATATAAGGGACATTCTAATAGAATGTAAAAATTGAAATTGGTCGCTCATAGAGCTCACAATACGGGCGTTGCTGTTGATTTAAAAGATAACCATGTGTATGTAGAGAGTGGTCAATTCGGAGTCTTCTGATAATCACTTCTTCCCTGCGAGATAAATCAGGAAGTTTCTTGATTGCCACAGTTGGTTCAATTTCTCGCAGTTTGTTGCTTAGCGATTGATTTGCCATTTATGTCTATAAAATTTGGTTATCTGTGCAGAAACGTCGGAGTAAAGTTGAACAGGAATTACAGTATCGATTAAGACAGCATTCCTGGCACATTCGTCTGTATTTTCATTTCCAGTAATGCCACAGTGTGATGGAACAAATATAAGCCTGATAGATTTGCCAGATTGCAAGGCACAATAAATAGATTCTTGTACTTGGATTACAAGATGGTCCTTTGGGTAAAGGTTTGTGAGTGATATAATCGACGAAAGAGAATCGGTACATATTAAGGCGTTATTGACATGAGAGTTGGCGAATGTGTTAGTTTCTCTCATTATGGCGCATAGTTCTGCTGTATAGGGTATCGTTTTTGAATGTCTTAAACCCTAATTTTTTCTGACCCGATTTGAAAGGATGGACTTCCCAAGAAAGGTAACACATCCAGAAATTGTAGATGGATATTTATTGTACCAAAGCTGCCACAAAAACAGATGTACTTTTCAATAAAAATATAAAACATATACAGAAGTGAGCAAAACAATACATAACAAAAACAAAGCATGCACAAAGTAGGAAAACACAAGTTACAAAAAGCAGGGTAATAACAGACATCTTAACAAATTAAAACATAAGTCACCAGTGTCAAAATACAGCAGAAGTAGGTAATGCGGCACTTTGAGCAGACAGTGACGTCACAGGAAGTGACGTCACGGCGCCGGCGCCACGCCCTGGCGCCGGCGCCACGCCCTGGCGCCACGCCCTGGCGCCGGCGCCTGCCCTGGCGCCTGCCCTGGCGCCTGCCCCGGCGCCTGCCCCGGCGCCTGCCCCGGCGCCTGCCCCGGCCCCGGCGCCTAGCCACGCCCCGGCGCCAAGCCCCGGCGCCGGCGCCCAGCCACGCCCTGGGCCAGACAGTCACATCCGTGTTATTCCTAAGGTCATTGACCTGTCTAGGAAACTGTGACGTCACACGACTTGGGCCAGACAGTCACATGCAAACATTTCAAAAGTGTCTAACCTATTACTTCAAATTATTATATTTTGAAAAAAACCATTTGGAGCAGGTGAGTTTCGAACCCGGGGCATTCAGATGGGAGGCAACGATGCTACCCGTTGAGCTAAGCAGACGCTTATTAATTTATTGTTTTAGGTTGGTATATATATACGACTACAAACAAACCATACATGTAACATAATTAAAGTTTATTATTAGACAAATGGATGATTTACAAAATAATGTTTAATATTAGAGGCTGCTGAACCAAAACGGAGGAAAATGGCGGAATGAAAGATGGAAGCCTGTGATACCTTAAGCTGACATTATAAAAATGGCGGGCTTTCGTTGATAAAGATGGTGCAAGGATGGATGAAGACTTATTTAAAGATACGTCACTCCAACCTAGCCGACAAATGAGAGTGTAGACATAAGACATAATAATTAATATGTTTAATATTAGACAGACTAGAACGTCACAATTGTTATATGGGTAGGTTCTAAAAATAACACACAGAGGTCGCTGGCAAAACAAAAGAAGGAAGTTCAGAAACAAAATAGACAACAGGTTCAACCGTGAGATGTACGATGGAACCAATACATGCACGGTGTTAAGGAGGCCAAATCAAATTGGAATATACAATAAAATGGCCACTTCCGGTCTAAACTTTAAATCCTTGTATCTTTTCAACGACAAGTGATAGAAATGAACCGACTTTAAAAATATATCGTTTCGTAACAAGGTCTACAAGAAACCGAGATAAAAAACTTTAAACCCTTATCGCGGAAGATCCGTGAGATGTACGAGAGAACCAACACATGCACGGTGTTAAGGAGGCCAAATCAAATTGGAATATACAATAAAATGACCACTTCCGGTCTAAACTTTAAATCCTTGTATCTTTTGAAGGACAAGTGATAGAAAGGAACTGACTTTAAAAATATATCGTTTCATAACAAGGTCTACAAGAAACCGAGATAAAAAACTTTAAACCCTTATCGCGGAAGATCCGTGAGATGTACGAGAGAACCAACACATGCACGGTGTTAAGGAGGCCAAATCAAATTGGAATATACAATAAAATGGCCACTTCCGGTCTAAACTTTAAATCCTTGTATCTTTTCAACGACAAGTGATAGAAATGAACTGACTTCAAAAATGTATGTTTCATAACAAGCTCTACAAGAAAATGAGATAAAAAACTTTAAACCCTTATCGCGGAAGATCCGTGAGATGTACGCTGGAACCAACACATGCACGGTGTTAAGGAGGCCAAATCAAATTGGAATATACAATAAAATGGCCACTTCCGGTCTAAACTTTAAATCGTTATATCTTTTCAACGGAAAGTGATAGAAAGGAACCGACTTCAAAAATGTATGTTTCGTAACAAGGTCTACAAGAAAATGAGATAAAAAACTTTAAACCCTTATCGCGGAAGATCCGTGAGATGTACGAGAGAACCAACACATGCACGGTGTTAAGGAGGCCAAATCAAATTGGAATATACAATAAAATGGCCACTTCCGGTCTAAACTTTAAATCCTTGTATCTTTTCAACGACAAGTGATAGAAAGGAACCGACTTTAAAAATGTATGTTTCGTAACAAGATCTACAAGAAACTGAGATAAAAAACTTTAAACCCTTATCGCGGAACATCCGTGAGATGTACGATAGAACCAACATATGCACGGTGTTAAGGAGGCCAAATCAAAGTGGAATATACAATAAAATGGCCACTTCCGGTCAAAACTTTAAATCGTTATATCTTTTCAATGGAAAGTGATAGAAAGGAACTATCTTCAAAAATGTATGTTTCGTAACAAGCTCTACAAGAAACTGAGATAAAAAAACTTCAAACCCTTATCGCGGAAGATCCGTGAGATGTACGATAGAACCAATACATACACGCTGTTCAGCAAAGCAAACTCTATAAGCATATTCAATAAAAATGTTACTTCCGGTAGACACTTCCGGTATAGCTATTCTTAGAGCTACATACATGTGTGACACATCAAAATAATCGTCTTGTTGAACAGAAGAAATATAATATTTAAGTAAGTTAGAACAAGCTGTATTAACACCTAAAACCAACACACACTCTCTTGTACAGGCTGATTACCCTGCCATCCAATTGTTAGTAAGGTTATGTTTGTATTTGTTATTTGAATACAAACAGACATAATAAGAAGAGTGTACTTACATACAGCAAGAGACGTCATCCTTGTTTCACGACTTAACACATACTGAACAAGTGTCTCTCTCTCTTGTATTGAGGAAACAAACTGATGTAAGAGAGAGGGGGTCTTACAAAGGATAAACAACGTTTTTTACAGTTGTTAACCTTACAGAAAGGGGTTAATAAAAATGCAACAAAATAAAAATAAAACAACTGATTTACATACAATAAAAATTTATTAGGATTAATTAAGTTGTACATATTGATACATAAATGACATACATAAATGACATACTATTATTACATAATGGCTCTAACGATACCCGTTAGAGGTTTATATTCCATTACACTGTCATGAATAACCAAACAATAAACACGAGTATTTTTTGGGAAGTTGGCGTGACTCATGAACTCCACCTTAATGTCCACCGTTGAAGACTTGATTGACTCGTTCTGGTACTGACAGTCAATCACAAATAGAGCTCTGTCTTTAAACTCGTCATAATTCAAGATAGGCTCCGACATGTTTTTATAACAGAAGTTTTTTTGAAAATCTGTATACATGTTATAGGCTTCTGCATATTTCGATTTCTCAAAATCCATATTCATAGATTCATAAGGGTAGCATTCTGAATTTAGAAACACTCTGAGGTCCAACATACCAATGTTATCGAAATAGTCTGACCTCTTCTTCACGTTATCCTTACGATCTGTTTGAAATGCTATAATCACATATCGAGGTCTTTCCAAGTTGGTTGCAGTTTTAACAGCCCACACATCTCTGTTGATATCTCTGAGTGCTGGTAACTCATATATGTCCCATTTGCGGTATGCGAGAAATATAGAGGTGTCTTTGGCTATTTTATCCATCAGTTCCAATTTCATTTTATCATTGGGAAATACATGTTTTACCTTTAAAAACATATTGGTTACGGTAATTTTTGCTCGTGCCGTACCTGTGCTGTAATAGCCGTTGGAATCGTTTCGACTTCTTGTAAAGCGGAAAGTATGTTTGCCACAGAGAACTCCTTTGAAATGATGAAAGAAACTGAAGAGGAACCAGACAGGTATGAGCATGTGAAACTTGTTATCATTTAAGGTGATGTGCTCCGACGACACATTCAGACCGGCGTTGCTAAGAGATTGGGCTTCATTCTTACTGAACGATAGCAGACTTTTGATGATGGTTGTGGTGTATGGGTCTCGCACTCGTTCCACTTCCTTGTTATTTAACTCATAGGTCATTGATTCAAACAGAGCTGCTCCTCCATTATTTGACAGATAACAAGCACCAGTGGCATTTTGGATTGCTACAGGTTCCAGAGCACCTTCGATTATTAGAGCTGACTCGGCCAGACATACGAACGCATCTTGTTGGTTGATGGCTATTTCAATTTCATCGCTGTTACCAAACGATTTAGTTGGTGAATAGTAAGAACGCAGCTCTTCTCGATCGATGCCATCATCAAACACGGGTTCTTTGAATATTTCTAGTTTTGACGACATGATAACCCAGGCTTTGCAGGAACTCAATATTATCGGGACGAAGCGTACCCTTTGACGTGTCTGACTCAACTGAATTTGATGTGGTAGATGCACTTGATTTTATATCCTTGAAGACCAACATACTAAGCAACTTTTATAAGTTTTAAGCGAACAGACACCTCTTCACCTTGAAAGTTGACAGGAACTGAATCTTGGTCGACGATGTCGATGCTTATATTGGAAATCTCTTGCTTGTTCACCGGCAAGTAAATTAAATTGTTAGGTTCTATGTCGATTGCGTAGCCAGGATCAACCATCGGAGCAAACTCATACAGCGTATGTGAGGGTTGTCCGTTATAATAGGAACCAGACACAATATTGGTTTCGATGCGAATCTGTCTAACATCCACTATATCAACAGGTAAATCAGATTCATAAAAGGTGTCCGGCTGAAGAACTTGTTTTGAAAAGCCCAACATTCGCCCAATCGAACCATCAAATTCAAAACTGACATTTGTATAACACTTTAGTCTACATTTGATGGTGTTCGGATTAGGTCTCAGAAGCAGAGCCTGTTGCTTTTGTTCGTGTGTTGCTGTAGCACCAACAAGTTCATTTTGAAGTAACTCTTCCAAGTGTGTTATTTCATAAGCACCGGTGGGTATCGTGATGGTTCGCCAACCGGTTCCTTCTTTTACATGAAATTTGTTTTTACCTTCATAGATGTTGGGTATGTTGTTGTAGGTGTGAAAGCCTATCAAGGCAACAGCATAATTACCATCCAAAACAATTGGTGGATGGTAGTCTGACGACAGATGGGAGCTGCGGTCTTTCAACACAAAGGTGTGCGCCATGACTGATACACACAGGCTACTGTTTAAGGCTTTTATTTAAAAATTTTAAACATAAGTGACCACAATTATAAGTATTATATTTCTGATACACATCATGATTGTACATTAAAGTAGAGTTTTTAAGGTAACGCTGCAGCTCAACTGGTGGTTTCAAGTTTCCATATGAGTCAAAGTACACGGCTGTGTCACCACGTTTCTTAACTGCAACCCAATGACTGCCAGGTTCCTTGTTTGTTTGCAAATTCATGATAAGTGATTCATTCTTGCGTGGCCCATTCGATGGCAAAGTATCTCGCATGTATACACCTCTAAAATATGGAATTTTCATTTTACCAGCAAATTTCACAAGGTCTTCATTTGTTAGAGGTCTTGCTGGTAAACATCTTACTCGTTTTTTGGTTTCTGCAGATACAACCCATAACCGGAGCGCTGTTTCTTGAGATACATGCCTGTGCCCAGTCTCTTGCATTTTGGCTTAAATTTCAAGCCACTCCCTCTCCTACCCATCGCGATGGCTTCCATTGTTTTGTTGTGCCGTTCTTCCTCCTCTAGTTTCTGTTTCGCAGACTTGGCATCGTTCACGGCTTTGGCAATACCTGCAGCACCACCACCCAGAGCTCCTAGTGCTGACAGCCCACCAAATATCAGAGGCAACAGCGGAAGGAAGCCTCCACTTTTAGGTATTGGAATAACTCGAGGTTTCTGCACATTCTTACGCCCACCAATGTTTCTAACGATTGTATGAGCTATATCAAATACGGCGTTCGCTGTTGGAATAAGATTTCTATCTTTTATAACTTCCTCAATCAGACTTAGTATGTTTTTAAAGGGAACCTTCTTCTTTGGCTTCGAGTTGATTACATAAAACCCCTCATTAAGTTTTCTGTTAACTTTCATGGTGTTTGTAACGCCCCGCAACGTTTCAGCAAAACCTGTATCTGTCTTTGTTAATAACAGCCCTCACTCTGTGACACCAACATGCATACTGACTGGGTGTCTCACTTGCATTCATATATATACACACCCAAATAAAATATAGTTTAGTTTAAGTTAAGATGCGTACCAGCAAACACGCTTCTGCCTTACCCATTACAAATATAGACGATGTTGTTACGGACACAGCTCAACAACAACAACTGAGGCATGGTCCTCTCTTTCCAAACACCGTTCGCTGTATCATATGTGGTCCCAGTGGGTGTGGTAAAACTAATGTCATGCTGAGTTTGTTGTTTGAAGCAAACGGTTTAAAATTTGATAACGTGTATGTGTATTCAAAGTCTCTGTATCAACCGAAATACAAGATGTTAAAGGAGGTGATGAATACCACAAAAGGTGTTGGTTACTATCCTTATCGAGAAAACGATGAAATATTAGATCCGGCAGATGCCAAGGACAACTCTGTGTTTATATTTGATGATGTAGCTTGTGACAAACAAGATAAAATAAGAGCATACTTCAGTATGGGCAGACATAAGAATATTGATTCATTCTATCTCTGTCAAACATATACACGAATACCCAAACATCTGGTACGTGACAACACCAATGTTATTGTGTTATTCAAGCAAGATGAAACCAATTTAAAACATGTGTACGACGATCATGTGACCACCGATATGGACTTTAAACAATTTAAAACTATCTGCCACCAATGCTGGAAAGATAATAAGTATGGTGTGTTGGTGATTGTGAAGGAAAACGATGTACACAAAGGTCGATATAGAAAAGGATTCGATAGATATATATTATTCTAACAAACGATGATAGACAGGACAGTCAGCTGTCTAACACAGGTGTCTAACACAGATGTCATACAAGTGTCTAACACAGCTGTCATACAGCTGTCATACAGCTGTCATACAGCTGTCATACAGCTGTCTAACACAGCTGTCTAACACAGCTGTCTAACACAGCTGTCTAACACAGCTGTCTAACACAGCTGTCTAACACAGCTGTCTAACACAGCTGTCTAACACAGCTGTCTAACAAGACAGCCAGACATCGTGATAAATAAGAAGGCATGTACCATGAAGGAGTCAGTATATGTTAAACCACCACACAACCTGTATCGCTCAAACAAATTATTAGACCAGCTGGTAATACCGACCAGTTGTAGCACAATGGAAGTGTTGGGTAAGGAAGAGCGAAAAGTTAAGAAAAGGATTTTACAACTTGCTGACAATATTCGAAAAAAACATTTAATGCTTAAACTTAACAGAGCCGAGAATGATGATGCTCTGCAACGTTTATATAAACCACTTGTTGAGCCCCTAAGTGAAATATCTAAAAACACAGCAGCACAGCAGCAGCAGCAGCCCCAGCAACAACCAAAGGCTGAACAAATCAAAGAAGAAGTGGTACCAGAAACGAAACCCCAAGTACAGTTCCTTAAAGACCATGAAGTTTTTGAAGCTGAACCTAGGGAAGAGGCTGAGGAGACAAGTTCCGATGAGGATATCCCAACATTTGAAGAGCTTGAGGCAGATCTACAAACTGTCACATCCAACCCTGCATATCAAGAATTTTTGGAGCAATATCCTGAACGAGTTCGATATTATGTAGACAAGTATTTTACTGAACCACCAAGGCTCGCTACCATTGATCAAACGTATGGTGCTCGCTACGCTAAAGATACCGGTAGCTGGAGTCTTGGCAATAAACACTTGGATTTTACTGATAATGACATTCGACTAGGTCAACGGAGATATCCGCAAACACAAGGTCTGCTAGAATTGATATTTATGAAAACACCTAGAGGGTATACCTATGACGATCTTCAACACTATAGAGATATTCTAGAAGCAACTAGTGTGCATAAAATGAACTATGATCCTAACGCACGAACCAAGGGTTGTTCCTCTGAAAAGTACCTGACTCTAATAAAACCGGTGATAAATCCACGAGGTCGTAGATCCTCAACTCCTCAAGGTTTTGGTTACGACACACATCATAACGCAGAACAAAAAACTGAACCTAGAGCTCAGAATGTAAGCAGCAACACTAACAACTATATGCTACAAAATAACAAACAAATAGAATATGTCTATTGGGATGACATAAATGAGCTGGTTGATAGACTTAGACTTTTAGTAGCTTCCCAGGCTGCTGGTAATAATGCTCATAACAATGAAATTCAGTCAATCATTGAAGAACTGAAGGAGGTTGGTGTTATCGCCTAGTATACCTACATATATCAAAGATATACCTACCTTAGTGCTTAGTATAAAAATGTCTATCGATAAGTTCGGACGTTCCCAATCCAATAAAGGTTCTAAGTTTAAAATTATTGAAAGAGAGATTTTCCCAAGAACTACTAGTGGTGATTTTGATTTGCAAAGCCATAGATTGTGTAACATAGCTGATCCAGTCGATGCAACAGATGGTGTAAATAAAAAATTTGTTGATGTATGGATAGACGACTATCAGAAGAACAAAGATGAGGTAACACAAAGAATCATTGCCATACTACTTGAAGCTGTACACAAACCTGAGTTGGAAGATTTAAAAAACGAATTTGAAAATAAATTGAAAATTTTAGCTAAGAACATAACTGCTCAAGTTTTAAAAGATGTTGATGTATTAAAGAATAATAAGCTAAAGAATAAGCTGGGAGAAATAGACAGCAAACTAAAAGATTTACATGATAAGTGGATACTTTTAAATCCAACATCGCCATGAAACAAACAGACATCTATCTGGTTGAACGCATCTTGAGGAAGAAAGGCAAGCAGCTCTATGTAAAATGGCTGGGTTTTGATAAATCTCAGAATTCTTGGATAAATTCAGATGATGTTAAATAAGCTTATATATTTAATGTATTAATGTACTTAGAATAAAATAAAAGTCTTTAATTAAAATAATGTTATTTTATTTTTTCATCTGGTTACATACAATTAAGCTAAGTGAACAATTACAATTTATATCGTAAATCAATAATATCCTGAATAAACTTCTCCTGAGGTACATCTGCTATCTGTAGATCGTTTCTCTTCGCCTTGAGGTATTCGACTTCGGTCTTTATTCTGTTAAAGAGATTTACAGAATTTGGATCATACAACATGTTTAAAACTACTTCGGAATCAGGGTGTTTATTTTTAAAGTTCTTGACAGCTCTTTTAAAACTTTTCTTCTGAGTCCTTACAGCATGATATGGATAGGTAGTATCCTTCTCATTTCTTGAAAGCAAACCAAAAACACAAAGTTTTCCAGGGTTGCTTGGTTTTGGAGATATATCTTCTAAATGTTCTGTGATTTTAGCATTTGTTTCTCGCATACGCTGCACTTCATCATCTATCTCCATTAATTTCACTTCAATTTCTTTGAGGTTATCCTTGTATTTTTGATTAAATTCACTTACGAAAAAATCAAAAATAATTTGGTTGCACTTTTCATAGAAACTATTGGATATCCAACAAGCCAAATTTAATATCAAATCTTTACAGACATATGTACCAGATATCAAGTTGTTTTCAGTCTGTGTTCCACCAAAGTCCACCAAGTATGTAGCGGTTGTAGGTGTTAGTTGAGATGTTGCTTCCAGCACATCTAGGGGGCCGGAATTCCGGCCCCCTAGATGTGACTCTAAGTGGACATCTTCGGTTGAAATATTAAGGTAATCGGTATTCTGGCTACCTAAATGTTTCTTCGCCTGACCGTTGTAATAGGTAATCAACTCTTTAGTTTTCTTATTTTCCAACCAATGTCTGAATCTTTTCTCACCATCTTTACACAGCTTAGTCGCATTAAAATAACCAGTGTTTTTATCAATAATTAATTGAAAGTCTGCAAATAAACCATACCAGAAGTTGTATTTAATTTGCTGGTAGCACACATCATTTAATGTAGCCATTTTAAACACACTACTGAGCACTTGGATACGTTAGAGTTAACTGAAGCACGTCTTACCTCTACGATAACTAAATTTTGAATGAGTTTAACAGTGTGTAGTGAACAATTTACATGGATGATGTCATCCTTTCGGTTTGTACTAGACAAGCTCAAACACGAGTAATGGGGGTGATTGAACAGATATAACACAAGATAACATTCACCAAAGTCATCAACTGACATGTTATTTACCCTAAGCCTCTCTCTTGCGTATATTAAACAGATACACAGACAAGTTCAAACACAAATAATGGGGTGATGTCATTCAACGGAAATTACACTAGATAACAACCGTACAGACAAAACTCAAACAGGTTTGTGGAACAGGTTTGTGGATGATGTCATACTTCTAACGGCTGTATTCTAGACAAGCTCAAACACGAATACCATTTACCCATCAAGGGGCCCCCTACAGTATGTTTCTGAACTTCCTTCTTTTGTTTGCTAACGACCTCTGTGTGTTATTTTTAAATAAGTCTTCAACCATCTTTATCAGCGAAAGGCACCATCTTTAAGAAAGAAAGCCGCCATTTTTTATAATGTCAGCTTAAGGTATCACAGGCTTCCATCTTTCATTCCGCCATTTTGGTTCTTCCGTTTTGGTTCCGCCTCTAATATTAAACATTATTTTGTAAATCATCCATTTGTCTAATAATAAACTTTAATTATATTACATGTATGGTTTGTAATTAAAAGTCGTATATATATATATATACCAACCTAAAACAATAAATTAACAAGCGTCTGCTTAGCTTAACGGGTAGCATCGTTGCCTCCCATCTGAATGCCCCGGGTTCGAAACTCACCTGCACCAAATGGTTTTTTTCAAAATATAATAATTTGAAGTAATAGGTTAGACACTTATGTGATTGTCTGGCACAAGTCATGTGACGTCACTGTCTGGCCAAAGACAGGTCAATGACCTTAGAATGTTTACATAACAAGACTAAATGTGACTGTCTGGCCCAGGGCGTGGCTGGGCGCCGGGGCCGGGGCTGGCGCCGGGGGCCGGGGCGTGGCTAGGCGCCGGGCGTGGCGCCGGGGCAGGCGCCAGGGCAGGCGCCGGCGCCAGGGCGTGGCTAGGCGCCGGCGCCGGGGCTGGCGCCAGGGCGTGGCAGGCGCCGGGGCAGGCGCTGGGGCAGGCGCCAGGGCAGGCGCCGGCGCCAGGGCAGGCGCCAGGGCGTGGCGCCGGCGCCAGGGCGTGGCTAGGCGCCAGGGCGTGGCGCCGGCGCCAGGGCGTGGCGCCGGCGCCGTGACGTCACTTCCTGTGACGTCACTGTCTGCTCAAAGTGCCGCATTACCTACTAGCAGATGCACCTTCCAAATCTTGAGACACAATTGCAAACGACACTACCACTTAAAAGTTAAATATTCCTTAGCCGAATAAAAACAATTTTTTAATAAAAACTCCTTAAGTTGGCGTTTGAAATGGGTAACATTAACTATCTGCCTAATGCTAATAGGCAAGTGATTATAC
Organism: Tillus elongatus; assembly: GCA_964006375.1. Classification (NCBI taxonomy): domain Eukaryota; kingdom Metazoa; phylum Arthropoda; class Insecta; order Coleoptera; family Cleridae; genus Tillus; species Tillus elongatus. The sequence continues at coordinate 42,560,362 of OZ023263.1, read as the reverse complement.
AAACGGGCAGCAGCATAGTAAGGTGACAGCTCATAGCCAGCTGTGTGGTGGCTACTTATCTCAATGGTGAGTCTATTTCTCGTGTCATAAGCACATACGTCCACATTAAATTTAAAACAGTGAGGATATAGTCTCACAAACATAATAGCCTTGTAGATGTAGACGCAAGGAACAGTCAAGATGGAGTGTTGTCGAAAATAAGGCCGGCAGCTACCCTTCAGCTGAATACCAAACATAAGTCTGACGATTCTCTTCTGTGCAACAAATAGCCGCTCAATTTCAGTAGCACAACCCCAAGCAACAGTGTTGTAAGATAGTGCGGAATAAACAAGTGCATAGTACAGAGACATCAACACATGCTGATCCAACATATCCCTTAATCTCCCCAACGCAAAGAAAGATGAATTGAGCCTGCCACAAACCGAGTCTACCTGAAGGTTCCACGAAAGGTTATTCTGTATAACGGAGCCCAAGTAAGTCACAGACTTAGAAAAGCGAAAACCCATGGTCTCAATTGAATCGACAAAAGCATCCGAAAGAACCCTTCTCCTAGCAAAGTGGACAAGAACCGTTTTGTTCATGTTAATCAGAAGAAGATTCTTATGACACCAGTCTCTAAAGCCAGTAACAATTTTATTAGTCGCCTCAAGAAGCCTACCAGGGGAAGTCGCTGAGACCACCAATGCAACATAGTCGGCGTACATTGTCACGTCGTAGTCGGCCATATGGGACGGAAGGTCATTAACGTACGTCATAAACATTAACGGCCCCGGGACTGATCCCTGCGGAACTCCATGCTCCAGAGGATATTCAGACGACAAAATCTGACCGATCTTCACCCTCACAAATGTACAAATAGATACAGAGATAGTTCAACTAAAATATGAACAACAAAAAAACAGTAACCGAAGTCCATATAGTTAATTCTTTTTTTAACTGACAGCTGTGGCATCTTCGACCCTTAGCGTAATTTTTCCGAACGGTATTAATTAATGCCAATTTGCCAGACAAGGTCAAGGCCAGATGCATTCTCACCATAATTATAAACGCATACCGCATACCGGATTCGCCCTTATTAAAGCTCGTCAGTGCACTACACTGATTACAGCGAGAATACACCTAAAGCAGTTTCGGCTAGGGTAGCGAGCCTCCTATAGCATTGTGAAATGTACGACAGGGTTGCCATCTCGGTGTGGAACCAGGTATTATGAGGGCAGCTCCAATAATAACAAAATATTGTTAATTTGTTATTATATATCTGTGTACAACCAACCAACAATTGTCAGCCCCAGCCGTTTCTTTCCTAATACCGGGAGAACGTATGTAAGGCTAGGTAAGGCGTTCTCCGCATACCGGTTTCACTATTATTAGATTGTAGTGATGGGAAAAACTGTTTTATTGCTTTAACAGGTCGCAACAGTTACTGTTATTTATAAATAACAGTTAAATATAACAGGTTCAAAATAACAGTATGAACTATGAATTATTCAGAATTCCACGTAGACGAAGTAACAGTAGCTGAACCCGTTCGGTGGTGTACTTGGGTAAAGGAGATTCGCTGCGCTGCTACACGGGTTCAATTTCATTAAAATTGGTACTGTTCCTGAGATTTTTGAAGTTTCAGCGATTAGTAGTATTAGTGTCCGTGTCCGTATCCTCATTAACAAGCTGTTAAAATTTAACAGTTTCATTGTACCGACGATCCTACGTTCCCAAAGCTGTGAGCACACTAGCATAAAGTGTTAAGTATTATGTTATGAAGTAAAGTCCGCTCTATACCCATACATATTTAGCATTCCCAGTCTCATGTCCATTCTTCCTGTTATAACAGTTGCGGATGAAAACCGATGTTGATTCATCGTAGCTAGTTACAGTGCAACAGAAACAGATACGAGTTCGAGTTCTAGTGTAAAGTGCAAGCGCAAATAGATTTCTGCTCTGGTGTTTCTGGGCCTCCTGTAACCTGTTATTTTTATATATCCATAACAGGCTGTTACTGTTGCGACTCAAAAACGGTTAAAAAATAACAGATTGTTAAATAACAACCCATCACTATTATATTGCACTTTAACCGGTATGCGTTTCTAAGTATGGTGAGAATGCATCTAGCCTAACATACATTGTCCCGGTTAATACCGGGACTTCCCCTATGGAAAGAAACGGCCAGGGCTGACAATTTACAAAATTGTTGGTTGGTTGTACTCAGTCTCTATTTATAACATATTGTGTTAATTGGAGCGGCCGCGACAACACACTACCTGGTTCCGCACCGAGATGGCGACCCTGTCGTAGATCTCACAATGTTCTAGGTCAACTTTTCGTTGGCACGCCCGGGATTCAAACCCAGAACAACTCTGTTTGTAAGCTGGCACCTAGCTACCTGTGCCATTAAAGGATAAAATATTCCGACAAAATCAAACCGTGAGGAGTATATTATGCCCTTTTCTGTTAGAGGTTTGGAATTTTGTTGTGCCTGTTAAATACTAGTGTTGAGTATTTTACTTAACAAAACAAACTAAAAACATTTTGGCCTAACGGCCCGGATACTCGGAGCGTGGATTACAATTTCACGAGCCTATAGCTTTTTTTGCTTATTAACTATGATTACATGAGTCAGGGGTGCTACATGGCGTATCTACAATCTAGATTTCTTACTCCTCACAGACAGACTAAAAAGTTTGCTGCGGCACTCGGGACAAAGGAAAAAGAATAGGTTCAAAGTATCTGCTGCCTGACCAACTGGAGCAAACACTAGCGAATGTCGGGTCTAAACGGTCTCGGAGAAAGGCTTAAATATCTAGAGAAGACCCAAAGAGGTTGAAACCTCTACTGTGAGCTCCAAAACAGACAGGCGCTCAAATGGCAGTGTACCTCAACATCGATCGGAAAATTCCCTGGAGAATCCTGCCAAATCAAAATTTGTTGCGCTAGCTAATAGGGCACGAATCGGTATCGTCTACCTTGAGCATTCCTAACCCGCACTGGCTAATGAACAACTGGGACTGCTAAAACGATGCGACAATCTATGCTGGAAGCTTTAGAAGATATCCCAGAAGACCCAAAGATAAGGTTCCGAGGATGCGCACAACGACCTGCTTCAGCCATGGGAAGGGGCTCGTCTCAAATTTGTGCGAGAACAAGACCTCCCAAAAGCACATTTCTGGGTACCTTCCAGGACGACGTTGGTACGCGACTAACGTACCAACAAGTACTTACCACAATCCAGAAAATCGAACGACAATCTGAACACTTAGGAGTGGTATATTATACACCAAGACAAGACGAAGCGGGTCCATCAGGACGGAATGTCAATGCCTGCGCTGAAGGAATCAGCTTTAGAATTTGCCGTACTATTCCTGCCACAGATGGGACTAGTGTGGCCGTACAAAAACACACGTGCCGCTACCAACATTTAACCCACAGTGACTGGAGCAGGCCCTTCCGAGAGAGAAGGAGGAACACACCCTCCTACTAAGCCCTCTGAGACCGGCACCTTATGGATGGGTAAACCAACCTTCAGAACTGGCCCCTCTAGAAATGAAAGTAGGACAAGCCCCGACCCCAAAACCTCTAGAGGCGGCACAAGAAGATCTGAACCAACCTGCACCCTCGAAAACTATCGACTTCTGTGAGAAACTGGATTGATTGATCAAATTATAAACAATTAGGTTTGAGCCACAATAGACCTGAGGCCTCAATGGAGGAACCAGAAATAGCCTACTCACCATATAACCTAACCCGTAACGTACTTATGAAAAAGTAGTTTAAGTTTCCAGGTTTATTATTTGTTGTTCAAAAATGTAAATAATTGGGAAGAGTTGGTTGTTTTCCTTCTATATTTTACTTTTACAAGAAATATAGGCCGAAAATAAAGTCATATTTTATAAAACCTCTACAGTCGATAATTGAATCGATTAATCAATAGTGTTGATTTCTTGGGATATAATGAGTGTATCACGAAATAATTTATATTGCTGTTTACTATGCAGATTAATAGAGATTAAATCGCTTACCTCGAGGTTTCACCTTCAAGCGAAATAGTTCGTGAATTGTTTCGCCGAACTTCTCCAGTATGTTTTCTGTTACAATGGGTTAAGTATTATGTAAACATGTGTTTGCCAAGCAGTGTTTAGTTTCCTAGTTTTCTATTATGTACTGATTGTTAATATTAATGTTTTTAAGGATAGTACATATCTTTGTATGTTTGTTTTCGTTAAAATTCTCATGTAAATTGCATTTTAATATCTCTTATTTGTAAATTCACAATACAATTTGTGAACTCACAAACTTAAAATATGTCTTTGAATTCAGTTCGAAACAATTAGTCGATATATCACTGAGTGGTGGACGTGCCGCCACCTAGTTGCGGAACCAAGTAGTTTGTTGTCACGCCAGCTCCAAATAACACAAAGTGTTAAAAAATAGAGACTGTATACAACCAACTAACAATTTAGTAAATTGGTAGCCCTGGCCCATTTATACCCTAATATAGAGACAAAGTATGTAAGACTAGATGCTTCTCGCGATAATGCATCTAGCCTTACATACTTTGTCCCTATATTAGGGTATAAGTGGGCCAGGGCTACCAATTTACTAAATTGTTAGTTGGTTGTATACAGTCTCTATTTTTTAACACTTTGTGTTATTTGGAGCTGGCGTGACGACATACTACCTGGTTCCGCAACTAGGTGGCGGCACGTCCACCACTTACTGGGTATTGAAAGGTTGGCTAATATAGCCGTATTACTTTATAGGTGTATTTTCGCTGCAATTTGTATGCCGTACTGACGAGCTCTAATGAGAGCCAAACCGGTCTACGGTTCTAATTGTTGCGAGAATGCATCTGGCCTTACATAGTCGACACATATTATGACCTAAAAATACAGAGACGAATAGTCAAGAAAAACAATGACCTAACTAAAACATGAACAAGTGAATCCAAAACTGCTTTAGAAAAAGTTCGGGGCGCAACAAATGCGTTATGGTAGCGAATTTTCATTAGATGCTTCAAATTTGAATAACTGAATTTCCTATAAACCTAGACAGTTGGAAATTGGTATATAGTAAGGTCTTTCTCAAGGCAACATATTCACCAAATTTCATCAAAATAGCTTTGTAATTTTCGGAGATAAAAATTTTTTTTCGAAAAAAAAAATCAAAATTTTCCCGGAAAACCTTGTCCGATTATTCTGGGCAATGAACTAATCCAAGCTATTAATAAAAAAAGATACTTGCTGAGTTTCATCAAAATCGGTTAATTACTTTTTGAGTTATCGGTTGGAGGCGCGCGCACACACACATGCACGCACGCGCATACACAAACGCGCAAGTGCGCGCGCGCGCGCCCACGCACACACAACTTTTTTTGATAAAAATTTACTAAAAAGGAACGATTCGAAACGTTTAAATGCCAAAAAGTTATTAATCTTTGGTGAGAATTTCATCAATTGTTTTGCGCTGAAACCGTTCCATATAAAATATTGATGTAGAAACTTCTCTGGGTTCATAAGTGTTTGTTTTCTTTTCTGTAACTGGTTCGCCCATTTAGGGCATCGTCAGACAAGAGAAAATTGAATTTATTTATACATATTCATGACACCTATAAATAAAAATCCGTTGCTATGTTACAATGTTTTATTTAAAACCATCATTATATAACCGCATGGAGCCACTACATTTTCGTAGTGACAAGCGCAAACTCGACTTCTTTTAACTTTAGAGGTAAGGAAGCACAGACACGACAATAGAAATCTTGTTTTAAACGAGCAAACTAATTTGATGAATTCCCCTTTCTCGGAATCTTTTCTTTGTAATAAAATGTACGGAACAAAATACGTCTAACTATATCAAAAATAGTTGTAATAATGTAATAGGTTGATGTATGTTGATATCTTCGTTGGTAAGTTCAGTGATAAGAACGTGTGCCTCTTAACCGAAGGTTACTAGGTTCCACTCGCAGGGTTGCATTTCACTTTATTAGTACATACTGTAAAATTAACATCAACCAAGGGTGTGAGATTGTATTTGAGCTAGTTGAATGTCTGCACGTACCGCCCTTCGGAGAGGCCCTAAAGCCGTCGGTACCGTGTTCATGTGATGCTGGGCACGCGAAAAATCGCTGCCCTCCTTACAAAAAGGCAGGGGTTCGGCAAAGTATCCAGGATAGTGGGAGGAAACTGCTCCCTGGCGTCGGTGATTGGCCATGATCGCGGAAATAGACGTTAAAGTACAAAAAAATATTATGATTGTTGTTATGGTTATTATTGTTTTCATGTGAAATATTGACATCCATCACACAGACATTTTAAGGCTAACGACGTCATCTGTCATTTTCATTTCTTAACATTTTTTTACTGCCAACTGCCAAATAGAGCTGTCAACTGTCGCTTCCATAATTCTGTCTATAACTGGGTTGTACTTCAATGTTTTTTGGATTCTTCGTGTTCGCAAGCACTGTTTATATAAATCTTCAAGTTTTCGTAATTTCCATTTCACTACTAACAATTTTATCGAAATTTTGTATATTGTCACACCTAAACGTTTTGACAACTGTGAATATACATTTCGTTTCGGTGATTTGGATTTTTTCATGGAATTTCCATACCGTGACACTCTGGCTGCAGCATTACTCATCAATTTTCAAATGCTTATTTTCATTGGTTACTCACTTATTACTGCTATTAGTGAATTTTCTTTAAAAAAATTCACTAATTCACTAATTTCTTAAAAAAAAAATTACCAATGAGAAGACACCAACTTTTGGAGATACCAACTTTTGAATTTTGAAAAATAATCTTCAAATGGGCGCAAACTAGCACCCCTAGAACCCATATTTAAGATACACTGTATAATGAGTTTCCAAAAATGTATATTACTATATATATACATATATACATATATACATATATATATATATATATATATATATATATATATATATATATATATATATATATATATATATATATATATATATATATATGTATGTATGTATGTATCACAGCGATAACTCAAAAATAACAGGGCCGACTTTGATCAAAAGTGGTGAGTACCTTAATTTTGCAAGTGGGTTGGATAAGTTCGTTTCGTGGAAAGATCTGTGTTTTCTTTTGGAAACAAATTATATCTCAGGAAATGACAAAGTAAGTGCAACCAAATTTGGTGCGCGTATTTGCATTATAAACAGTGACCCACATAACAAATATTTAAGTTAAAAGACAAAAAATTATAGGTGTTTAAAGAAAAACCATTTGGGGTTTTGCTCAAAACGTCAAAGTCGGGATTTGAAACGTCAAAGTTCGTAACATTTAGGCAGAGAACCTGAAACAAATACGGATTATGTAAAGAACATGTCGCAGTAAGAGTGTTCTGTAAACCCTAAAGTTTCAGTTTCAACCGTCATTGTCCTTAATTTAACCGTAATATTTACAGAAAATTTATTTCAAATAGACCCTTCCGCTAATGCTTTGGTTGTAGGTTTCGTTAAGTTGATTCTTTGGCTGTAGGTTTAGTGAAGTCTATGGTTTAACAGTTTATAGTTTTTAGCTAATTTTCGTGGAAAAAATTCGTTAATGAGGAGACCACGACTTTTCAATTTTAGAAATATTCCTTCAAATGACTGCAAACTAGGCTTCCTAGAATCCATATCCGAGTTTAGTTTCACTTTTTATCTGTTTACATATATGCAGGGTGACGGATTTCTACGGCAAAGCTCAATATGATTGTTATTATACAAGATACGAGAAAAAATTGTATACGTTAATTATAGGGTGTCCTAAGCTGCATCTTATAAAATATTTTGACAATCACAGGGTGATCCAGAAGTCGTTGCTGATCCCTACAATTTTTTTTCGAACACCTTACATTATTGCAGTTTTCAGTTTTTATAGAAATATGATGCATGTTTGAAAGAAAAAATCATACGCAGTAAGTGCGTTTTGGTAGCGAATTTTCATTAAATCCTACAAACTTTACAGATTGATACCTACTTGCATTAGAGAGACATATTTGCTATTAAAAACATTTTTATGAAAATTCACTTCTATAACGCACTTGCTGCGTCCAGACTTTTTGTTAACGTAATTTAAACAGTTATTTGCAAACAGTATTAAAAATAGAAAATAGACAATTTATAATGTAAAATCTATTTTTAATGTGGCAACCTTTCATGATCCTTTCAGCAGCGTAAAATAAAGCTATTTAACGGTTACAATAACTAGACAGGCAGCCATTTATACATAAACAATGTATTATATTGCACAAAGTGTCAGTTATAACAACGGTAAAAATTGATATATCTGTTCTCTGTTCTGTTATCCATTCTTCCTAGACACATTTTATTTAACCGTCGATCGATAACATAAGCAGGCCATGGAAATAACAAACTAATTACCTCACATTACCATAGTAACGAGTATTGAAAGTGTAATAGTAGAGTAGGTGAGTCTGTATGCTGGCGCCCATACATCATTTTTTACATGATTGAGTCGTCAATGGAACGCTGGTATGCAAATTTTTCCAGTTATTGCCAATTTTTCAAAGTTAATATTCACAATGTAGATAAAATTTACATTATATTAAATTTATATTTAATTTGCCGTAATTTGTGAACAGAATCGATCTCTTGCCTTAGGTTTATTACAATTTATGTAAAGGTAAAGAAGGAAGGTGATGTTAACAATTTATTCACATTCGTTAGATGAGTGGGAAATCTTGATGGAATGCGTTTTGTTTACTATTCTCCGTGAACTCGGTTCAACAAGTTACAGTATTAAATTAACCATCTATGGATTTTCACTATTTCGTTATTTTGTTCGGAGAATCAAACTACGCCAACGTAAATTCCCGACTTGGTTAAACTAAAAAAAGCTCGGGACGCAGCAAGTGCGTTATGGTAGTGAATTTTCATAGAAATGATCTGGCACAAAATATTTTAATTTATTATAACTTTTTTTTCTTGTAACATAGAAATCTAAATTTTGGTGTATAGTTTACTTTTTATATCGTAAACCTACCTACCAAATTTGGTTATCATAGATTTTATATTTTTTAAGATAAAAATTTTTTTCAAATGAAAACTCAAAATTTTTCCGGAAAACCTCGTCCAATTTTTCTAAAAAACGAACTTGTCAAAGCTATTTACAAAAGAAAGGTACGTGCCAAATTTTATTAAAATCGGCTTATTACTTTTTGAGATATGAATTTTTTTCAAATAAAAACTCAAAATTTTCCCGGAAAACCTCGTCCGATTTTCTTGACTAACAAACATGTCAAAGCCATTTGCAAAAGTAAGGCATGTGCCAAATTTTATTGAAATCGGCTTATTACTTTTTGAGATATGAATTTTTTTCTAATGAAAACTTAAAATTTTTCCGGAAAACCTCGTCCGATTTTCCTGACTAACAAATATGTCAAAGCCACTTACAAAAGGAAGGTATGTGCCAAATTTTATTAAAAGCGGCTTATTACTTTTTGAGATATGAATTTTTTTCGAATGAAAACTCAAAATTTTCCCGGAAAACCTCGTCCGATTTTCCTGACTAACGAACTTATCCAAGCTATTAACAAAAGAAAGGTACATGCCAAATTTTATCAAAATCGGCCGATTATTTTTTGAGTTATCGGTGTGATACATACATATATATATATATATATATATATATATATATATATATATATATATATATATATATATATATATATATATATATATATATATATATATAAATATATATATATATATATAAACATATAAAAATTGAAACTGACCCCGGATATGGGTTCTAGGGGTCCTAGTTCGCGCTCATTTGCAAAAATTTTTTCAAAATTCCAAAGTCGGGATCTCTCCATTAGTGAATTTTTTCTACGAAAATTCACTAAAACTTGGAATTGCAATGAAATTAAATTATACATTCATAGCAAGTCACTAAAAAGTTACTAGTTTCGTATATATTTGGAAATTAACTAATTTTTTCAGAAGCCTAGTAAAAGAAATAATTATGGAAAATATGTTGGCTAAAAATGTTAGTTGAATAATTAATTATTATTTATCAGTGTCTTAACGATAACTGCCCACTAAAATTAGTAAATTAACAAAATAAAAATGATTTACACAATAAAAATGAATTGCTAAATTCGATTTCTATCAGCATTTAGACAAAAAAAAATCAGGCAAAACGTAGCTAAATAAAATAAAATATGATGTAATAATTTATTGGAAATTAATATTTAATTAAAGATGTCATGGGAATTCTATCACAGTAATTTACTGTAGCACTACCTAATACACTTTGACCAAACTAGAAAACACGAATGCCTTACAAATTTAAATTTCTAAGCTTATTATACAGAATTTTCCAAAGTAAGTGTCCATTATTGGCAGCTTTATCATTATTTAAGATTGTTTAAATTAGCGAACTAGTATTTTTACGCCCTTTATGACAGTAGAATGCAAAAAACTTCAAAAATAAAATAACAATGTATAGGGAATCAAAAGCTCTTTTCAACGAGCTATCGCATGACCCCAGTTCGATACAAAGATTAAAGTAGCATTATAGACATTAACGGATATGAAACTCAATCTAAAATAAGAAAAGGTGTACCGCAGGGTTGCTCATTATCGCCATATTTGTTTTAATTTATTCATAGAAGATACAATAGTCAGGAAGACAGGCATAAATGTGCTGCATGATGTGTCAAGAGAAATCAAACTAAAAATCAATATGAGTAGAAAAAAAGGTTTTTTTATATTTCAACAACATACCACGAGGGCTTAGAGCCTAAATACTATCGTATCGTGGGTGTCGACAAGGAGGAAAGAGGCAACTTGTTAATTCTGGACTTGAAGGTTTGGAGGTTCGGAGAAGGAAAAACATGTGCCGGCAAGGAATTCCACAACTTGGAAGTCTTCGGGACAAAAGAGCGGACATAACAAGATGTTCTATGTCTGGTGACCTAGACACTAAAAGGGGGCATTCGCTCTGTTTCCCTGGTAGGTCTGTTGGGGGCAGCAGGTGAAGGAACTATGAAAGAAAGCTCCTCTGAGCAGTGCCCGTGCAGATAACTATAAAAGGGAGAGAGAGAGAGGTCATCAGCGGCACGTCGGTGGGCAAGGGATGGCAGCCTTTGGGTGAGGGTAGGGTCACAGATGAGACGCATAGCTCTCTTCTGAATGGACTCCAGGATAGCGAGTGTAGAAGCGGCAGCGGCAGTATTCGAGGTTTGGCATTATTTGTGAAGTATATAAGGTATAGAGATTAGCTGGTGAAAAGAATTTGCGAGCCCGGAAAAGCAAACCTAATTTCTTAGCAGCCGCTTCTGCAATTGATGTGACATGTTGGTGCCACTTGAGATTTCGATCCACAGAAATGCCAACAAGTGAAAAGGACTCATTACTTTGAATAACTTGGTTGTTCATTGTGATGGGTCTAGGGCTGGTGTATCTCTTATGAGATAGAAAGCAAGACTGAGATTTGGTGGGGTTGAATTGGCAAGATTTCTACTTCCCCACTCTAATATTTTTTGCAGATCCACAGAGACAGAACCCTCCATGAGTCTGCCATCCTCATCTAATTGGGCTAAAGAGACAGGCTTAGAATATTGTATATTTGAGTGGAGGGTGCTCTCGAACTGTGAACTGGGTTGGATGTCACGAATATAAGAAAGGTTAGGACTGCCAAAAATGCATGTAAAGCTAAACGACCAACAAACAATTAGAAATGTTTACATATGCAAATTGAGAGCCTCGGTGGTTCAGGCGCAAGAACGTGTGCCTCTGAACGTAAGGGTGACTGGGTGCGATCGCAGGGTTCTCCTTTCACTTTTTCAGTACAAACTATAACAATAACATTAACCGTGGTTCTGGCTTTGAATTTGAGCAAGTTGAATGTCTGCACGTTCCGCCCTTCGGCGGGGGCGTAAAGTCGGTGCCGTGTCCATGCGATGTTGGCCACGTGAAAGATCCCTACCCTCCTTACAGCAAGGCAGGGATTCGTTAAAATTTCCAGGATAGTGAGGTGAAACTGCTCCATGGCATCGGTGATTGGACATAGTCGCGGAAATAGGCCGATGTTAAAGAAAGAAAACACACACACACACACACATATGCAAATTGTCCTTCCAACAATTAGGTCTGAATTCATTTTGGATTTGCTTTATATTTCGTGAATGTTTCAAATGATTTCATCACTTTATTATTGCTTTTAAAAAAAACTCAAGTGTTTGCGTTTGACATCCTAATTATACACTTACGTAAAAACTTATTGTGTAATAATAAATAGCATAATTAACTAAAACTAAACAGTATTGGTTTTGTTCACAAAACGTTACCCTTGGACTTTTAAATCATTTTATGTAAGTCAGGTCAATAATGGGGGTCAATTACTGTTGAACACGAGTATTATCAATTGTTATTACAACTACAAAATTCATAAGTTTAATAAAAATAAAGAGATAAATACTGTTATTGGAAAACCGCAAAACGTAGAATTGAGTACAGACAGAGATTAGTTTTTGTCATGCTCATGGCCATCTGTGTAGTAAACCCATTGTCAAATTTAATCGAGTATAATACTATAATTCCTATTATTATACCGTAGTTTTCGAGTCCTAGATTCTTTTTTCGCATTATTTACACGGACATGAGTTACACAAGCAAGTAAAAAAAAATGGTAATTGTAATATAAATTAGATTTTCTTTGTTCATTATTTTGTCTGATATTTTTGCCAACGAAAACAATAAAAATATGTGTTATTTTGTTGAAAATACCAAAAAAAAAAAACACTAAAAAACATCAATAACATTAGGTGTGATCTTGATACATTGTTAATGGAACAATTCCAAGGCTGCAATGTGTGTAACGCAATTTATTAATGAGAACGACACTCGTGCAAACTGTCACGAAGATGTAGAACATGTACGTTTTTTTCTGCAAAACTAATTACAATTACGTTATAAATAGAATAATTACAATAATTATAAGCAAATAAAGCAGATCATTATGTTTGTTACTGTTGCTATTACGATCCATTCGTTGGCAATTCCATGAATAATTATTAAAACAAAAAGACTAAGAGGAGACACTGAGAAAGAGCTAGCCTAGCCCTCTAATAACAGATAGATGTCGGGATGAGATTGTATACATATTTTTTCTTAAACTTGTATTAAACATTCTTCAAATCCAATCGATAAAATAACTAAATCATTACAAAAAATATAATATTGAAACATCAAAATATAACTTGATTATTAAAATGACTCTATGAATTAGTATCGTGCATTTGTGTCAATTATTTCTTGATTGTCAAGGTCTGACAAGCAGTTCTGGTAAGGTTTTTTGTCGTAATTATAGTCAGCTTTTAAATTAAAGCAGAGAGGTACAGAAACAACATATGGACTGAATATGTTCAACAACTACACGATGACAAACTTCACAATGAGTATTTTCAGCAGGACGGTGCCACGATACATACTGTAAGCAAAAATTAGCTTTGATAAACATTGTCCTTGAATGGCCAGGTTTGACAATAATAATTTTTGGTATTTTGTTCTTTATAGGGACACCATTAAAATATAATATGTGTCCTAAAAAGATTCGCCCCACAGTTTGTCATTTTTTAGAGCTAAGAGTATTTTAGTAATATTTTACGTTCGTTATGTAAACAAAACACGTCATGCTTTTGGCTAAATGTAACCTCCAATATTATTTAGAAGTACAAACTTTATCAAATTAGTAGGTAAGTTACAGAAAAAGTTTCGAAAGAGTCATCCCCGTTTACAACAAAATTAACTTTGATTTGTTTATATTGTTAAATTAATAATTTGAACATTATTATCTAAAGAATCGTTAAACGTTTTAAGAAAATAGTATATATTCACACTTAACTCATAATTAAAAATAAAACATCGAAAACATTGATTCTGAAAGAGTAAAGAATACGGATCAATTAATTTTTTAAACAATATTAGTAGATATGAGGGCTAACACGCAGGCGTGTGACGTCACAGTGACGGAACAACATGACGGTTGGATACAGAATCACTACAGGGCTAACCTGAGAAAACGTAGTAAACGATGGCGGGTATAAACTAAGAAGTTAAAATTTTAAATGACATTTGGTCTGCCCTGTCAAAGTAAGAAGGTCCAACATTTTGATTTTGCAGAAAATGAAATATGCAAATATGGTGGTTGGCGCATGCGCAAACCAAGCTTCCTTAATTTTTGGTTTATAGGTGAGGTTTTATTGTTCTCAGCATCACTAATCTGAGATTACGTAATATAAGATGGCAAATCTTTCAGGCTTGGTTTCCCTTTAGTTTTTTTTTTTTAGGATTTTTTTTTTTTTAGGATCTTAAAGGAGTTCTTTGTGGCAAACACACTTTTCGATTTACAAGATTAAAGTGTACTGGCTTTAGGGTGTCTGTTGATCTCTGTCTGTATCCAGTCGCCAAACTGTTTCCACGTCACACGCCTGCGAATAAGACTGGCGATGGAACACTTCGGCGGTTGTCTCAAAATCTCTCTTCTATTCCTACTTCTAACTCGTCCTAATATTGTTTTAAAACATTAGTTGATCCGCATTCTTTACAGTTTTCTGAATCAATATTTCTAATGTTTTGTTTTGTAATTCTGAGTCAAGTACGAATATCTACTATTCTGTTAAAATGGATAACGATTCTGTGTATAATATTGTTAAAATTTTCATTTAAGAGGACAAGTAAATGAAAGTTTATTTTGTTGTAAACAAGGATGACTCATTGATTAAAAGACACAAGGAAACTAGAAAAATCCATTAATTTTTTTATTTATTTCAACAACACACCACGTGGGCTTACAGCCTAAATACTATAGTACCCTGGGTGTTGACAAGGAGGAACGAGGCAACTTGTTAATTCTGGACTTGAAGGTTTGGAAGTTCGGAGGAGAAGGAAAAACATATGCCGGCAAGGAATTCCACAACTTGGAAGTCATCGGGACAAAAGAGCGGGCATAACAAGATGTTCTATGTCGGGTGACGTGGACCGTAAAAAGCAATTCGCTCGGTTCCCCTGGTAGATCTGTTGGGGGTGGAGGAACTATGGAAGAAAGCTCCTCTGAGCAGTGCCCGTGGAGGTATCTGAGAGAGGGGGGGGGGTCGCCAACGGCACGTCGGTGGGCAAGGGATGACAGCCTTTGGGTGAGGGTAGGGTCACCGATGAGATGTATAGCTCTCTTCTGAATAGAGTCCAGGATAGCGAGTGTAGAAGCGGCAGCGGAGCCCCAGATGTGGGAGCAGTATTCGAGGTTTGGCCTTATTTGTGAAGTACATAATGTATAGAGATTAGCTGGTGAAAAAAATTTTCGACCCCGGAAGAGGAAACCTAATTTCTTAGCAGCCGCTTCTGCAATTGATGTGACATGTTGGTGCCAATTGAGATTTCGATCCACAGAAATGCCAACAAGTGAAAAGGACTTATTACTTTGAATAACTTGGTTGTTCATTGTGGTCTAGGGCTGGTGTATCTCTCATGAGACAGAAAACAAGACTGAGATTTGGTGGAGTTGAATTGTACAAGCTTTCTACTTCACCAGTCTAATATTTTTTGAAGATCCACAGAGACAGAACCCTCCATGAGTCTGATGATGATTGATTCTCATTTAATTGGTCTGAAGAGACAGGCTTAGAATATTGTATATTTGAGTGGAGGGTGCTGTCGTCCGCGTAACTGTTAACTGGATTGGATGTACTAGAGAGGAGGTCATTGATGTGAAGAAGAAACAAAGTAGGGGCTAAAGCTGAACCTTGAGGGACTCCTGGATTAATTGGATACACTTTAGAGAACTGGCCACCCACGACAACAGAAGGGCTCCGGTTGGAGAGGAAATTTGCTGTCCAGGTACATAGTGGTGGTGGGCCATAGGCCGGAAGTTTACTAAGCAGCGCTGCGTGCCAGACCTGATCAAATGCTTTGGATATGTCTAGAGCAACCATCTGGGATTCACCGTGTAGTTCTATAGACTTGTTCCAAGAATGGGTGACAAAGAAAAGGAGGTCGGCAGTTAATCTGCGCTGACGGAATCCATACTGCATGTCGTGGATTAGACTGTGTTTTTCAAGAAATTTTAGTAATTCTGTGTCTATATACTTTTCCATCACTTTAGAGACGACTGAAAGGAAAGAAATATGCCTGTAGTTGCTAGGAAGCGTTTTGGATCATTTCTTGGGGACGGGTTGTACTCGAGCAGTTTTCCAGCTACTAGAGAATATGCCTCTATTGTTGTTGTCAGAAGGTGACCGATAAATGCAACAGATGAATTTAGTTGCAGCCCTAAGAGAGATTTTCATCCAAAGTATGTCTTTTCTTCCAGCTTCTAAATTGGGGTGCTGGTGCAGGGTAGATTACTACGGACGTATGCGCACACGCCTACATGCAAACTAAAGGAAGTAAGGAGCTCATACCCAGAGAAATTAAGGTGATGAGTGGCTGTTTTGGCACTGATTTGGGTTTCGGTGAGGAAGAGGAGTTGGGGACTACTAGCCTGGAGGAAATGGTGAACTGGATCGAGTTTAAAATTTAGGCCAAGGATACGTTAAATCTTGATGCCGCCGCCCCCTGCACACTCCTCTCCCGGAGTTTCGAATGGGGGGCTATTTTATCTCCGAATCTTTTGTACAAGGAGGAGTCATCATCATTTTTGTTTATAAGGGAAACCTACTCATACACCAGAACCGGAAACGTCCGTTGGGACTTCACCGGCCCCTTGATGTAAGGGGTGATACCTCCTCGGGCGTGAAAAAAATCCTGCGTTCTTAAGTGGTTTTTTCTTCCCATGGCTTTTTATTTAGACAAACCTGAGGCAATTTGGAGAGATAGAGAGAGAGAGAGAGAGGAATGAGTGGGATGGCGCGATGTCCGCTTTCTAATTTTGTTTTTGAAACATACTTAGAACCACTTCTGTATGCGTAAACCACGACATACATGTTTTAATTTCAGCCACTAAGACAGTTACAGGACCCGGAGCGAAGAGGGGTGCTGAATTGAAATTATAACTGAAAAATGTGGGGAAAAAACAGCTCAACTAAGCTGTCTTCGCATTTTGAGTTTATATTTTCTTTTCATCTTCTTCACAACCCATTTGCTCCGGTTCACGTAACTTTCTTGGGGGTCACAACATTTCTCTTATGGTCTATGTTTGCGAGGGTGGTTTTAAGCATGTTGCTGAAAAAAAATATGCTGAACGTAGGGTAATCTGCAAAATTACCAAAATGTGCTCTACTGTCTACCTAACCCTTATATTTAGTATGGTCAAATAATTCAAACCTCCCAACAGTTCAAACCAAAAGGCGTTTGATAACAGTAAATTGGAGATAGGGGTAAATTTGCAGATTAGCTCCCGAACACTTTTCAACAAATTGTTTTCAGGAACATTACTTCGAACCCCCCCCCCCAGATGTACAACAACAAGAAAAAAATCTTGTTCACACCCCACAAGGAAGTTACGGGACTAGGAAGGAGTGAATAGGGGTGCAGCGCGGGGTAGGTAGTAAAAAGTAAATATGAGCAGAAAATACGAAGAAAACTGCTTGCAAGCTGTTTATTTGAAGCCATATCTCAATTAGACCCTGCCTACCCCGCACAGTACCCCTATTCGCCCCAGGTACTGTAACTTCCTTGGGGGTATGAACAAGAAATTTTTCTTGTGGTTTATGCAACGAAGGTGGTTATGCACACGAGAGGGAAGGGACGAAGCACTCCCGCGCGGTCAACTTGTGACAGGGGTCGGGTGGGGGGGTTGGGGAGTGATGGGTGCTTCGTCGTGGTGATTTTCCTTCCCCTCTCGCGTGCATACAGCCACCCTCGTTGCATAAACTACAAGAAAAATGTCTTGTTCATACCCGCCAAGGAACTGACGACACCTGGGGGAATAGGGGTACTGTACGGGGTAGGCAATGTTTTAGAGGATTGGGCTTCAATATGTGAAAAAGTCAGCTTTTAAGCCCGTTTTCTTCGCATTTTCTGCTCATATTTCCTTTTTACTACCTGCCCCGCCCAGAACCCCTATTCATTCCTGGTCCCGTAACTCCCTTGGGGGGTGTGAACAACAAATTTTTCTTGTGGTTTGTGCATCCAGGAGAGGCCCTAGGCAGGTTTTTGAAAACAGTTTTTTGAAAAGCGTTCGGGAGCTAATCTGCAAATTTATCGAGATGTGTATATTCAATGACCGACTTATTAGATAAAAAGCATAAGAAAATATAGTTCAATAGTCTGAAGTTTGTTTTTAAGAGTGTTTCCGCGAACCAAAATATAGCCAAATTTAACCGATAAACATCAGATTGGCAAAAACAAGAAAAATACTTCAAAAACTAGTTTTTCGAATTGGAAATGTACATCGTA
>OZ023263.1:42219489-42536989 GCA_964006375.1 Tillus elongatus | reverse complement strand
TGGAGGAAAGCTCCTCTGAGCAGTGTCCGTGCAGATATCTATAAAAGAGAGAGAGGTCACCAACGGCACGTCGGTGGGCAAGGGATGGCAGTCTTTGGGTGAGGGTAGGGTCACCGATGAGACGTAAGGCTCTCTTTTGAATGGAGTCCAGGATAGCTAGTGTAGAAGTGGCAGCGGCACCCCAGACGTGGGAGCAGTATTCGAGGTTTGGTCTTATTTGTGAAGTATATAAGGTATAGAGATTAGCTGGTGAAAAGTATTTGCGAGCCCGGAAGAGGAAACCTAATTTCTTAGCAGCCGCTTCTGCAATTGATGTCACATGTTGGTGCCAATTAAGATTTCGATCCACAGAAATGCCAACAACAGAAAAGGACTCATTACTTTGAATAACTTGGTTGTTCATTGTGATGGGTCTAGGGCTGGTGTATCTCTTGTGAGAAAGAAAGCAAGACTTAGTTTTGGTGGGGTTGAATGTACAAGATTTAAAATGGACATTCAGTAGTCCGGACTACTCGCCGATTGAAACATTGTGGCCTATCATGAAGAAAAAGCTCCGATCATAGCCCCGTAAGAACTGTTATAAAGTTGTGCGCTCGTCTTTTAGAAATGTGGAACAATTTTACTCCAGATGAATACCCAAGATTATTTGACACTATACCTAGACGTTTCGAGACAGTAATAGGTCGAAAAGGCAATTTAACTGTGTGTTAATTTTCTATTTAGTTTCGATGTTTTAGTGAATTTTCGTAGAAAAAATTCACTAATGGGGAGAAGATCCCGACTTTTGAATTTTGAAAAAATTTTTGCAAATGAGCGCGAACTAGGACCCCTAGAACCCATATCCGGGGTCAGTTTCAATTTTTATATGTATATATATATATATATATATATATATATATATATATATATATATATATATATATATATATATATATATATATATATATATATATATATATATATATATATATATATATATATATATATATATATATATATTGTTGCGTTTTCTCCGGGTTCTGGATAAGTGAGACTTTAAATTTTAACAAAACAGCTTTATTTACACTCTAAATATGGATACAATAAAATTTCTAGAATGTCTCTCTCACAAAACACTTCATTTACTGGCCTCACAATTACTACTCTCAACAAAAGTCACTAATCTGGTACTACAGTCACTACTCTCTTAACACTTTACACTGCTTCAAGTCACTACCACATTCTCTTACTGAACTGAACTAACTCGGGCTGGCTTGCTTTCGCTTTTATATACTCGCCGTACCTTCCCCTCCTTTCTAGAGCATTCCATTCCAGAACGTTCCAGGACCTTCTTTTACTAGAAGGTTCTGTGAATACAGATCGGTCCCGTGTGTATACAGGGGGATGTGTATACAGGATGATCCAAATGTGGTCACCACTCCTATGTTACACAAGAGGTGTTTCTCGAACTATAAGATCTCTCTGCGTATACAGGGTGTAAGGGTTCTCTGCGTATACAGGGTGTATATACAGGGTGTTCGGAATGTGCAGACCTCAGTTATCCGTTCCGACGGGGTACAAGTTGGTAACTTCGTTATTTCTGGTCCTAGAGGGTTGAGACTTCGCCTGAGGGGGGTCACCCCAGGCACCCCCAGGGGGGTGGGGAGGCGGTGTTGCCAGATTGTGCAAAAATTCCCAGATGTTGGGGAAATTCTGGAGATGCGGCAACACCGCACCTACGTCTATTGAAGTGCTTTGTAACACTGCCCCCCTCCTTAAGACTGTTCGTCCCGAACAGTATTTACCGGCCGCCAACTTGGGGGTTCGTTGCCCCGATAGGGACTCAACCTCTCTATGTGAACAACCTTGGGTTTAGTTCTTGGAGACAGCTGGATTCTGTAGACTAGGTCGTTAATTTTCTTAGTCACCAAGTATGGCCCTTCCCATGGTTTCTGAAGTTTGGGACTGAGGCCCTTTCTCCTTGTTGGTTGGTACAGCCACACTGCATCACCTTCCTTGAATGTATGGGGTGTTGCTCTGCGATCCAAGCGCATCTTCATCCGGTCACTGCTTAAGAGGAGCCTATCTCTGACACATCTGTGTATAGTGCGCAGTTTTCCTTCTAGGTCGGCGACATACTCAGGTAACGTAGCTAGGTCCGCTATGTCCTCGTTCGGTGGTGGTCTCGTCATGTCGATTGGTAACCGCATCTCTCTGCCGGTCAACATCATGGATGGAGTGTAGCCGGTAGATTCATGCTGAGAGCTTCTGTAAGCTAGGAGGAACAGAGGTATCAGCTTGTCCCAGGTTCTCTGATTCTCGTCAACAAACATAGCAAGATACTGATTGATGGTCCTGTTATGCCGTTCTACCATGCCGTCTGATTGAGGGTGGAGTGGCGTTGTTCTCGTTTTCTTTATGCCTAGCAAGTCCATTAGGCTCTTCCAGACCTCTGATTCGAAATTCCGGCCCTGGTCGGTGTGAATCTCCAAGGGTACGCCATGCCGTGATATGACATTTTCTATCAGGGCTTCTGCTACGGTCGTTGCCTCTTGGTTGGGGATCGGCGCAACTTCAGGCCATTTCGAGAAGTAGTCCATCGCCACCATTATGTATCTGTTCCCAGACTCTGTGATGGGAAAAGGTCCTGCGATGTCTACGGCAACTCTCTCCCACGGTGTACCTGAGATGTACTGCATCATTTTTCCTCTGGATCGGGTCTTTGGTCCTTTCTTTGAAGCACATTGGTCACACCTTTTGCACCATTCTTCCACGCTCCTTCGGCAGTTTATCCAATAGAAGCGGTCTCTCACTCTGGCAAGAGTCCTGTTGACCCCAAAGTGGCCTCCACTTCTACTATTGTGTAACTCTTGAAGAACACTGCTTATGCACTCACTTGGCACAACGGTCTGGTATATACAGTCTCTACCATCGGCAGTTTCCCATTTTCGAGTGATCATGTCATTCTTTAGTCTGGATCTGTCTTCTGTGCGTCTCTGATGTATTCAAGATTTACGTCTAGATCGGTGTTATTCTTCTGTCCTGCCACCAGTTGTTTGATCTGATGAGTTACTTTGTCGATCTCTTTGTTCTCTTGTCGCTCGCAAAATTTACATTCATGCACTGAACATGGTCTTCTCGACAGGCTGTCTGCATTGGCGTGACTTCTTCCTCTTCGATGTTCAATCCGGAAGTCGTAGCTCTGCAGTTTCTCTATCCATCGTGCTATCTGTCCTTCAGGATTTCTAAAGTTCAGAAGCCATTGCAGAGCAGAGTGATCTGACCTCACGCGGAATGTTCTTCCGTACAGGAAGCTGTGGAAATGTTCGATGGATCTTACAACTGCCAGCAGTTCTTTCCGGGTTACACAGTAATTCCTTTCTGCTTTTCCGAACGTTTTGCTGAAGTAGCCTATCACAACTTCTTCTCCGGCTTGGAGCTGTGAGAGTACTGCCCCAATGCCATACTGGGAAGCATCGGTGTCCAGTATAAACAGTCCTTCGTCCTGAGGATAAGCCAGTACAGGAGCAGTGAGAAGACGATGTTTGAGTTCTCTAAAAGACTGTTGGCAATCTTGTGACCAGATGAACTCGACCTTATTTTCAGTCAGGCTATGCAGAGGTTTCGCAATGCTGCTGAAGTACTTCACAAAGCGTCGGTAGTAGCTGCAAAGTCCCAGAAAACTTCTGACCTCATGTTTGTTCTTCGGCACAGGCCAGTCTCTTACTGCCTTTATTTTCTCTGGATCAGTTTCTATCCCTTTCTCAGAAACGACATGTCCGAGGAAACTCACTTTCTTCTGGAAGAGGACACATTTCTTGGGATTGAGTTGCAGATTGGCACCTCTCAGCCTGGAGAAAACTTGTTTCAGATTCGACAGGTGTTCATCGAAAGTCCTTCCAATCACCATGACATCATCGAGATACACCAGGCATGTTTCCCATGTCAGTCCTCTTAGCACTAATTCCATTAGTCGCTCGAAGGTGGCAGGGGCATTACATAAGCCGAATGGCATGACCTTGAATTGGTACAACCCATTCCCGGTTGAAAAAGCAGTCTTCTCCTTATCGTCTTTATGGAGTTCTACTTGCCAGTAGCCACTTTTCAGGTCTAATGTAGAGAACCACTTTGATCCGGCCAAAGTGTTCAAAGTGTCGTCGATCCGGGGCAGGGGATAACTGTCCTTCTTGGTGACATCATTCAGCTTTCTATAGTCCACGCAAAATCTCATAGTGCCATCTTTCTTGGTGACCAAAACTACTGGGGACGACCAAGGACTATTAGACTCCTCGATCACACCATCTTCCAGCATTTCGTTAACCATCGCCTTGATTTCTGATTGCTTGGCAAAAGGCAGTCTTCTCGGCGGCTGTCTAATTGGTCTTGCGTCGCCAGTATTAATTCTGTGTTGCACTAGACTCGTACGACCTGTGATTTTATCTTGAGCGAAAATATCGGCCTCCTCCAATACGAACTTCACTGCCATCTCCATCTCCATATTCTTCAATTGACCCCATGAATTCTTGAAACGCTCTACTAATTCTACTGGCAGTCTTCTGTCTAATGCAGTGGGTGTCACGTTTTTGGACAACGTCACTCGGTCAATGGGTTCGCAAGTGGCTATAACCTCACCTTTCTTCAATGTGACCCTGTTAGTTTGTACATTAGCCACTCTTATGGGTATTGTCCTCTTTGGGTCTACTAAGCATCGTGCGACGAGGGCACCATCATGTCTATCTTTTAGGGGCTCCGCTATGAGAGCAGACATACCATCAAGTTTCTTCTCTAGCCTGGCTCTGACAATCTTCTCACTGTTACCAGGAATCCGTGTATCTTCGTCGACAATAAGTCTCACCCTGGGATTAGCTTCGCCTGCTGGTGGAGATAAATACAACTCTTCGTTGCCGATTCTCAAGATCTTATTCTGGAAGTCTACTGAAAGGACATCGAACTCTTCCATTAAATCCAAGCCCAGAATAAATTCGTCGACGATTTCTGCGACGACAGCCCTTACCTGTAGCTCAGTACTGCCCAGCCTAATGTAAACAGTGGCCTCTCCATGCACGGGTATTCTATCTCCTTTTGCCGTCTCCAACACAGGCTGTTTGTTGGTAGTGAGTGCTGACTTGTTTGGCAACATGTCTGGACGTACAACGGATCTAGTGGCACCAGTATCGATGGTGAAACTGCATTGTCTTCCGTCTATGCTGCCAGGTATAACGAGGCTCTCGTGGTAGCGTCGGATAGTGGAGACCTTTACCTTGGGGCCTTGGGACTCGCACGCCAGCTGCCGCCCCCTTACACTGGCGTCAGGTCGTTTCCCTGACGCCGCTCACTGTTGGTGTATTCCTGTCTTCTGCGAGCCACCTGTTGCGTTTGTGAGCACTGTCTACTTATGTGCCCTTTCCTACCACACTTGTAACATTCTATGTCTGACCAATCTGCTTTCGTCCTACGTGCCCCAACCGGTACAGTGAGCTTGCTTATGGCTTCTTTTATCATTTTCATTTCTTGTCTTAGTTCGGCTGTCGTGTCTGCAAAGTCCTCTATCTCCTTCACTTCGCGGAGCCTGTTGCGGCGAGGTTGAGATGCATTCTTCGCTGCTTCAAATTCCAAGCCATAAATTACGCAGTCCGTAAGTGTTTTGAACCTTCCGAGCCTTAAAGCTTGTTGCATTTCATTATCAAGTACCCCATCGATGAAGGTCTGGACGGTTATCTGGTTGACAAATTCTTCTGGGGCTTGGGGATATGCCAGTCGCACAAGTTTCTCCACTTCGGCACTAAATTCTTGCAGCGTCTCATTTGGCTTCTGGACCCTTGACTTTAGTTGTGTCTGGTAGACCTGGCTCATGTACTTGTTACCATATCTCAAATCTAGGGCCTGTATCACTGTTAAGTTTTGCTGTTTCGACTCCGGGATGTTCTGGAGGATTTCTAGGGCTTTACCTCGAAGCGAGAGAATTAGAGCAGTTGCTGCCTGTTGTTCGCTCCACCCATTGCTGAGAGCTGCCGCCTCAAACTGCCTCCTGTACATGGGCCACGATGTTTCTCCGTCAAAAGTCGGCGGCTTCAAATTTCCATGAGGCTGCTGCACGATTGGCATATCTTCTTCCGGACGATTTTGAACTGGGGACATTCCAGTAACTCCTCTTGGTTGAGTTCTGTCAGTCTGGCCCATCACCTGCTCTGTCAGTTCTCTATGTCTGACTTCTGTGCCTTTCATCATCATCTTCATTTGTTCTTTCAACCCCTCCACTTCTTCCCATCGTTTCTTCAAATCCTCTGTTACATTTTCTACTTTCCTGTTTACCACTCCTATTGTATTTTCCACATCTTCTACTTTCTTGTCCACATTTTCTACTTTCTTGTCCACATTTTCTACTTTCTTGTCCACATTTTCTATTTGTTCGTTGATCTGTTCAATTTCTTCTTTTACATCAACTCTCATATTGTGGAACATACTTCGGAGGTCTTCTTTGTCTTCTTCGCGTTGCTTCTTGAGTTCTTCTTTATCTTCAAGACGCCTCTGTTCCTCCTCTTGTCGTCTTCTCTCGTCTTCTTCGCGTTGCTTCTTGAGGTATTCTTTGTCTTCTTCTCGTTGCTTCTTGAGTTCTTCTTTATCTTCAAGGCGCCTCTGTTCTTCCTCTTGTCGTCGTTGTTCGTCTTCTTCGCGTTGTCTTTTCAGTAAGTCCATCAATTCTTTGATTTCAGCCATCTCGTCGTAGTCAGTCGATCTGGTGTTTACCATTTACAGCTAGCTTACTTGTTCACTTCTTCACTCACTTATCCCACACTTCTGACACCAAATTGTTGCGTTTTCTCCGGGTTCTGGATAAGTGAGACTTTAAATTTTAACAAAACAGCTTTATTTACACTCTAAATATGGATACAATAAAATTTCTAGAATGTCTCTCTCACAAAACACTTCATTTACTGGCCTCACAATTACTACTCTCAACAAAAGTCACTAATCTGGTACTACAGTCACTACTCTCTTAACACTTTACACTGCTTCAAGTCACTACCACATTCTCTTACTGAACTGAACTAACTCGGGCTGGCTTGCTTTCGCTTTTATATACTCGCCGTACCTTCCCCTCCTTTCTAGAGCATTCCATTCCAGAACGTTCCAGGACCTTCTTTTACTAGAAGGTTCTGTGAATACAGATCGGTCCCGTGTGTATACAGGGGGATGTGTATACAGGATGATCCAAATGTGGTCACCACTCCTATGTTACACAAGAGGTGTTTCTCGAACTATAAGATCTCTCTGCGTATACAGGGTGTAAGGGTTCTCTGCGTATACAGGGTGTATATACAGGGTGTTCGGAATGTGCAGACCTCAGTTATCCGTTCCGACGGGGTACAAGTTGGTAACTTCGTTATTTCTGGTCCTAGAGGGTTGAGACTTCGCCTGAGGGGGGTCACCCCAGGCACCCCCAGGGGGGTGGGGAGGCGGTGTTGCCAGATTGTGCAAAAATTCCCAGATGTTGGGGAAATTCTGGAGATGCGGCAACACCGCACCTACGTCTATTGAAGTGCTTTGTAACAATATATATATATATATATATATATATATATATATATATATATATATATATATATATATATATATATATATATATATATATATATATATATATATATATATATATATATATATATATATATATGTGTGTGTGTATCACACCGATAACTCAAAAAATAATGGGCCGATTTTGATAAAATTTGGCATGTACCTTTCTTTTGTTAATAGCTTGGATAAGTTCGTTAGTCAGGAAAATCGGACGAGGTTTTCCGGGAAAACTTTGAGTTTTCATTCGAAAAAAATTCATATCTCAAAAAGTAATAAGCCGATTTTAATAAAATTTGGCACATACCTTCCTTTTGTAAATGGCTTTGACATGTTTGTTAGTCAAGAAAATCGGACGAGGTTTTCCGGGAAATTTTTGAGTTTTCATTTGAAAAAAATTCATATCTCAAAAAGTAATAAGCCGATTTTAAAAAATTTGGCATGTACCTTCCTTTTGTAAATGGCTTTGACAAGTTCGTTTTTTAGAAAAATTGGACGAGGTTTTCCGGAAAAATTTTGAGTTTTCATTTGAAAAAAATTTTTATCTTATTATATTAAATCTATGATAACCAAATTTGGTAGGTAGGTTTACGATATAAAAAGTAAACTATACACCAAAATTTAGATTTCTATGTTACAAGAAAAAAAAGTTATAATAAAATATTTTGTGCCAGATCATTTCTATGAAAATTCACTACCATAACGCACTTGCTGCGTCCCGAGCTTTTTTTCTTGTTATTGACAATATTAGAAATTTCTTACAATCTATCTTTCTTTGTTACTTAAAATATAGTATAATAGGCCAAAAGTCAATAAACGTTTTCTATGTAATTAGTAATACATATTAGTTTTTAATAAATTATCCATTAACAAGGTCAATTTCTTTAAGAAACATAGTTTTGTTAGATGGGCTAACTTCCCTGAGACAGCGCTAGTATATTGCCAACTTAAGTGCAGACCGACACAGGAAATATTTTGGGCATTGTAGTAACCCAAAGTGGCTTTTTGATTGGCCATACAGTAATAACGTTTGAAGAAATGGTCTTTCAAGACAAATTGTCTACATCAAAGTTGAAAATAGCCACAAAAACTTGAAATAAAAATTGTCCTCAAAGTTTACAGTGTACAGCAGTAAATAATTTTGTGAACGTTACAGGTGTTTCGGTTGATGAAATACGTCACGAAAGTGTGGTCCCATCACAGTTATTTTTCACATAATCAATCAAGATTATTGTTTTATAATCCATATCTGTTTGTCAACTGTTGCAAATATCAAATGGGGTCGCTTGCGTGACGTGCATCAAGCGCTAAACGCATCCTGTTCAATATTGCCGAGAATAGTAAATAAGTGAATAACAAACAAGGCCTCACTTTGCTTCAAATTATTATTACAATAACATTCTCTGTATAAATCTTGAAAATGTATGACAACTTTATCGGCTAGTATTATGGATGTTATGCTGGATTTCGATTCCATGATGATTTGAAATCAGCACGTTGCACTATTCAATATAATACCTCCTTTTTCATGGCGCTCCTGTTAGATCGTTGGATGACAGAAATAGAAATAGATGGCCACTGAACATTATTTACTGAAGATAGGGATTTTTTCAAATTTACTTTATTCAATTAAAAACGTAGAATCAGCCCTTTTGTAGGTCTTGTATTATTTATAGCGTGGCTTCTACCTGGGTTGTTTTCAACCCACCAATGACACTGATAACGAGCCAGGTAGGTAGCCACGCTATCAATAACAACAATAAATTAATTCATAAAAATATAAGTTAATACAATTTCTTTCCTCGCATAATAAAGCTGAACAAATTCTATGAACCCCACAAAAGTTGGAGACTTGTGGCTGGGTAATACAGACTATATAATAAATACTAACAATAAAAGAATTGTCTTCATTTAAATATACAATCCTACACAAAATAATACAAGACTTTCGATCAACGGTCACACCTCTCTCAAGTCTAGGGTTCAACACACTAAGGTCTTATCTAAGGAGACGATCTTCAGTGGAATTTAGGCAGTATGCAGATTGGGGCCTTGGGGTTCATTTCCTTTCATATTTCCTTTGGAAAATTGATCCAAAACATGAGCCGAGGAGCCGAAATGTTGAGTTTTAATAAATTGTAGACGCGGTTCAACCCGAGAACCTACTATTTCTTATAATATATATCAGAAATACTTGGTTCTCTCTTATGTCTAGGTTACCTTGACCATCTCAGTAGATGGACGTGGTTAAACACACTGAGACCTTGGAGACGATCTCCAATGAGATTTAGAGAGTAGGCAGATTGAGGCCCCGTAATCGAACAATAACTTTTAATACATTCTAGCCGGTTCAACGAAAAAACCAAGTATTTCTTATATATATATATATATATATATATATATATATATATATATATATATATATATATATATACAGGGTGTTTCTAAATTGATGCAAAAAATTTTACAGGGTGATTTTTTGCGAAAAATAAGTGGTGTGTTTTTTATTTATAAAGTTTTTCTTGAAACCCCTTCTCCTCCAAGTTACAGCCCTTTGAAATTTTGTCAAAAAAAAAGTTTTCATTAAATTTCTCCTTTATGAAATAATTAAAAAAAAAAAGAAATTTTGCAGATGCATAAGGCTAACAAAATGACAGTTTAAAATTGATTTTGTAACCCTATAATGTTATCACAAGAGGGTGAAAAAACCTACCCTTACATTCTTTTTTATCAGTACTTTTTATTGTGTGTACCGTTTTCTATTTAAAAAAAGCTGATTCAGAAAGAAGGATTCATTTAGCAACTTTTTTATATCTTGACATTTTCTCATAAAATTGTTAGTTTCATCACAAAAAAATAAAGTATTACTCAGATCGATGTCACATGAATTTACAGAGTGGTTGTTATTTGCTGAAAAATCAAGTACGTAGTAGGCTGTCAAATAACGTCATAATTACACTAATATGTTAATATGTATTGTTCTGGATTTTATTAATTTCCAAAAATTCATAATAAGAAACAACAACTATTGTACTACTATTTTATAATTAATAATTAACAAACTAAGAAACGAAAAGAAATATTAACAAAATGCCAGTACGTGTTATCATAATAAATGTTGAAAATGCCCCCCTTCGGAGAGAACGCATGACTCTAGCCTGTTTCTCATTGAACTTCGTATTCTATGAAAAATACCGGGTGTGTTTCTTATAATATCACATGATGCGATAATACGATTTCTGAGCACATCGATGTTTTCAACAGGACTTGAATAAACTAAGGTTTTCAGAAAACCCCACAGGCAAAAATCCAACGGATTTAATTCAGGAGATCGGGCAGGCCAATTCTGTGGGCCTCCTCGACGTATTCAACGATTTGGGTAAACTTCGTTCAAGTAGTTACGAGCGTTGATACTAAAATGAGCCGGAGCCCCGTCGTGCATGTACCACATTTGTTGTCTAATTTGTAAAGGAATATTTTCAAGAAGTAGGGGCAACTCTTCTTTGAGTATATAACAGTACACTTTTCCATTTAGTCTTATCGGAGGAAAATATGGGCCAATTAAGTCACCACCGATGACACCAAGCCATACATTTAATAAAAACTGGTGTTGAAAATGAGATGCGGTAATTTCATGTCGGTTTTCTTCTGACCATATGTGGTTATTATGAAAATTTCTAATAGATTCTTGTGAAAAGTTGGCCTCATCAGTAAATAAAATACGAGATAAGAAATGTGGAATTTGCGTGATCATTTGAAGCATCCATTGACAAAAAATTAAACGAGGTAAGAGCGCTTGAACTCGTTGGATATGGTAGGAATACAGTAGTTGTTCTTTTAAAATTCTAAATACCGTGGAATGGCTGACATTTAAGACTTGAGCGATTCTTCTTGTACTTGTACCAGGAGATTCTTCAACTAAACTGAGGATAGCCTCTTCAAGTGCTACAGTTCTTACTTCTCTAGAACGCCCGCAATTGGCGGCACTTCCTGAAAATTTTCCTTCTTCTTGCAGACGTTGATGAATGCGTGCGAATATGCTGTGATGGGGTAGAGTTCTATTTGGATGTAACTCAGTGTAGAGGCGCTGTGCTCTTAATCCATTGCCATAAGCACGGCCATATTCAAAATGCATATTTGCCATTTCGGAATTGGTATAATTTATCATTTTATTCTCTTATTTGTTCTAAGTGTTTTAAAATTCTCGATAGATTGACAACAACCAGAACAATTAATATTAGTGTAATTATGACGTTATTTGACAGCCTACCACGTACTTGAATTTTCAGCAAATAACAACCACTCTGTAAATTCATGTGACATCGATCTGAGTAATATTTTATTTTTTTATGATGAAACTAACAATTTTATGAGAAAATGTCAAGACATAAAAAAGTTGCTAAATGAATCCTTCTTTCTAAATCATTTTTTCTTATAGAAAACGGTACACATAATAAAAAGTACTGATAAAAAATAATGTAAGGGTAGTTTTTTTCACCCTCTTGTGATAACATTATAGGGTTACAAAATCCATTTAAAACTGTCATTTTGCTAGCATCTGCAAAATTTCGTTTTTTAAAATTATTTCATAACGGAGAAATTTAATGAAACCTTTTTTTGCCAAAATTTGAAATAGCTGTAACTTGGAGGAGAAGGGGTTTCAAGAAAAACTTAAAAAAAAGACACCCCTTATTTTTCGCCAAAGAATCACCCTGTATATATATATATATATATATATATATATATATATATATATATATATATATATATATATATATACATATATATATATACATATATATATATATATATATATATATATATATATATATATATATATATATATATATATATATATAATATGTCACATTAACGTTCCTGAAAATGGGTTGCCACGTGGTCCATTTTAATTTTTGTTTTCGAATATTCGAAAGTCGTTACCTCCTTTAGGCGATTTTTTTCCTACAAATTCGCTTAAAGTTCATCTGGAATCTGGATCCATAATTCTGTTGGAGACATGTATACATTATGTTCCCCTCGTATTTAAACTTTAAACCATTTTGCCGAATGTAAATAGCTTCAACTTTTTAACTCTTTTAAGACACCCACAATTAAGGTACAGTCGAATCTGGTTTCCATCTTCTGGTATTATAACGTGATAAAAGAACCTGCTGGGACCGCTTCTTGTGATATTGTGTAACTTACTAATGCCACAAGTGTGATAAGGTATCGGTCTCTAAGAGGTCGCGCGTATGGTACAGCAGCACTAATCTGCCTGACACACCTTTATTTCGGCTATGGAAATTCCTTGTAAAACACTCTCATCTACGAGAAGACGGTAAAAGTAAGAATGTGCAATTTGGGTGATGGATGGGCGGATTATGTTGACAGAATTGTGGGAAAATAATAAACTTAATGTTTTTAGTTTTGATATTATATAATATAAAAGAAGATATATATGAGAGTTTTATACATATATTCACATCGCAGGCTAAGGAACTTAAAACATGGCACAAACTTATTTAGTAAATATTTTACAAGATTATGTGCTAATGGGTGATCAAATCCACAGCCAGTAATATTAAACACACACACATACACACCCACCCACATACGATTAAATCAAATGTTTAAATATATACACAATACTGTTTATTACTAAAAATTGTACAGGTCCTATAGTACAGGCAATAGAAATTTTTTTTCTGCATCAAACTACAGGAGGTTTTTTTTTTTGATAGATAGGTTCAGAATTACGTACTGAATGTAAAAACACAAAATCCTTACAAATTAGGAGGGCGGAAGGGCCGTCATTTTGAGAAAAACCGTTTCGACCTATATCTCCATAACCGTGCACTTTAGACCAAAAATGGTAATGACCTTTATTGTAGATAATTGCACGTTTCATCTTTTTTGTTAAATTATTTTTTTTGTATCGCTCACCGTTTACAACTTATACGACTATTAGCATTCATTTATTGACTTTTTTACCTATATCTTTGTTAATAATTGTTTAAAAAATAAAATGCTTATAACTTAACTTTTCAATCGACAAATTTTCTAGAACTTTCACTTAAAACTTTTTTCTAAAATTATTTTTAGTGCATCTTAGTGAATTTTCTTAAAAAAAATTCACTAATGAGGAGATCCCGACTTTTGAATTTTGAAAAAATTTCTTCAAATGAGCGCTAATTAGGCCCCCCAGAAAACATATCCGGGGTCAGTTTCAATTTTTATATGTTTATATATATATATATATATATATATATATATATATATATATATATATATATATATATATATATATATATATATATATATATATATATATATATATATATATATATATATATATATATGTATCACACAGATAACTCAAAAAATAATGGGCCGATTTTGATTAAATTTGGTGAAAAAATTCCTTTTGCAAATGGCTTGGATAAGTTCGTTATCCAGAAAAATCTGCCCAGGTTTTCCCAGAAAATTTTGTGTTTTCTTTCGAAAAAAATTTATATCCGTAATTAACAAAGTAAGGGCAACCAATCCTTATAGGTAAGTTACCTACCAAAATTTAGCTATGTAGGTCAAAAGACAAAAAAGTTATAGGCATTTATAGAAAAATAAATTCGGGTTTTCCCCAAAACGTCAAAGTGGCGATTTAAAATGCCAAAATTGGCAAGATTTAGGCAAATAACTTGAATCTATACGGGCTATAGAAATAAAATGTCTCGAGAAGAATGTTTTACAAACCCTGAAGTCTTAGTTTCAGCCGTCATTGTCCTTCATTTTACTAAGTTTCCAGAAAATTCATTTCAAATAGTCCCTTTTTCTGATGCTTGGCAGTAACCTTAGCTATAGAGTTTATCGTTTAATGATATATAATTTTTGTCGAATTTTCGTAAAAAATCAATAAAGCTCAATATATCCGTTATTATATAAGATATGAAATTTTTTTGTATATACTAATTATAGGGTGTCTTGAGCTACATCTTAAAATAATATTTCTACAATCACAGGGTGGCCCATAAGTCGTTGGTGATACAAATTTCCTTTTTTTTTTTAAATCAAACACGCCTTATGCTATTGCATTTTTGCATTTTCCATCGAAATATAATGCATGTTTGTAAGAAAAGAAATTCTGGACGCAGCAAGTGCGTTATGGTAGCTAATTTTGATCAAATGTTTCATATTTGAACAGCTCAATTTGCTATTAACCTATAAGGTTGACCAAGAAACGTGTTTTTTCGGGAACACTTTAAGTTGACTTTTGGAAATTTTTGTACATTTTCACACAATAAAGTTATTTTGATGAAACATGGCACATTGTTTTTACTATATAGGTTATACTGGTAACCAAATTTGATGCCTGCTTTCTTAAAAAAACACACATATTTGTTATTAAAAACATTTAAATGAAAATTCACTATCATAACGCACTTGCTGCGTCCAGAGTTTTCTTTAAATAAAATCACTAATGAGACCCCGACTTTTGAATTTTGAAAAAAAAAATGAAATAGGCGCTAATTATGCCCCCTAGAACACATATCCGGGGTCAGTTTCAATTTTTATATGTATATATGTATATATATATATATATATATATATATATATATATATATATATATATATATATATATATATATATATATATATATATACATACATATATATGTATCACACCGTTAACTGAAAAACTAATGGGCCGATTTTAATTAAATTTAGTGAATACCTTCCTCTTGTAAGTGGCTTGGAGTTCGTTAGCCAAGAAAATCGGCACAGGTTTTCCCGGAAAATTTTGTGTTTTCTTTCGAAAAAAAAATCATGTCTCCGGAAATAACAAAGTAAGAGCAACTAAATTTGGTACACGGTTTTATGTCGTTATAGGTAAATTACCTACCAAAATTTAGGTCTGTGGGTTCAAAGACAAAAAAGTTATAGGCATTTAAAGAAAAATAAATTGGGGGTTTCCTCAAAACGTCAAAGTCGCGAATTTAAACGTCAAAATTGGCAACATTTAGGCAAAGAACCTGAAACTAATATAAGCTTTAGAAAGAAAATATCTCAAGAAGAATGTTTTACAAAGCCTGAAGTCTGAGCTTCAACCGTTATTGTCCTTCATTTTACTAAAATATTTCCAGAAAAATTTGTCGATTGAAAAGTTCAACATTTAACGCGTTATAACTTTGAAAATATTGATTTTAGAAAAAAAATTTTTAGTAAAAATTGTAGGAAATTTGTCGATTGAAAAGTTAAGATATAAGCATTTTATTTTTTAAACAATTATTAACAAAGATATAGGTAAAAAAGTCAATAAATGAATGCTATAAGTCGTATAAGTTGTAATCGGTGAGTGATACAAAAAAAAGTATTTAACAGAAAAGATGAGAAATGCAATTATCTACAATAAAGGTCATAACCATTTTTGGCCTAAAGTGCACGGTTATGGAGATATAGGACGAAACGGTTTTTCTCAAAATGGCGGCACTTCCGCCCTCCTAATTTGTAAGGATTTTGTATTTTTACATTCAGTACGTAATTCTGAACCTATCTATCCAAAAAAAAAACCTCCTGTAGTTTAGTGCATTATGGACAAGAGTAACGGGCTCCTCTATTGCGTGTACTACTATACAAGAAGTCGACCTGTGTTGTATATTAACATAATTTAGTTACTTTAAAATTAACAACTGTTAATCACATGGAGAACCCAAATCACCGCAGCACATTTTAAAGACTTCATCGTTTCACTAACAAGGTTGCTGTCATCAGAGGATGAAACATTCTAAACTCTCAATGACCAAAATTGTGTTTATATTACATACCAGGTAACTAGCCGCACGCCAGAGGGGGAAATACCAAACAAACTGGGCGGGTCAATAAGTTCGTGACTTTATGAATGAAACACGGGTTTTTTGACAAAAAATCATTTTATTTCTCAACATAGTCTCCTTTGAGCTCTATGCACTTCGTCCAACGTTGCTCCATTTTTTTATCCCTTCCAAAAAATAAAATTTGTCGAGGTCCTCAAAATAGATATTTGTTTGTGAGACGCTTTCATCATTGGAGTCAAATCTCTTTCCGCCGAGCCATTTCTTTAAGTTTGGAAACAAGAAATAGTCACTCGGGGCTAAATCCGGAGAATAGGGCGGATGAGGGAAGCAATTCGTAGCCCAGTTGATACAATTTCGCCGTGGAGACTACACATGTGTGCACCCTTGCATTATCTTGGTGGAAAAGAACTTTTTTCTTGGCCGAATGCGGTCGTTTTTTCTTCAAATCGTCATTGAATTGGCCCAATATATTGACATAATATTCGCCATTGATTGTTCTTCCCTTTTGAAGGTAATCAATGTGGATTATACAGCGTGCATCCCAAAAAAAAAAACCGGTCGGCATGGCGTTATTGGCTTACAAACCCACCTTGGCCTTCTTCGGCGCCGACTTGCACTGAGAAACCCACTGCTGCTTGGTCTCTGGTGTGTTGTGGTGAATCCCTGTTTTGTCCACAGTTACGAAACGGCGCAAAAACTCGTCCCTATTGCCATTGAACAACGCCAAACACCCCTTCGAAGTTGTCACACGATTGCGTTTGTGGTCGATTGTGAGCAAACGCGCCACCCATCTTGCGGATAGATTTCTCATACCCAAGTGATCATGCAAAATCGAGACCACTGAGCCATGTGATATACCTATAGCTTCCACAATCTCCCGCACTTTCAATCTCCGATCGGCCAACACCATATCGTGAATTTTTTCAATTGTTTCGGGTGCAGTGATCTCAACTGGGCGTCCAGAACGTTCGGCGTCATTTGTGTTTGTACGGGCGCAACAAAATTCAGTAAACCACTTTTTACCAGGGAAATTGATGATGCAGAGTCCCCATAGTATTCATCAAGCTTAGCCTTGGTTTGAGTGATGTTTTTTTTTTCGCAAAAAATAATGCTTGATGAGCACACGAAATTCACTTTTTTTAATTTTCGTTATAACTCAAGAGGTTGTCTGTTTTCAGTGGCTATCTAACACAAACTAAATGACGGAGCTTGTTCAAAATCTGCAAGTTAAAGGAAAAAAGTTACACGCATTTGGTGGCATTGGGTGTCACTGATGACCAGAGAAACGCACAAAAACAATATATTACAAGCAAATATTAAATTTTTTTTTGGCGCAAAAAGGTCAAGAAATGAAAGAAAAATTACTTTGAAAATTTTATAGTTTTTCCTAAAACTTTAAAGTCGCAGTTTGAACCGTCAAAATTGGCATCTTTTAGGCAAATAACCTGAAACGAATACGGGATATGTAGACAAAATGTCGCAAGAAGTGTGTTTTACAAACCCTCAAGTTTCAGCTTGAGCCGACATTATCGTTCATTTTACTAAAATATTCTCAGAAAATTGATTTCAAGCAGAACCTTTCTCGAATGCTTTGTCAGTAGTTATAATTATAGAGTGAAGAAAACACTTTGTACCCCTTTTCAAGCACATTGGGGGCATGGAAGAGTGTGAGATTTGGCGAAAGTACATATGTGGGAGTACAGAAAGATAAAATGTATGTACAATATGTGTTACAAATAGATTAAGCAACGCTTTGTTTTAAATAGACAGTCGGATTCCCCGGTCTGAGTTGTCCGTTAATTAATACGTGAAATGTCAAACACTTAAAACTCTGTAGTCAAATAGTCGCACTGAGATTATACCTTATTATATCTTAATTGGCACCACAATGTCACATCAATTGCAGAAGCGGCTGCTAAGAAATTAGGTTTCCTCTTCCGGGCTCGCAAATACTTTTCACCAGCTAATCTCTATACCTTATATACTTCACAAATAAGGCCAAACCTCGAATACTGCTCCCACATCTGGAGTGCAGCTGCCGTTTCTACACTCGCTATCCTGGACTCCATTCAAAAGAGAGCTATGCGTCTCATCGGTGACCCTACCCTCACACAAAGGCTGCCTTCCCTTGCACACCGACGTGCCGTTGGTGACCTCTCTCTCTCTTTTATAGATATCTGCACGGGCACTGCTCAGATGAGCTTTCCTCCATAGCTGCCCCCAACAGATCTACCAGGGGAACAGAGCGAATGCACCCTTTTACTGTCCAGGTCACCAGACATAGAACATCTTGTTATGCCCGCTCTTCGGTCCCGAGGACTTCCAAGTTGTGCAATTCCTTGCCGGCACATGTTTTTCCTTCTCCTCCGAACCTCCAAACCTTCAAGTCCAGAATTAACAAGCTGCATCTTTCCTCCTTGTCAACACCCACGGTACAATATTATTTAGGCTGTAAGCCCTCGTGGTGTGTTGTTGAAATTAAAAAAAATAATAAAAATACAGGAAGACTTTATGACAAAAGAACATCAATAACATTCAAACTTAAAAATTTAATGAATCACGGTCAAATTTCGATCACTGCACGGGTCCACTAGTATGGTTTAATGCTCCATAATTTTTAGCGAATTTTCATAGAAAAAATTCGCTAACGAAGATACCGCGACATTTCGTTAAATGAGCGCGAACTAGGACCCATAGAAGCCATATGCAATGTTGGTTTAAGTTTTTATTTGTTCACATATATACAGGGAGTGGCATTTATATGGAAAGGCTCAATATTGTCGTAACTAGAAAAAATTGTGTGAGTACGTTAATTATAGGGTGCCTTTAGCTGCATCTTACAACATTATTTTGACAATCACAGGTGGCCCATAAGTCGTTGCTGATACAAATTTTCTTTTCTTAAATCAAACACTTATATTATTGCATTTTTGCATTTTCCATCGAATTATAATGCATGTTTTAAAAAAAAATTATAGCGTTTATCGTTTTCGAGCTCTTTCAATATTTTAACATTTTTCACACAAATCAAGCATTATGATACGGCAATATATAGCAGACTCACATGAAGATGACGCATTCAGAGAGGTTTTCGTTTATATTATTCGTGAAAAAAAAATCGAAGCGTCCCGTATACAATTTTTGTATCCGTAGAAATATTTGTATGTAATTTTCTTGCGTAATTTTGGTAATTAATAATAAATGGTTAATAAGTTAAAAAACGTTTTGGGATTTTTCTGAAAAAATTGCACATTTTCGTGTTTCTTTTTCATTTTTGTCAAAAACCTTTTTGTGGATAATTACATCTTGGTAGGTGGGTAAATAGCTTGAAGAAGTTCGTTGGCCAGGAAAATCGGACCAGTTTTTTCGAGAACATTATAATTTTATTTTCGGAAAATTTTTGTACTTTTTCAAACATGAAAATTATTTTGAAGAAATATGGTACATTGTTTCAACTATATATGTTATACTGGTAACCCAATCGGATGCCTGCTTTCACTAAAAGAGATATTTGCTATCAAAACCATTTTTATGAAAATTCACTACCATAACGCACTTGCTGTGTCCAGTTAATTCTGTACATATTTTGCGTCTCTAATTTTTCTAAGATATTCTTTCGAGATTAAGTTTATTTTGTAATACCTCTGTGTAATTGGTTTTCGGATTTGATTTCTTTAAGTAGACGGGAAGTTACAAAGAAATCAATCATTAAAACATATTAACATTTGTAGACCAGTGCTCATCAAAGATTAGTCTGACAAAATAAACAATCGTTACAGTAGATTGAAACACAACAACTTTCACTAGACGACTTAGGAGCCCAACTTTTTTTATCGTGCTTCATCACTGATGGCAAATCGTAAATGGTATGAGATCTTAGACAGGTGTTTTGACGGTGATAGTCTATTTTTTTCATTTGAAGTTATGGAATTAAGAGGATTGACTTCCTGGTCACGAGTTCTGAACACGTTTTTGTAGAGATCAGTGTATCTTGCTGACAACAGAATTAATCTTTGTTGTTGCCAAATAAAGAAAAGTAAATAACATACAATTTTATGGTTCTTTGGAAACGACAGCCCTGTATTTTTAATTTACTTTTAAACTGGATAAATGTAAAAATATCTGAGATACAGAAATAATTTCGTGGCTTTTGACCTTTTTAGACGGAAAACCAGGACCTTTTCCATTTAATTTTAGTGCATTTTCTTTAAAAATTCACTAATGAGGAGATCGCGGCTTTTGCATTTTGAAAAAATTTCTACAAATAAGCGCTATTTAGGACCCCTGGAACCCAAATCCGAGGTCGGTTTCAGACTTTATATATTTATGTGTCACACCGATAACTCAAAAAATAATGCACCGATGACGATCAAATTTAGTGAATACCTTCCTTTTGTAAGTGGCTTGGATAAGATCGTTAGCCAGAAAAATCCACCCAGTCCAAATAGATTAAACATTGCTTTGTTTTAATTAGACAGTCGGATTCCCCCGTCCGTGCTGTTCTGAGCTGACTTTTAATGTACCTAATTTCGACCACGTTAATTATAATGCATGTTTGTAAGAAAATAAATTCGGGGCGCAGCAAGTGCGTTATGGTAGCAAATTTTTATTAAAATCTGCTAAGTCCAAATAGATTAAACAACGCTTTGTTTTAATGACATATTGGGATTCCCCGGTCCGTGCAAGTTCTGAGCTGGCTTTTAATGAATTGAATTTTGACCACGTAATTATAATGCATGTTTGCAAAAAAAGAAATTCGGGACGCAGCAAGTGCGTTATGGTAGCGAATTCTTATTAAAATCTGCTGTCCAAATAGATTAAACAATGCTTTGTTTTAATTATACAGTCGGATTCCCACGCTCGGTGCCAGTTCTGAGCTGACCTTTAATGTATAGAATTTCGACCACGTAATTATAATGCATGTTTATAAGAAAAGAAATTCGGGACACAGCAAGTGCGTCATGGTAGTAAATTTTTATTAAAATCTGTTCAGTCCAAATAGATTAAACAACGCTTTGTTTTGATTACATAGTCGGATTCCCCGGTACGTGCAAGTTCTGAGCTGACATTTAATGTATCGAATTTCGACCACGTAATTATAATGCATGTTTGTAAAAAAAAAAAAATTCAGGAAGCAGCAAGTGCGTTATGGTAGCGAATTTTTATTAAATGCTTCAAATTTGAATAGCTCAATTTGCTGTTAATCTATAAGGTTCGTTGGCCAGGAAACTAGTTTTTTTCGGGAACATTTTAAGTTTATTTTCGAAACATTTTTGTACATCTTCAAACATAAAGTTATTTTGATGATATATGGTACATTGTTTCTACTATATAGGTAATACTGGTAACCAAATTCGATACCTGCTTTCTTTAAAAAACACATACTTGCTATTTAAAACATTTTTGTGTACATTCACTACCATAACGGGACTGGCTGCGTCCAGACTTTTTTTATTATAATTCTTGACCGGTTTGCCCCAAAAAAAACTTGATATTCACGGGAAATATTTAATAGATTTTGTTTATAATACATCATATTTTTATCGTGTATCCTCCTTTGACTTTCGGTGCTATTTTTTTCTAAATGCTTATAAATTTTTGATTTTAATTTATAGATCTGGATTTGAAATGTAATATAACTTTTATAAACTATGCCATCTCATCTTTTAAATGCGTTCTCTTATTTTTCCCACGTTTTCAGTGATTTTTCATTATAAAAATTGGCTAATAGAGAGATCGAGAAGTCACGATGGTAAGACTAATTATGCACCCGAGCGATAACTTAAAAAATAATTAACCGCGATGAAACTTGGTAGGTAAGTTTGAAAATCTCTTGAGCAAGTTTTTAGTCAATTCAATCAGACTAGTTTTTCGTAAAGAAAATCAAACTTTCATCAAAGAAAAAACATTATTACACAGTTTCACAAAACTAGATTAAATATTTCGCGGGAGGTTAACCAATCACAGCTTCAAAATATTTGATTGTCATGGCAACAAACCCGAATCACAGTATGTGATTGGTCTAATGAAGCAATAAAATATTTCATTGAGCTTTGTGAAACTGGACATATATCTACATAATTAGTAAAGCAACTTTAATGAAATTTGGTACATATGTATTAATATTGAATAATAAGTTCAGTAGATAATAGCACATTTCTCACAAATAAACATTTTAACTTAGACCTTAGGAAGAGGTTCATCAAGTCATACCTATGGAGTATTGTAATGTATGGGGCGCGGAAGTCTGGACTTTGACTAAGCAATATATGATGAGAATAGAAGATTTTGATATGTGGCTATGTAACACAATGATAAAGAGAAGGTGTTTTCTTCTTCTTTAACGTCGGCCAATTTCCGCGGCGATGGCCAATCACCGACGACAGGAAGCAGTTACAACTGAGTATGCTGAAAATTCTGCCGAACCGCTTCCTTTCTGAAACGAGGGTATGGATCTTTAACGTGCCTAACATCGAATGGTACACGGGACCGACGGCTTTACGCCCCCTCCCAGCTTGCACCAACATAATGCCACAACCTCGAAAAATAATTTGATGCTTCTGCCGGGAATCGAACCCAGGAACTTTGGGTCGAGAGGCACACGTTTTTACAATTTGACCATCGAGGCTGCCAAAAAGAAGGTACACCGATAGCAAGACGATAAAATTGTCCTAAAAAAGTAACAGAAGAAATACGCTTGCAGAAATAAATTGAGAGGAGGTGGGCAACATTTATTGGACATATCCTGAGACATAACTGACTTACTGGCAATATTATTTGGAGGATACATATTTAAAAAAATAAAGAGGCAGATAAAGAGGAAAACTTTTGAAACACTTGGTACAATTGTTAGTGCGAAAGTTTCAATGAAATGAAAAAATCTGCAGAAGTTATGGTTGCGATGACAAGGCGATATCGCCTTTAGACTGTCATGAAGATGAACATACAAAAAACTATGTAGGGACACTTATTTGACTGCAGTTCAAACACAGGAAAGCAGATTTTATAAAAAACTCCCAGTCTTCATCGCTAAATAACTCATATTTTCATTACAGCTACTTTGCCTTCACTTTTTAATAGATAATTTTAAACTTGGAAATCGGGTTAAATTTAAAAAAAATCGGGAGCAGCAAATGCGTTATGGTAGCGAATTTTCGTAAAAATGTTTTTAAGGGAAGATTTGTCTTGTTTTTACAAGGACATTTGGTTGATAGTATAACCTATATAGCACTAACAATGTACAATATTTCATTAAAATAGCTTTGTTGTTTCAAAAAGTACGAACATTTTCCGAAAATAAACTTTAAAAGTTCCAGAAAAAGTGGTCTGGTTTTCCTGGCCAACGAACCTCTTTAAGCTATTTACACACCTGACAAGATATACTTATTCACAAACAGCTTTAGGACCAAAATTGAAAAACAAAATTATGTTACATAAATTGCCTTCAGTAATCTTACACTGAATCTTCACAAAAATTAGACAATTTTTTTTTACAATAACTTACTAAACATTCATTATTCATTACCAACATATCACAAAAATCTTACAAAAAATGATTTCTACGGAAACACTAAAAACATTTCAGCGAAAACTTTTCAAATTCAGCCACTATTTGAGAGTACCTGTATATGGCAGCTCGATTTTTTCGACGAGTAATACAAAGAAGAAGCTCTCTAAATGCGTCATTTCCATAGGGCTAAGCTATCTATTGATAAAAACGCCATATCACAATTTGTTATATGCGTTTGAAATATGTGCCAAAAACGTGAAAAGTTGCAAAATAATTGAAATAACTCAAAAAAGATGAACGATATCATTTTTTTCCTTACAAACATGCATTATAATTTGATCAACAACATAGGGGTGTTCTATTAAAAAATAAAGCGTGTATCACCAACGACTTATGGGCCATCCTGTAATTGTCAAAATAGGATGATAAGATACAGCTCGAGACACCCTACAATGAACGTATATACTTTTTCCTCATATCTTGTATAATAACGGATATATTGAGCTTTACCCTAGAAATGCGTCAGCCTGTATATGTGTAAACAGGCAAAAACTGAAAATGACCCCGTATATGGGTTTTGGGGGTTCTAGTTCGCGCTCATTTGAAGAAACCTTTTTAAAATTCATAAGTCGCGGTCTTCTTAATTACGAATTTTTTATACGAAAATGTGCTAAAATATAGACTGTTAAACCATAAACTCTATAGCGGAAACTACTGCCGAAGCATCAGAAAGAGGGTCTAGTGAAATGGATTTTCCGAAAATATTTTAGTAAAATGAAGGACGGTGATGGTCGAAGCTAAAACTTAAGGCTTTGTGAAACACACTTATTAAAAGATTTTTTCGACATAATCTGTATTTGCTTCAAATTAGTTGTCTGAAAATTGCAAATTTTGACGTTTCATATCGCGACTTTGACGTTTCAAGAAGAAAGATTAGAAAATTTTCAAAATATTTTTTCTGCTACTTCTTGGCACTTTTGCGCAAAGAAAACTAAAACTTAAATTCATAAGTCGCGGTCCTCTCAATAACGAATTTTTTCATCAAAAATTTGCTAAAATATAGAGTATTAAACCATAGCTGAAAGCATCAGAAAGAGGGTCTATTTAAAATGCATTTTCCGAAAATATTTTAGTAAAATGAGGGACAATGATGATTGAACCTGAAGCTTAAGGCTTTACTATGTGAAAACTGGAACCTGTGATGAGCACTGATAAGTACACTTGAAGAACCCAAATCACCACAACTCATATTTCAGAGACCTTACGATCGTTTCGTTGAAAAATTCTGAATTTTTCTTCCTCTGAAGATGTTGACATGGTCAACGAAACGATCGTAAGGTCTCTGAAATATGTGTTGTGGTGATTTGGCTTCTCCAAGTGTACTGCTTAAGGCTTTGTAAAACACACTTAGTACGACATATCTTTCATACCTATTTGTTTCAAATTCAAAATTTTCTAAATATTTTTTCTGCTATTTCCCGACATTTTTGCGTCAAGAAAACTTTACGGTTGTTTGTAATATTCAATTGGCTTTGTTAATCACACAAAATATTTTGTTCTTGTGCTTTCCTCTGATCACCAGTGGCACACAATTTTTTTTTCTCTAAATGCCTATAACTTTTTTTGTTTCAACATAGAGATCTGAATTTTGGTGCGTAGGGTAAGTTTGATAGTAGAAACGTAAGTGTCACATTTGGTTGTCATAGCTCTGTTATTTTCGGAGATACAAAAATATTCTGAAAGAAAACCCAACATTTTGCCGGAAAACTGGTCCGATTTTCCTAGCTAACGAACTTAACCAAGCCACTTGCAAAAGGAAGGTACATGCCAAATTTCATCAAAATTGGCCCATTATTTTTTCATCACAATAGTTCGCGAGAATATGATGGGTGTTTGGGCTTCCATAAAATGGGGAGTGATAAACAAAATCAGGGAAGAGTGTTTCTCTTCCTATTTTTTTTTGATACAAGCAAAGTGTGGTAGTGTTGTTGCGTGTTAATTAGCAAATGATTATGCTTAAACTTTTCATTAAAATTCCTTCAGGATCATAAAAT
The DNA here is from genome assembly GCA_964006375.1 of Tillus elongatus. Lineage (NCBI taxonomy): Eukaryota > Metazoa > Arthropoda > Insecta > Coleoptera > Cleridae > Tillus > Tillus elongatus. The sequence goes on along the minus strand of OZ023263.1, from coordinate 42,511,043 downwards.
ATAGTATCCACTGAGGAAATCTGTGATATGGAGGATATTCCCTAGGTTATCATTTATTATTTGAGTAAAAGGAAAAACAGCCAATGACTTAAAAGAACTTACAACATAGCAAATCTCATTATTCATATTGAAATCGAAAATACTATCTTATTTGTAAATATTTCCACGTTTCCTTTCGGCTAGTCACCAACACTGTGATTATTTTCCAGCGAATCATGTCGAAGCGATGTGCATTGCGGCATGTTAAGTAATTGCATTGTTACAAGCTTATAATAATGATAATAATAAATATTCATGCGGTTATTGACGTCTTCACCATCTGACTCACGAACTCTTGGTTTTTAGTATTATACAGGGTGACACAAGGGAAAAACGCAATACTTGCCGATACAATATAAAATCACTAATAAAAGGCTCCACGTCTGTAACACTGATTTAGCGGTTCCCATTTTGAAATGTTCCATTAGCTAACAAAAATACGTCGCTAGACCAAAATGTTGGTCTTTCGGGGGCCATAAGACTGTTGAATCTGGTGCTTCGATATATGCATTTTATTGTTTGCCTGGTCTAAACATATATTCTGCATCATACAGGGTGTTTCGTAATTATCTTCTATGGACGAGATAGAAGGGGAGACCAGTGTCAAATGTAAAAAATAACAATTTTATTTTTCTAAGTTAATGTAATTAAAAAAAACTAAATTTACCTTTCAGCGATTCACTAATGAGGTGATCTGTGTTTTATATATATATATATATATATATATATATATATATATATATATATATATATATATATATATATATATATATATATATATATATATATCGTATCGATAACTAAAAAAATAATGGGCCGATCTGGATGAAATTTGGTAGGTACCTTCGTTTTTTAAGTGGTTTGGATAAGTTGGTTAGCCAGGAAAATCGGACCAGTCTTTCCGGCAAAATTTGGGGTTTTCCTTCGGAAAATCTTTGTATGTCCGAAAATAACAGAGCTGTGACAATCAAATTTGGCACATACGTTTCTATTATCAAACTTACCTACATGCTGAAATTTAGATCTCTAAGTTGAAAGAAAAAAAAGTTATAGGCATGTTAGGAAAAAAAATTTGGGTGCCACTGGTGGTCAGAGGAAAGCACAGAACAAAATATTTTTTGTGACTAACAAAACCAATTGAATATTACAAACAACCGTAAAGTTTTCTTGACGCAAAAACGTCAAGAAGTAGCAGAAAAAATATTTTGAAACTTTGATCATTTTTCTTCTTCAAACGTCAAAGTCGCGATTTGAAACGTCAAAATTTGCAATTTTCAGACAACGAATTTGGAACAAATACAGATTATGTAGACGATATGTCGTAAGAAGTGTGTTTTACAAGGCCTTAAGGTTCAGCTTCAATCATCATTGTCCCTCATTTTACTAAAATATTTTCGGAAAATGCATTTCAAATTGACCCTCTTTCTGATGCTTTCAGCTATGGTTTAATACTCTATATTTTAACAAATTTTCGATGAAAGAATTCGTTATTGAGAGGACCGCGACTTATGAATTTTAAAAAGATTTCTTCAAATGACTGCGAACTAGAACCCCTAAAACCCATATACGGAGTCAGTTTTGTCTGTTTACACATATACAGGGTGACGCATTTCTACGCTAAAGCTGAATATATCAGTTATTATACATTATATGAGAAAAAAGTATATACGTTAATTATAGGGTATCTCGAGCTGCATCTTATAAACCTATTTTGACAATCACAGGATGGCCCATAAGTCGTTGGTAATACACATTTTCTTTTTTTAATAGAACACCCCCTTATGTTATTGCATTTTTGTGTTTTCCATCGAAATATAATGCATGTTTGTAAGAAAAGAAATTCGTGAAATAGCCAATTTTACAAAATTCAAGACACAACATTGTGGAATTGGATTTTGACATTTAAACAAAATATTTTGGACTGTACATAAGTAATCTAAATTGTATTAGATACAGGCACAAGCTCGGATTTATTGTATATTAATAACGACAAACATATTAGTATTATTATTATATTAGGATTGTTCTGGAAGATCTTGCGGATGGAATATATAAGTGTTGCCGACTCGATTCAGTCAGTCAGTTGATAGTCTAAGTCTTGTGACTATAAGCTCGACGCATGATATAAATAGACAAAGTGTGTGTGTGTGTGTTTATTTCTTTAACGTCGGTCTATTTCCGCAACTATGGCCAATCACCGACGCCAGGGAGCTGTTTCACCTCACTATCCTGGAAATTTTGCCTCTCTGTAAGCAGAGTAGGGATCTTTTAACGTGCCTAACATCGCATGGACACGGGACCGGCGGCTTTACGCCCCCTCCGAAGGGCGGAAAGTGCAGACATCCAACTTGCTCAAATGCAATGCCACAAGCTCGGTTGATGTTAATTGTACAGTATGTACTGAAAAAGTTAAAGAAGTACCCTGAGATTGAACCCAGTACCCTTCGGTTCACTGATCCACAGAAGCTCTAAAAAGACAAAGTGATAAATTAGTTAATGTGGCATAGTTAGCGTTATCTTACTTCTCGCTTGCTGTCTCTGATAAATAGTTTTGTGATTTTTACTCATGATGGGCCAGTTTTTAATCATAAAGAAATGTAAAAGTGCAGATAAAGAAACTACGTGTACGCCCGCAACCAGTGTCCCGACAGTGAAAAAACTAAAATGTCTTAAATATGATGACGCTTATTTACAATTTGGTTTTATGTCCGTAGATACTAATGGTGAAGAGAGACCACAAGTAAATTGCAGCGCCATTTAGAAACTGGTTACCGCTACATTGTTGGAAAACCTCGTGATTTCTTTGGCAGGAAGTTGAAAGACCTGGAACGGCAGAAAAAATCGTATTCAAGACTGAATCGATACCATACAATCCTTTGCTAGCATCTTACACAAAATGTAAGAAGCCCCATGCCATCGCAGAAGAGCTTATCCCACCGGATTCTGTTGATATGATGAACACCATGGTTGGTGAGTCTGCTGAGGAACTGCTTTCAAAAGTGACTTTGTCCAATAACACAAGTTGTCGCAAAATACAACACATCGCGGAAAACCTCCACGATCAATTAATTGAACAAATCAAAGGAATTGGATTTAGATTACAGCTAGATGAGGGTAGAAATAATAATAATAAGAATGCTCATTTGATATGCTATGTACGGTTCATAGATGGTAATAACATTGCAGAAGACCTTTCTTGTAAAAATATCACTGCAGTAGCGAAGGCTCAGGACTTGTTCGAGATCCTTGATGCATTTATAACTGAAAACAATAGATACATTTATAACTGAAAACTAAGTACGTTGGTGTCTGTACTGATGAAGCTCGTTACATATCTGGCTGCTATGGATGATTACAGGAACTTATTCGAAACAAAGCCCCTGATGCATTGTGAACTCATTGCTTTATTCATAGGGTACCGCTTGCATCAAAACATCTGAGTCCTGCACTGAATCAGGTGTTAGAATCTGTAGTGAATGTAATAATTTTTATAAAAACTCCTCCACTGGAGGCAAGGTTTTTAAAAAACTGCGTGATGATATGGGAGCCAAACACTCTTCTTTGTTGTATTACAGCAGTGCGCGATGGCTCTCTTGTGGTAATGTTTCACCAACCTTTGCACTGCGGCTGGGAATTTTTATTTTCTTTAAAGAGAAAAGACACAAAGATGTCAAAGATTTTGCAGATGCAGGTTCTTAAATAAAACTAGCGTACTTATGCGACATTTTTTAACCGCAGAATACCCTAAATCTCTCTATCTCTCACACACACCCTACAGAAAAAAAAACAGACAGGCAACGTCGACATGAGGAAAAACAACGAAGACAACACGCTTACTGAATGTAATTTTTTGGACATATTGTGGGCGAAAATAGGTGTCTTACAATTAAAGGACACAAAATACTTGGGAAAAAAAGAACGAAAGAGACCAAGAAAAAAGCTCCTGGGAAACATTAAAAGGTATGTAGTAGTATAGTATATTTAGCACACAATTATACAATGTGTTATACAAAGAAGCATTAAGCTTGTACTTGCAAATGCACAATTTAAACATTTACATTTCTAGACATAATATATCAAAACTTTTATGACTGTCACTTAAATCTTGCTTCATTTCTAACTTTCAAAAATCACTTCGTTTCTTCCTGGAAATATTTCCGCTGACAGTTTGTATATCAGCCTTCAATGTGGATGATATTGAAAAAGAAACATACTGAAAACGGCGATGCATGGTTACGATGTCAAGCCAACATAGCTTTGGAACGGTAATGATGATATTTTTGGGGCAAGTTTCCTAGTTCTCCTTTGGTTACGGTTATATACATTTCAAAGAGATGACATATATGCATTGCAATTAACTTTACACGAATACATCATTATTTTATTACCTTAATTTTTTTAACTGCTTGAAATAAGAATCACATTATGTATTTACGAAATACATAACGGATTATTTTGTGCGTCACCTTGTACTTACGTCGTTTCTTTTAAATGGTAATGAGCCACGCCGGTTTGCCGAAAATGTAGAAATGTCGCAATCACTGCGATTGTTCTTGTTGTTGGTTTTTTAGGTTAATAGCTCATATGAATTACGCTCGCGTAGAATTTAAATTAAGAGAGCCTTTGTTTATATTAATATACTTGTGATGGTAATAAGATATGACAGTGATAAATACGATTTAGGTACCAACTAGACTATCAATTCTATAACAATTGGCAATCTAGTGTTACCATATAAAACAGTCCCGAAAATTGTTTTTATGTTGTAATGTATGTTATGTCATGTAAACAGAAAAAAAAGTCTGGACGCCGCAAGTGTATTATGGTAGCGATTTTTCATTGGACCATACAAATGATCTACGAATTTTTTTTAACGAAAATTATATATACAGAGTAGCGCAGCGAAAACGACACAGACCTGATTTCGCATGGTTCTTGTTACTTAAGAAAATCGCTCGAACACGTCAATTTATACTTCGAGGGGGAAACGTTTTGCCAATATTTTCAACCCTCACAGTTCATACCTCCAGCAGGGGTGACTCTCACCACTGCAATTTAAAATGGAAAGGGGTATTGGGTCACAACTATTTTGAAAGTAATCAGATTCTCTTTTAAACAAGTATCAATTTTTGAAAATCGGTTGAGTAGTTTTTAAGAAAACGCATTTTGTGTTGCCAGCCAAAGAAAACAAAAGTTTTTTACATTATTTTTTCTACCTTAACAGTATACCAATGGATTTAATGTTCGAAATATTGACCTCCACCTTCTATACAATAATACGAGTTTTGTTCAAAGCGGTTTCGAACGTTGCGAAGATTTTCTGGTCATATTGTTGACATGATGCGCGTTAATCGTCTACGCATTCTGCCAGTGTAGCGTAAATCTTATTTTTCAGGTGGTCCCACAAAAAAAGTTTAAATCTGGCGACCTTACAGGTCATCTATTGCTCCTCTTCGCCCAATCGATCTTCCGGGAAAAATGTATTTACAGTTATCGGAAGATGCAGTTGATCCAGCTGCAACAAAAATTTGTAAACAAAGTAACTGTTACCATGAATATGAATTAATATTTCAGCAAGACGAAGCACTCCTACACTACACCGTTGATGTTTGTCTGTATCTGGACCGAACATTTTGTTTGAAATGTCACTTGGAAAGTTTTAGTAATAATATTTTTAGAATCCATCTGACAAAAATGAATTGAATTGACAAGCACAACTTTGTAACTTATTTGTCACGTAGTGTATAATTTATATCAATAAGTATATTAAAATATTTATATATTTTTAGTGAATTTTTATTTAAAAAAGGTATCGAAGGTTGAGAATTTGCAAAAAAATTCCAAATGAGCGCGAACTAGGACCCCTCGAACCCATATCCGGGGTCAGCTCCAATTTTTATATTTATATGTTTATATATATATATATATATATATATATATATATATATATATATATATATATATCCGATAACTCAAAAAATAACTCACCGATTTCGATGAAACTCAGCAAGTGCCTTTCTTTTATTAATGGCTTGGACGAGTTCGTTAGACTGGAAAATCGGACGTGGTTTTCCGGGAAAATTTTGAGTTTTCTTTCGAAAACAATTTTTTTCTCCGAAAATTACAAAGCTGTTTTAATGAAATGACTAGATATGAGCCTTGGGAGAGTTGGGAGAGAACTTACTACGTACCAAAATTCAACTTTCTAAATTGATAGAAAATTGAGTTATTCATGTTTTGAATTTTCTTTCGAAAAAAAAATTTTTCTCCGAATATTACAAAGTTATTTTAATAACATTTGGAGGATATCTTGCCTTAGAAAAAACCTTACTACATATCAAAACTAAACTTTCTAGGTTTATAGAATATTGTGTTATTAAAGTTTGAAGCATTTAATAAAAATTCACTACCATAACGCACTTGCTGCGTCCCGAACTGTTTTTGTAACAATTAAGGTGACTTCACTACCAAAGTCGTTGGCACCGTAATTTTAATATGGATTTTTAAGTGTGAACAAAATTTGAACGTATTTTAAACCACAACATAATATAAGATTATGCTGTGCTTAAACATGTGTCAGTAACATTTTCTTTATCAAGAACACATATAATTTCACCTTTCTTTATAGGCAGAAATATAACAAAACAAGTTCGTGACTGTAAAACTGTATATTCTGCACCCTAGGTGGAGAAATCTTACTACAATATTTAAATATTTTACCTGAGTCCAATCAATGAATAACAGTCGTAAAAAGCCCGACTAGAATTAAATATGTTTACCAGATGGTGAAGATGATACAGAAATACTATAGCTCTGGATTACAAAGAAAATTGTGTACCTTAACTAATGTTAACATTATGAAATAAACAGGCTCGACGCCGTTCGTTATGGTAGCGAATTTTCATAAAATGTTTTGAACTCTTAATAATTTAATTTTGTATTAACCTACAAAATTAAATTTGAGTATATATATATATATATATATATATATATATATATATATATATATATATATATATATATATATATATATTTCAACAATACACCACGAGGGCTTGCAGCCTAAATACTATCGTACCGTGGATGTCGACAAGGTGGAGAGAGGCAACTTGTTATTTCTGGACTTGGAGGTTCGAAGGAGAAGGAAAAACATGTTCCGGCAAGGAATTCCACAACTCGGAAGTCCTCGGGACAAAAGAGCGGGCATAACAAGATGTCCTATGTGTGGTGACCTGGACAGTAAAACGGTGCATTCGCTCTGTTCCCCTGGTAGATCTGTTGGGGGCTGCAGGTGGAGGAACTATGGAAGAAAGCTCATCTGAGCAGTGCCCGTGTAGATATCTATAAAAGAGAGAGGTCACCAACGGCACGTCGATGGGCAATGGATGGCAGCCTTTGGGTGATTCTATGGTCACCGATGAGACGTATAGCTCTCTGCTGAATGGAGTCCAGGATAGCGACTGTAGAAGCGGCAGCGGCACCGTCGATGTGGGAGCAGTATTCGAGGTTTGGTCTTATTTGTGAAGTATATAAGGTATAGAGATTAACTGGTGAAAAGTATTTGCGAGTCGGGAAGAGGAAACCAAATTTCTTAGCAGCCGCTTCTGCAATTGATGTGACATGTTGGTGCCAATTGAGATTCGATCCACAGAAATACCAACAAGGACTCATTACTTTGAATAACTTGGTTGTTCATTTTGATGGGTCTAGGCCGTATCTCTTATGAGATAGAAAGCAAGACTGAGATTTGGTGGAGTTGAATTGTACAAGATTTCTACTTGCCCAGTCTAACATTTTTTGGAGATCCACAGAGACAGAACCTTCCATGAGTCTGCGATCCTCATCTAATTGGGCTAAAGACACAGGCTTAGAGTATTGTATATTTGAGTGGAGGGTGCTGTCATCCGCGTAACTGTGAACTGGGGTGGCTGTGCTAGAGAGGAGGTCATTGATGTGGAGAAGAAACAAAGTAGGGGCTAAAACTGAACCTTGAGAGACTCCTGAATTAAAATTAATTGGATGCAGCGCTGCATGTCACCCATTTGTATCAATAAGTATATTAATATATATATATATATATATATATATATATATATATATATATATATATATATATATATATATATATATATATTAATAATTAAGGTGCCTTCACCACCAAAATCGTTGGCACCGTAACTTTAATATGCATTTTTAAGTGTGAACAAAATTTAAGAGCTTAAACCACAGCACAATAATAAGATTATGCTTTGCAGTGCTTAAACATCTGTCAGTAACATTTTCTTTATCAAGAACACATAATTTCTCCTTTCTTTATAGGCAGAAATATAACAAAACAAGTTCGTGACTGTAAACACTGTATATTCTGCACCCTAGGTGGAGAAATCTTACTACAATATTTAAATATTTTACCTGAGTCTGATCAATGAATAACAGTCGTAAAAAGCCCGACGAGAATTAAATATGTTTACCAGATGGTGAAGACGAAGATGCAGAAATACTATATCTCTGGATTACAAAGAAAATTGTGTACCTTAACTAATGTTAACATTATGAAATAAAAAGTCTGAACGCCCTTCGTCGTGATAGCGAATTTTCATAAAATGTTATGAATTTAAATAATTTAATTTTCTATTAACCTACAAAATTCAATTTTAGTATATAACAAATTCATTATGTAGGCACTGAAAATTTTGAGAAACCCACGTGCGTGAATTTTCAGAATTAAATTGTGAGCCGTATTCCAGTAACTGCTACAGGAAGGTCTACGTGCGACACCCTGTATAAATTTTTTTAAATATTTTATTGACGGTTTAATGATTCTTCAATGTAAAACATTTTTATGATAATTCGTTACCATAACGCATTCGCTGCGTCAGGATCTTTTCAGTGCCATTTCACATGCTGTAACTCAAAGCACTGATCGAGAACATTTTGGAGATGTATTGACTTTTCAAAGGTCGTGTAACTATTCGATTGGTTTCACTAAATAAATATGCGTAGGCATGGAATATTTTTCAAATTTCAAATAGATTTTTCACAGTAATTGGACGACTTGTTGCGCATATAATTTTATGCTATACTTATTCTGTGTATAAATCTTGAGGGAATGGTGTTTAAACGCATGCGCTTCGTAATAATTCGTACATTCCATCTGCCGTTTCCACATAAGCGTTATTCAAATCATGAGAAATCATTTGAAATATAGTTTGCACACCTAACGGCGCTACATTTCCATGTTGAGAATGTTCTAATCTACCCTGAAGCAGTCCCAAGTTCCGCGTTTTGCCACTAATAGAGAAAAGCTGTTGATTTAAATCAAGGCAAATGTGAAAATAATACCGACAATTGTAATAAATCGCTTTCTGTTGTTAATTGAAGAGAGGGCATCATATATTTTAAATAGTCCCCTAGGATATCATCTATAGATTGTAAGTACTACACAAGTCCGCTGATTGTATCTTGCGTTATTAATTTCAATGGAGTACAGTAGCGGACTTAAGTTTTGTTTGTAACAGTTTCACGTTTCTATTGATCATGAGTTTCTGTAGATTATATGACGTCATTGCTTCTGTATAATGACATACTTTTTATTCTGTGGCTCGATACAAATTACGCTTGACATCTTAAAGCTAACTTGGACTCTGAATGACAAATGTCACTTGTTTTCAAAGACTATATATCTGCGCAGATCTGATAAATTCCTCTCACCAAACCGCAAGACATTAAAAAAATAATTAAAGACCTCAAAAACAGAAAAGCTCCAGAAGATGACAACATAAATAACCTTTTACTAAGAAACCTCCCCTCAAAAGCTATCCTTCAACTGTACTACATCCTAAATTCGTGTCTAAAATGCCAATACTTTCCGTCCTCTTGGAAAAATACCATCGCCATTCCCCTAAAAAAAAAACAACAAAGACCCCATCCTAGCTAAAAGCTACCGTCCAACAAGCCTTTTGCCACCAATGTCAAAAATACTACAAAAGTTAATACTAAAGCGTCCAAACAAAATAGCAAAATAAGTACACTTGGAGAACCCAAATCGCCACAACACATGTTTTTAAAGACCTGAAAATCGTTTCACTAACAAACTTAGCGTCATCAGAGGACGAAAAATTCTAACTACTTACTACTAACATCACCTTTTATACTGAAACTTAGGCAAAGAACGATACCGAGAGGGAGACTAAATCGCAGGCAAATTTTTCAGTGTACTGTATTTTAATTGACGAGATGTTTGAACTTCCTTTATCACTTTACCTAACAGGTTGCGGAATGTTTCTCTGCATCAACGACAGAGCGCCAACAGAGGACTAAAAACCATTGGCGGAGCTCGGTGTAAGGAGCTTTTGCTTTTTATTGCCCTACAAATATAAATACTTTTGTAGGCATCTAGCTTCGCTGACTGTCTAACATTTTTCATATGTTTTAGATTTTCTTTATCAATGTGGTGGTTATTATCGCAAATATGTTGTGGGACGGATGACTTGTCTACACTACCGTATCTCAGCTGTGCCAGATGTTCACGAAATCTAGCCGGAATGGTTCTTTTAGCCTGCCCAACGTATTTAAGATTACAATCTTTACAAGCCATCTCATAGATACCCGACATTTCAGTGGCTTTATCTTTATCTTTCGTATTACCTAACAATTTCTTAAATTATTTCTTGTCGAAAAAGTTAGCTGCAAATCGGGATTTCTTATAAATGCTCACGAGACCCCTTGTGATACACGGTTCAAAAGCTAGGTAAACAATTTTTTTCCATTTTTTATCTTTCCTGAATGTCGTGCATCCCGCTAACATTTTCTTTGTTCTGTGCCTATTAACTCCACAAAGTAATCCGAATATCCGTTATATTTAGCCACGTCTTTAATGTGCTCTAATTCTATAATATATCCACTTTTACTTAAGGGAAATTGCCTTAATCTATTTTATTTACTAAGAAATTTAAACCGGCCGATTTTTCGTGCAAACGTATGATGCGAGTTATTTGGAATGTAACTTAAGAGTGGTAGTTTCTTTCCTGTGGACATCGAATTCAAGAGAGTCATTATTTTTAATAACTAGTACACCTAGAAAAGGAAGTGTTAACTTATAATTCTGTTTACTGTTAACTTCTTTTTCTAGATGTACTAGTTATTAAAAATAATGACTCTCTTGGATTCGATGTCCACTACCACTCTAAGTTACATTCCAAATGACTCAAATGTTTTTTGTTTCTAATCGCATCTGATAGACGTCACACAAAGATGATTTTTGATATTTTTGTTCAGTTCACATACTACACAACTAACGATGCAAATAACATGTGAAAATGCGAATTTCATAACTGATTTCAAACACGTTTATTTTGCCGCCATGATCTGTGACGTCACGGGACAGTACAATGGTCAATAACGAACTTGCTTCTCTGTGTGTACATCCTGTGTCGCAAGTTATTGATTGAATCTTGGCTTCTGCGCGTGATTTTATTTCATAGTATGGAAAATAAAACTGATATAAATACCGTATAGTACCAATGTGTACAATTACGACTATAAAAACTCCAGCGTAACCAATTTTTATTGTTCCAAAAGTGGCTCAAATTATAAAGCAATTGTGGAAAGGTATAAAGCGGGATGAAAGGAAAAATCCTCCGTTATCTGAGAAACCAGCCTTATATTGTTGTGAAGACCATTTTAATGTAAGTACTTCATCATTTTCACAATTAATATTAGTGATATTGGGTTAAAATTCTTATCATACGTTATTAAGTTAGGTTGTAATTTCCATGTGGTCAAGGTATGTTTATTTCTACATTTAAGTATTAACTTTACATATCACTCTTAATAATAACGATGGTTATTAATTTAGGCAACATTGTTCTATCAAACCATATAGTAGATTTGAGGTTATGTTGTTCTCATGTCATGTTGATTTCATTCAAATCAAAATTTATTACAAATGACATGAAGAAGTGCATGATATACTTGGCTAAATATCCGTTCAATTAGCATTGACTTAGTTACACATACCTTCCAGCTTTTGCTCATTATATTTCAGCACTTATGAAGTCTGAATTTTTACCAAAGAATGATGTCCACATAAATAATTCAATTCTTGGAAAATTATCTGATTGCGCCTGTTGAAAACCTCTGTCTCCCATTTTATGACGGGCATATTACACTATTCAACGAGAAGAAACACAATAAATGAATAAAATTCACCATGATGTTCAGAATACAAACGACCATAGTTATCATACCATAAGGCAAATGTAAACACAATATTTATTTACTATCCATCTACGTCACAACCAATAGCAGAACGTTGGCGGTCACATGAAAATAATTCGATTTTTGTTTGTTTTAAAAGTCTTTCTCTGTCCACTATTTATGTGTACGGTTCAGAATGGGTTAAATGTAATGCCGCGAAAAACCTAAATGTTTGAATTAAAATAAATGCGCGCAATAACATTGCTAGTTTATAAATACTAGCATCGTGATTTAATTACCCGTTTAATACTCGTAAAGGATCAGAGGAATTGTGGTTTGTGGGGCAGATTTATGAATACACGTGATAAAAGTAATAACAACTTAATATGAATTACAAAGTTAAATAGAACCTGGGTGGTTCAGGGGTAAGAACGTGTGCCTCTGAACCGAAGGGTACTGGGTTCGATCCCGGGGTACTCCTTTCACTTTTTCAGTACAAACCGTAAAATTAACATCAACTGAGGTTCTGGCATTGTATTTGAGCAAGTTGAATGTTTGCACGTTCCGTCCTTCGGAGGTGGCGTAAAGCCGGTCCCGTGTCCATGCGATGTTGGGCACGTTAAACATCTCTACCCTCCTTACAGAAAGGCAGGGGTTCGGCAAAATTTCCAGGATAGTGAGGTGAAACTGCTCACTGGCGTCGGTGATTGGCCATAGTCGCGGAAATAGGCCGACCTTAAAGAAACAAAACACACACACACACACACACAAAGTTAAATTCGGAAATGAATGTTGTCACCCAATAATGATATTTACAATGAATAGGTGACTTACGATTGGAGCCGGGAGGTTGTCGTAATCAGCACGTGGGTGATGTCGCTGATCGCTGGGGCTTCGTCCACGTGGGTGAATATTCTCCTGTTGACAACGCGGACTCACAAACACGTGGTGCACTTTTCGCCACGGATCAATCGCTCGCTGAAAGGGTGGGTCTTTCACGCGATGCTCACGGACCCCTAAATGGCCAAGAATATGAACTGGTGACTAATCATCACCGGGACTTGGTTGGAACCGATGCCTTGACTGGCCGCCAGACGATGAAGAAGTTATCAAGTGTGACCACAGCATAGTCAACTACTATGTTGCGTCGGACTAACACTCACGGTTCAGCTGGTCGGGATGACCGCATTGTACGCTGAATGACATGGAAGTAAAGTGCTCTAGGGTTATCTCGTAGCTCCTCGCTTGGTTGGTGACGCTCGATGACAACTGTCACAGGGGTACCAATGTTGTTCACCGGATGTGGCTGTTGTTGCCAACTGTTGCAGGGGTGCCTATGTAGTCCCTGTGCCGGTGGTTGCTGTTGTGGCCAACTGTGTCGTAACTACCTCTGGTGGTTGTTGCAGGCACCGAGGGAAGGTTTCAGGATGGGATTGTACAGGGTCGGACTCGGGGAGATTGAGCGTAGGGACCAAACAATATTACAACACAAAAATATGTTTTTGGGTATTATCATGCATGTAAGAATGTTCTATGTAGGAAAAACTATAAGGTAAATGTTAAGTTCATGTAATCGAAAATCCATGTAAGTTGTCTAACTAAAGAAAAATATTTCTAAATAATAGATTCCTGCTTTTTATATAAAAAATAATTCATCTGACTGCCAATCTTATTATTTTTAGCACCGAAGGATTAACCTGGACATTAAATGGATTTTTATATAATATCGTCTGCATGATTTGAGTAATATTTCACTAATAAACATTAGTGTTTCTAATCATAACGTGCTACGAAAATCCACCACTGATCTCATAGATATATCTTCTTCCCCTCCCACACACACACACACACACACTTAATGATTTTATCTCATGTTATTAACTTGGCTAGAAGTCCATGGGGGAAAATGATTGAAATAAATCATGCGTTAGACCATTGGGAGAGCACATTTATCTATCTTGCGAGGAGAGAAGATATTAAATTACCTAGATCATCCAGACACACACTCGTGAACGGTATAAATCACAGTTTTCCAACTTTCTTCTGTAATTAGTTTGTCATGTTCGGTTGTCAATTTCATGCCAGTTCGAGGTCAATTAACTCCGGTCACAGCGTACGAATACGGTTACTCTACTATCAGCATGTGTATGTGTTTGTATGCATATGTGTCGTAAATGAACTTTATCTTGTATATGTGCTGTCATTTACCTGTTATTCCATTATTATTATGTATGCTAACAGAGATAATGCCTTTAAAAAATTTCTACGCTACCGTAGTCGTACGTATTTGAGTTGTGTCTAGTGGTTTGCTGTTTTGATAAACAAAGTAATGAGCCGTAATAGTCTGCTTGGAAGTGTGTTTGTTAAGTTTCTTCAATGTAGCTTCGTTACACTTCTCTCTTCTTGAATATATTTAGCTAGAATACGTGTGATTTAAGGTTAACAAATTGTCAATTTCAAGACGTCACATAGTAGGCTAGCAATTAAATTAGCTCGTAAAAAAATTAGCTTGTTTTTGTTGAAAACATCGCTAATGAGGAGATCGCGACTTTTTAATTTTGAAACATTTTCTTTTAAAGAGCGCGAACTAAAACGTCTAGAACTTACATTTCTGGTCAGCTCAAATTTTTATGTTTATATATATATATATATATATATATATATATATATATATATATATATATATATATATATATATATATATATATATATATATATATATATATATATCAAAAGTCGTAAATAAAACGTCACACGAAGATGGGCTAGCTCTAGCCCTTTCAGAAAAATCCTATATGATCTTATCAAAAAGGTTACGGTTTTCAAGATATTGACAATTTTATGAAAAAAAAATGAAAATTGTGAAATATTAAGGTATTTTGCCGCCCACATGCAGAAAAAACATTTCCGGGATGTGTTTGATTTTTGTGCATGTTAATCTACAATAATGGCGTTTATCGAATCAAACTGAAATATTTGTGTTATTGTTTAGAAAATCTGAAGGAAAAAAAGACTTACTTTTCTTCCCCATTTTTTAAAAATTTGGAATAAGGTTATAATAAGGCTTTTTATCTCGAATTAATATCATTATATATATATATATATATATATATATATATATATATATATATATATATATATATATATATATATATATATATATATATATACAGGGTGTTACTTAATGATAGGGCGTAATTTCAAGGGCGCATTCCTGAACCAATTTCAAGTAGAAAAGTTCATATAAACATGTGTCCTGAAGAGTCTGGTTTTCCAGATACAGGGTGTCAAAGTTTAAAAAAAAAATTGGTTTTTTATTAATATCTTAATGATCATTTTGCCCATTTTGTTGAAATCTGGTAGGGTTAGTCACTATAATAAGACGCTAAGTTGTCACTAACTAAAAGATAAAGTTCCAGTGGCGTCTCGAGGGGCAGTCTCACGAATAATATTGACAAAAAAATGTACGCTACTGAGGTTTTTTTTAAATTTTAATTTTTTTCAGATTAAGCACCTAGAAATACAACTTTTTTGCCTCTTATTATCTTTTCGTATATTACTTCCTTTTCGAGGAAAAAAATAAAAACCACTTCATTGCATGTCGAAAAATTGTTAAAATAAAATCAAGTTAATTGTGATCGTTCAGAATATTTATTTCTAAGCCATTTTTTAAAATCTAACAAACGAAAAGTAATAAATATTTACAAAAAATGTTGGAAATGACTACCTCCCGCTTCTATGCAGGCTTGTGCTCTCCTTCTCATCGAGCGACGAACTCTTTCGAAAATTCCATTAGTGTCACGCATGGTTTCACATCCGTCAACAATTCTATTCCTTAGTTGTTCTTCTGTCTCGATTGGTGTAACATAAACTAATGCTTTTAGGTGCCCCCACAAATAAAAATCTAGGCTGTTTAAATCAGGCGATCTAGGTGGCCAGAATTGTGGTCCTCCACGACCTATCCACCGATTTTGGTAAGCTCCATTCAAATACTCACGAACCAATATGCTAAAGTGGGCAGGAGCACCATTATGCATGAACCAATGTTGTTGACGTAAATATAAAGGGACATCTTCAAGAAGCAGTGGCAAATCAGTTTGTAGAAAATGACTGTAAGATTGTCCGTTAAGACGTTGTGGTAAAAAAAATGGTCCAATCAAATAGTCATCTAGGATACCGATCCAAACGTTGACAGAAAATTGTTCCTGAAACTGTGTCTCTGTAATAGCATGAGGATTTTCTTGGGCCCAGTTATGATTATTTCGAAAATTAATTATTGCATTTCTGGAAAAATGGGCTTCGTCCGTAAACATAATGATGGAATCAAAGTGAGGATTTTCTGAAAGTCTTTGATGATACCATCTACAAAATTGCGTACGCGGTTCAAAATCTCTTGGCAGAAGTGCCTGAACTCTTTGTACGTGATAAGGATACAACAGGGATTCTCTTAAAATTTCCCATACCGTTTTATAGCAAATATTTAATTCCCTACCTATTTTTCGGGTACTAGTTGCAGGATTCTCTTCGACCGCATGTAGGACAGCCTCCTCAACTGCTGGAGTTCGAATTGTACGAGGTCTTCCGTCAGAGGTATTATGTTTAAAACTGCCAGATTCAGTCAGACGACGATGAATGTTTATGAATATTTGTCTACCTGGAAGGACACGATCAGGATACCTTTCTTGATAGAGCCGCCGGGCCTCCGCCGAATTACCATTGGCAAGACCATAAAGGAAATGCATTTGTGTCATCTCCAAATTAGAATAGTTATTTACCATTTTTTAGTAGCACAATTAACCTTTTGACCAGAGGGAAAATAATAACAAACTGTCACAGAAAGTCAAAAACATTATGCTCATAATGTCAAAACAACGTTTCCTAGCAACGCTCACAATTAACTTGATTTCATTTTAACAATTATTCGACATGCAATGAAGTCGTTTTCATTTTTTTTCCTCGAAAAGGAAGTAATATACGAAAAAATATTAAGAGGCAAAAAAGTTTTATTTTTAGGTGCTTAATCTGAAAAAAATTAAAATTAAAAAAATTCAGTAGCGTACATTTTTTTTTAGTCAATATTATTCGTGAGACTGCCTCTCGAGACGCCACTGGAATTTATAATTATCTTTTAGTTAGTGCCAACTTAGCGCCTTATTACAGTGAATAACCCTGCCAGATTTCAACAAAATGGGCAAAAGAATCATATTTTAACAATTTTTCTACATGCAATGAAGTGGTTTTTATTTTTTTCCTCGAAAAGGAAGTAATATACGAAAAGATAATAAGAGGCAAAAAAGTTGTATTTCTAGGTGCTTAATCTGAAAAAAATTAAAATTTAAAAAAAAAACTCAGTAGCGTACATTTTTTTTGTCAATATTATTCGTGAGACTGCCCCTCGAGACGCCACTGGAACTTATAATTATCTTTTAGTTAGTGACAACTTAGCGTCTTATTATAGTGACTAACCCTACCAGATTTCAACAAAATGGGCAAAATGATCATTAAGATATTAATAAAAAACCAATTTTTTTTTTAACTTTGACACCCTGTATCTTGAAAACCAGACTCTTCAGGACACATGTTTATATGAACTTTTCTACTTGAATTTTGTTCAGGAACGCGCCCTTGAAATTACGCCCTATCATTAAGTAACACCCTGTATATATATATATATATATATATATATATATATATATATATATATATATATATATATATATATATATATATATATATATATATATATATATATATATATATATTCTTAGGAATACCTTTTTGGTAAGCTATTGTTCCCTGAACAATCTCCGTACTGGATTTTTTTTTATAATTTCAAAAACATCCCTGTTTTATGGAGATTCTAAAATGGTATACAACATTATCAGTATCTCTAAAAGTAATTCACTGTTGACGATTGATAGTAAATTTAGAACTGAAATCAGGTAGCTAATAAAGAAAAACAAACAGATTTTGACATTTATAAAAATTATTTCTGTCAGTGCCAGCAAGATTACTAATTTGTATTTGCTACACACGCCCTTACTTCTCAGTAAATAAATTCACTAACGGACTTTGTTTTCCTCTGGATTTTGCATACAATGGGAAGTCAAGTGAATTACACCCATCAAGAGTATGCTGACATGCATCTTACTTATGGAGAGATTCGCTACGAGCCGTTAAGAGATGGTGTGGGTTACCACGCCAGACGAGCGCCAAGGATTTATGCACAGCACTAACCAGACAGACAACATCCATACTACGGCGTATTCATAAGAACCCATAACGTCTACAGCGCTGGTAGAATGCCTGGCATCGATCGTATTGATCGAACTGGATGACCGCGAACTGCAAACGAGGATGCTGTCCTGGATGCTGTTATCGAAGCACATGATACCTCGACGTGCAAAGTACAGAGACGAACTGGTGTCCCAAGGTCTACTACCAGTAGAATTTTAAAAAGGTATTGGTACCCTCCTTACCATATTCAGAGGGTCCACGTTTTGGAATCCCATGACTACGCAAGCCGCAAGCGATTTTGCGAAACTATGTTAAGAAAAACCAGACAAGATCCCAATTTCGTTGATAAAGTTTTGTGGAGTGACGAGTCACGTGTAAAAACTATGGGTACATGAACCTTCACAACCTTAATAGTTGAAAAATTGAAAATCCACCTGAGTTCAGGGAGGATCGGCCCCAACATCAATTTAAGATAAACTTATGGCCTGGTATTTTTAACGGAACACTTTTGGGACCCGTGGAACTGCCTCATACGTTAAATGGACAAAGATATTTGCCGTTTTACAAAATAATTCGCCATACCTGCTGGAAGACACCCCATTAGAACTTTGGAGGACAATGTGGCTTCAAAATGACGGATGCTCAGCCCACTATTCCTTAGAAGTAAGGCAATACTTGAATCAGGCATATCCGGGCAGGTGGATTGGCCGTCTAGGACCTATCTTGTGGCCAGCTCACTCACCGGACCTGAATACACTAGACTTTTTTAATTGGGGATACTTCAAAGATACAGTTTATGAAAAACCAAAAAGAAACCAAGAGGAGCTACGTCAAAGGATCAGAACAGCAGCTCAAGAAATTTCAGGAAGCAGTCTAAGAAGACTAAGAGGATCGTTCTTAGAATGATGTCGTTTATGTATAAGATATAATGGCCGCCAATTTGAGCATCTGTTACGAATAAAGTAATTTTTGTAAATGTCGAAATCTGTTTGTATTTGTTAGCTAGTACGTAATTTCACTTCCAAATTTACTTTCAATCGTCGATAGTGACTTACTTTAAGAGATATTGATAATGTTTTATACCATTTTAAAATCTCTTTTAAAAAGGAAAAGAAAGAGAAGCGAGACTATTGCGTTTAGATAACAATTTCTCTTAACCACTTTTGAATATATTTAGGGGAATCTTTCCGCTCAATTGAGCCGCTTCAGTACCAATTTTAATTTATATTATTTTTGTTCTAACCAAAAGACATATTTATAACCACAGCATGAGAATTATGTGAGTGATTTTTTCCAAAATTAGCTATTTTTTATGCGCATCTGTCAGACATCAAATCTTTAACATTTTACAACTAAATACAAGTATTGCTAGGACGCAGATTTATTACAATAAAAAAATCTGGGTTAAAAAGCAAAGTTACATACATTATCTGAAAAGTAGTAAAGCTGGTAACATTGCTGATGCCATATTTGAATCGTACATCCTCACTAACCCGTCTAGCAAATTTTATCAAGCGGTTTCTCAAATATGAGACCATTCCTGAGCTTTCGGAACACGGTAAAACATACGAGACGAACAATATGGTATATGCATTGCCTTTGTTTTCCCATGCTATTTAATCTTCAACGCTACATATACAAATCTAACGCAAAGTCAAACACCCGCAATATTTGATATATCACATTTTTTTGTCCAAACTACGAAAAAAAACTAAAAACTAAAAAAGCGCAACGTTTCCAAGCTAGTACAACAAATATCACTCAATAAACAAATTAAAGCTTTAATGACTGTACCTTACCTTCATCAAAAGTGATGTAGCAGCACTTGAAGAATAAGAAGTAAATAAATAACGTACCTGCAAAAAAAACAACAATAATTAAATTAGCATATTTTAATAAACTAGAGATTGATCGATTAAAAATAATTTTAATAAAGTAAACAATACAAATAGTTTTAGTATACAGAAATTCCCGTCAAGTACATTTAGATAGAACGCTTCACACATTGTAAGGCTAGATGTATTAGAATCGCAGACAGGTTTCGCTTTAATTAGAGCTCATCAGTACGATATACTAATTATAGCGAGAACACGCCTATAAAGTAATACGCCTATGGTAGCCAGCCTCGTAAAACATTGTGAGATGTACGACAGGGTCGCCATCTGCGGAACCAGGTAGTATATTGTCACGACAGCTCCAAATAACACAAAATGTTGTAAAATGTAGACTGTGCACAACCAACTAACAATTTTGTACATTGTTAGCACTGGCCCATTTCTTCCCTAATATAGGGACAATGTATGTAAGGATAGATGTATTCTCAACATAATTAGCACCGCAGCCCGATTTCGCTCTAATTAGACCTCATTAGTACGGTATACTAATTACAGCGAGAACACACCTATAAAGTAATATAGCTATCGTAGCCAGCCTTCTAGAACATTGTTAAATGTACGCCTTCTAGGTGCGGAACCAGGTGGTATGTTGTCACGACAGCTAACAATTTTGTAAATTATCCGCACGGAGATGGCGTCCCTGTCGTACATCCCACAATTTTCTAGGAGGCTGGCTACCAAGGTATTACTTTTAGGTGTGTTCTCACTGTAATTAGTATACCTTACTAATAAGCTCTAATTAGAGCGAAACCGGTCTGCGGTTATAATTATGGTGAAAATACATCTAGCCTTACATACATTGTCCCTATATTAGGGATGAAATGGACCAGGGCTGACAATTAACAAACTTGATAGTTGGTTGTACAGAGTCTCTATTTTATAATACGTTGTGTTATTTGGAGCTGTCGTGACAACATACTACCTAGTTTCGCACCGAGATAGCGACCCTCTCGTACATCTCACAATGCTTCAAACATTCACGACCGTCTTACCCTAAGATTATGGCCAATCAAAACGTGCCCAAAAAATCGCATGGTACATGGGGACGAATACATAAGATGCGTAAGGTAATAAATATATAAATAGAAATATAAATATAAATATAAATATAAATATAAATATAAATATAAATATAAATATAAATATAAATATAAATATAAATATAAATATAAATATAAATATAAATATAAATATAAATATAAATAAATAAATAAATATATATATATATATATATATATATATATATATATATAGTTATGTTAAGACTAGCTACTCTTCGGTTATTGACCTTTATTTTACTATACATGGTCTGCAGTCCCGCTCGTGGTCATATCGAGGAAATATTACATTCTTCATCACAGGCCATATCGTCTAAATCCATAAATTTCCTGGCGGTCGCAGTTAACACATTCTTGAATTCTTCGGTTTAAAAGTTATTCAGCTTTATTAAAAGAGTCTCAAAACACAACTATACAATACAATACGTCCTTCGTTAAAAATGGAAACCTAACTCAAAGAAATAGAGGTTAACCTTATCTGCGCAAATGTGAGGAAGGAAGATTTAAATAAAGTCTACCCTGCCAGGAAAGAAAATATCCGGAGAAAAAGAAAGCTTTATATTTCGGCACACGAACCTTCAATATTATACACCACTAATAATTCCTAAAAATATTTCGTTTCGTCGGTAGTTCTTTAAAAAAATCTGAATAAGCATCAAAAATTTTAGTGCCTTTACTATCCTCTAAAATTACCCCCATCAGGTAGTCTGCAGATGCTTGCATCTTTGCTTTAACTCGCGGTGGAGATCCCTTATGCAACCATTACATTGACTTTTATTTTGTTGAGGGATCCCAATGGAACACCCAGGTTTTTTGTTCTCTCCCTCAGGGCTCGTCCGCGGCTTCGCCGCAACCAGGTTCATCGCCTGTAAGAATTTTGGAGAAAAGGTCTTGGTTGCTAGCTACAGTCGTCCAGTATGCTTCTTAAACTTCTTGCCTGCACAACTTTGTTCAAGAGTCAGGTATATCGGAATCAGTAAGCTACAACTTATTCATCTTCAAATCTTCATGCACAATAGACAATTTGCATGTTTTTTTTCCTCATCACATCTGACAGACATCTCACAAAGATGATTTTAACTATTTCTTTCATTTCACACACATACATACATACATAAATAACGATGCAAAAAAATATTTCAAAATGCGAATATCATAATTGATTTCAAACACCACTATTTTGCCAGCATAATCTGTGACGTCACTGGACGGTAATGTCACAATGACAATGAGCTTGCTTCTCTGTGTTTACATCAGAAAGATGTTGAGAAACAAGCGACTGTGCTTATCATACCATAGGGCAAATGTAAACACGTCGTTTATTCACTGTCCAAGTACGTCACGACAAATAACAGAACGCTCGCGGTCACATGATTATAATTCGAAATTCTTTGATTTTAAAAGTCTGTTTCTGTTCAATGCATATGTTTTTGGGTATTTCTATGCATGTCATATTGTTATATGTATGAAAAACTATTAGGTAAATGTTAAATTCATGTGACGGAAAAGTATATAAACACCGAATTACTAAAATTTCTTGAAAAACACAGTCTAATCCACGACAGGCAGTATGGATTCCGTCAGCGCAGATCAACTGCCGACCTCCTTTCCTTTGTTACCTATGCTTGGAACAAGTCTATGGAACTATACGGTGAATCCCAGATTGTCGCTCTAGACATGTTCAAAGAATTCGACCAGATCGGTCACACAGCGCTGCTTAATAAACTTCCGGCCTATGGCCTACTACCAAAACTCTGTACCTGGACAGCAAATTTCCTCTCCAACTGGAGCATTTTTGTTGTCGTGGATGGGCATTCTTCTAAACTGTATCCAGTTAATGCAGGAATCCCTCAAGGTTCAACTTTGTTTCTTCTCCACATCAATGACCTACTATCTAGCACATTCAAGCCAGTTCACAGTTACGCAGACGACAGAACCCTCCACTCAAATATACAATATTCTAAGCCTGCCCCTTTAGCCCAATTAGATGAGGATCGCAGACTCATAGAGGGTTCTGTCACTGTGGATCTCCAAAAAATATTAGACTGGGGAAGTAGAAATCTTGTACAATTCAACTCCACAAAATCTCAGTCTTGCTTTCCATCTCATAAGAGATACACCAGCCTTAGACCCATCACAATGAACAACCAAGTTTTCAAAGTAATGAGTCCTTTTCACTTGTTGGCATTTCTGTAGATCAAAATCTCAATTGACACCAACATGTCACATCAATTGCAGAAGCGGCTGCTAAGTAATTAGGTCTCCTCTTCCGGGCTCGCAAATACTTTTTACCACCTAATCTCTATATCTTATATACTTCACAAAAAAGGCCAAACCTCGAATACTGCTCCCAACATCGGGGGTGCCGCTGCCGGTTCTACACTCGCTATCCTGGGCTCCATTCAGAAGAGAGCTATACGTCTCATCGATTACCCTACCCTCACATAAAGGCTGATATCCCTTGCCCACCGACGTGCCGTTTGTGACCTCTCTCTCGTTTATAGATATCTGCACGGGCACTGCTCAGAGGAGCTTTCTTCCATAGTTCGTCCAATTGCTGCCCCCAACAGATCTGCCAGGGGAACAGAGCGAATGCATCCTTTTACTGCCCAGGTCACCAGACATAGAACATCTTGTTATGCCCGCTCTTTTATCCCGAGGACTTCCAAGTTGTGTTAACTTCTTGCCGGCACATGTTTTTCCGTCTCCTCCGAACCTCCAAACCTTCAAGTCCAGAATTAACAAGTTGCCTCTTTCATCCTTGTCGACACCTACGGTACGATAGTATTTAGACTATGAGCCCTCGTGGTGTGTTGTTAAAAAAAATCTGTGCAAATTGTCGAATCTAGTGTCAACACGGAAAAACGCGAAAAAAATATGGCGTTTTGTGGTTTCTCAATAAATCCAAAATATAATTCTATAATTTTATATAAAATCTGGACAACCAACAGTTGAATGGCGACTAAATTGTGAATGAGAAAAATTTTGCTGAAAAACGGTTTCGGTTAGTAATTAGGTATTAATTTTTAAATGGGTTAACGGGAAAAGGCATTTTTCCGGATATGCTACTATTAATAATAAAATAATAATTATAATAGTTTTCACCATTCAGATACCATAATATGTGTATACGGTAAGTCAGAACAAGGTTGAAAAAATCAGGTTAACAACGCTTATCTAAACATTGAAACTACAACAAACAATTCAAGAAAGTAAAACAATATAATACAATAATGCTAATCCTATCACAGCTAAAATATTCCTGTAAACTATAAGAGCACAGTTTAGCCAAAGAGACATATTAAAACTAGAAATGATATCCTTCTCTCTTGAAAATTGGTTGTAATACATTGCTGTCATATTATCGAAAACTGGGTTGTGAAATTTAAAAGAGGACTCTCAAATATCAAACATGAGCACCTTTCTGAAGACCAAGGGAAAACTGGCCAAAGGTGTGCTCTTTTTGCAAGACAACGCACCTACTCACAAGTCGTTGTACTGCAAACAATTGACAAAATAAGTTGTGAATTGATTGACCAGCCGCCCTATTCTCCAGATTTAGCACCATCAGATTATTACTTATTTCCAAAGCTCAAACATTTGAAAGGTACACGATTTTTAACAAACAACGAAGTCGTATGTGTCGTGAAGGAGTGGTTTGAAGACAAAGATACATAATTTTTAGTTTGGGTTTAGCATAATTGCTGTAGAACGTTTTGTCTAAGATCAAATTTGAATAAAGAGAACTTTTTTTAAAACTATTTCGTTTTCTATCGTAGGCATGAGTACTTTTCAACATCTCCTCGTATTTATATTTTCATCTAATTAATACGGCAGCTCGCTTGGAAACATTATAACCATATTATTAATATGGATGGCTTAATGTTTTGGTATAAACATTTAACATAAAACAAATCATGTAACACAGGAGAGCTTTAACAGATTCAAGTCACAGATGGTTTAGTGTTTAAATACGCAGAACTATAGCCATACCACTATTCGGCCATATACAAAGAAGACACATATCCTATTCACTGAACAGAATAGGTTATGTCTGGACATTTTAATACACCAAACAGAGCTTCTGTTATTTAATAAAAGTACCTTTGAACTTCACATTCAAGCTAATGCTACAGAGATATAGAAGCTCAAATAACAGTAGAGAGAGCTGTGTAATATAAATTCATTGTTTAAATCAAGTCAAGTGTGCTTTGAAGAGT
The DNA here is from genome assembly GCA_964006375.1 of Tillus elongatus. Taxonomy (NCBI): domain Eukaryota; kingdom Metazoa; phylum Arthropoda; class Insecta; order Coleoptera; family Cleridae; genus Tillus; species Tillus elongatus. The sequence goes on along the minus strand of OZ023263.1, from coordinate 42,485,396 downwards.
GCTTTCATAACAGATGACTGCTTTACCGTTTAAATTAATATAAATAATATACAGTTTGATGCATGCAAGCCCTCCGAGCTACGCTATATAAAAGAAAGGAGAATACACGTCAACAAAGAAACGAATATGGCTATGAAAATGTTATATTAGCTTTACAACAGCATACTAAAATGTCCCGAACTTCAATTAAATTTTTAAGTGAAAGATGTTAACAACATAGATAGATAGCTTTTTCAGGGAGAACTACAATCCCAGCTAGACGATTTGCGCTGAGAAGGGGGTGTGCAAATTTGACCTTCCGGTACAATTTAATAATACAATCCACAAAATACTTTGAATGTTAGTTATCCGGCCTCCGTGGCCGTGCGGGAAAGTCGATTCAGACTTTCCAATACAAACTCGGGGGACGACGGTTCGAGACTCACCGGCGGCGGACGATTTTTCAAATCACTGTCGTCGTTGAGATCGAGCTCAAGGTGGAGAGTAGGTCAGTTTAGATGAGCAAATCGGTCAGCAATGGCCTAATTTCCCGTAAGCATCTTACCTTTTTATCTTAAAGTACAGATATCGCGGTTAATAATGAAAAAACGATATCTTGCAATGATATCCTCTGCTCCTTTGACATGCTAACATTATTTCCCAAAATTTTAATTGCATTTTCGTAGATATCCTGTCCAGTTTCTCCAATGAAATTACTAATGTTATCTAGAAACTTTCCAGTGGTTCGATGATCGTTAGCGTACACTCTTTTCTTCAAAAAGCCACACATGAAATAATCTGGTTCTGTAAATCCTGTGACAAGGCCAGACTTGAAAAGGTTAAAGTTCACAAAACGCTTCTGCACCATCCCAGTCAAGAAAACTGTCAAGCATTTAACGACGCAAGAAACCGCTATGTCCGCATTCTTTCTGAGGCAAAAAACTCGTTTAATAACCACATCAAAAACAAAGTCCTCTCAAGCTCCAACGGCAGCAAACCCTTCTGGACTCTTGCTAAATATATTGGGAATAATTTCTGCAAGAGCACATTCCCACCTCTTGTTTTAGGGGATGAAATTGTTTCTACCGCCCTGGGCAAAGCTGAACTTTTTGCCTTGTTGTTCGCCGGCAATTCTACTCTCAACCCACCACCAAATGTTCAACCACCAACAGTCCCCAATGTCGCGCATAAAATGACGGATATCATTTTCAAAACTAAAAAGGTACGAAAGATGCTCTCTTCTCTTAATACCAGGAAAGCCTCTGGCCTTGACGAGATCCCAGCAATTGTTCTCAAAAACTGCGCACCAAAACTTGATCATGTCCTGACTCGTCTGTTTCAGACATCTTACAATAGAGGCATATTCAATAGTAACTGTAAAACTGCTCGAGTACAACCCGTCCCCAAGAAAGGATCCAAAGCGCTTCCTAGCAACTACAGGCCTATTTCTCTCCTTTCAGTCGTCTCTAAAGTGATGGAAAAGTATATAAACACCGAATTACTAACATTTCTTGAAAAACACAGTCTAATCCACGACAAGCAGTATGGATTCCGTGAGCGCAGATCAACTGCCGACCTCCTTTCCTTTGTCACCCAAGTCTATGGAACTACACGATGAATCCCACGTTGTCGCTCTAGACATATCCAAAGCATTCGACCAGGTCTGGCACGCAGCGCTGCTTAATAAACTTCCTGCCTATGGCCTACCACCAAAACCCTGTACCTGAACAGCAAATTTCCTCTCCAACCGGAGCATTTCTGTTGTCGTGGATGGCCATTCCTCTAAACTGTATCCAATTAATGCAGGAGTTCCCCAAGGTTCAGCTTTAGCCCCTACTTTGTTTCTTCTCCACATCAATGACCTCATCTCTAGCACATCCAACCCAGTTCACAGTTACGCGGACGACAGCACCCTCCACAATACAATATTCTAAGCCAGTCTCTTCAGCCCAATTAGGTGAGGATCGCAGACTCATGGAGGGTTCTATCTTCGTGGATCTCTAAAAATATTAGACTGGGGAAGTAGAAATCTTGTACATATCAACCCCACCAAATTTCAGTCTTGCTTTCTTTCTCATAAGAGATACACCAGCCCTAGATCTATCACAATAAACAACCAAGTTATTCAAAGTAATGAGTCCTTTTCACTTGTTGGCATTTCTGTGGATCTAAATCTCAATTGGCACCAACATGTCACATCAGTTGCAGAATCGGCTCCTAAGAAATTAGGTTTCCTCTTCCGGGCTCGCAAATACTTTTCACCAGCTAATCTCTATACCTTATATACTTCACAAATAAGGCCAAACCTCGAATACTGCTCCCACATCTGGAATGCCGCTGCCGCTTCGACACTCGCTATCCTGGACTCCATTCAGAAGAGAGCTATACGTCTCATCAGTGACCCTACCCTCACCCAAAGTCTGCCATCTCTTGCCCACCGACGTGCCGTTGGTGACCTCTCTCTCTTTTATAGATATCTGCACGGGCAGGAGCTTTCTTCCATAGTTCCTCCACCTGCTGCCCCCAACAGATCTACCAGGGAAACAAGGCGAATGCACCCTTTTACTGTCCAGGTCACCAGACATAGAACATCTTGTTATGCCCGCTCTTTTGCCCGAGGACTCCCAAGTTGTGGAATTCCTTGCCGGCACATGGTTTTCCTTCTCCTCCGAACCTCCAAACCTTCAAGTCCAAAAATAACAAGTTCCCCCTTTCCTCCTTGTCGACATCCACGTTACGATAGTATTTAGGCTATAAGCCCTCGTGGTGTGTTGTTGAAATATATAAAAAAAAATCTACTGGTGTAAGGTCGCACGACCTAGGCGGCCAATAACCCCAGCTGTTTGAGAAAATATTCGATCGCCAAATATCTCCCTTCAAAGATTGGTTGTTTAATCCTCTATATGACAGGTGGCACAGTCCTGTTAAAGCTACATATTTTGGGCATCCCTATCTTCCAAGTCATTCCAGAATTACGCACCCAGCCCAAAAGGTGAAACATAAGTGAATTGTTTTTGATGTTATGTTCAAATATTGTTGGTCCGTTTTCCTTGTTTTCGTATTTGAAATGGCGACTACAAATTACAAATAAGCCTCCCTTAAGGTGCGTTCACGTTATCTTGCCATATTGATTCTTACATCTTAGCATACCTTATTTTTCTTTTTGTGATCAAATTATCACTACTTCATTAAGTGCATATGCCTGTATCGCAAAAACTAGCGTTCCTGATAAATAAAAAAAAACATGTTATATTTTCCTCGGGTCATTTGTTGACATTTTGCAATGGTGCCGATCTTACCGCTTTCGACGCAACGACCTCTAATACATTGCATGTCAAGCAACAGTGGATGCGCTAGCTACGAATTTTCTTGCATTGGGTTCGACTATTTCTTAATTTTCGAATTGAAAATGCTCGTTCATGGTGATTTTTTGGTCCAAGATTATAGTAAAATCTATCACCATGGAGTACCTCCAGATGTTAGTCATTGAATTCCCGATGGTACCAAGCGCTGTCACCGATGTTATTTTTGCCCTTACATTCTAATTCTCTGCACCCCGATCTGCTAATCTTTTGATTTTGACGTCGTTCGGGACAGAGACATCTATTAGCAGGCAATATAATCCCTATATATTATGTACAACGGTGTCTGATGTATTTGCACGGATCTCGCGGTCTGTCACGATTGGGACGTCCTACATAATTGTTACACTATTGATATTGACAACATTCTCGGGCTCATGTTCGTGCCTACCACTTTTCAGGGACCATTACCCCGAACTGCTTGCATATCTCCCAGTGTACATATTTGGCCACTTTGTTGTGCCCGAAGGTATACTTGCCAAGTGCTACAACCCGCCACTATATGGCTTACATGTTGTTGCTATTGAGGGGAAAAAATCAATTTTGTTACATTCTGTAATCTATGCATTATCCAACATCCCATCAAAATAACCTTATTATTTTCGAATATTTCAGATAAGACAATGTCAGATCAACTTCGCAATCTTTACTTAATTTCTTCTATTGAAAGGAACAGAATCCCCAGACTACACTTCTGCGGTACTCCAAATACCATAGCATATATATATATATATATATATATATATATATATATATATATATATATATATATATATATATATATATATATATATATATACACATATATATATATATATATATATATATATATATATATATATATATATATATATGCTGTGCCAAATACCACAACGCGTGTATTTATTGATATTTAAACGCTTCCTAGGTCTAAGTTGAATTAGGATCTTCTGCAAAAAAGCTCTGTCGTTCCGTTACACATTGTAAAAAAGTATAATAGAAAATAATCAAAATTATGAGATATCACACTTCTAAATAATATCGATGAATATGTTTGAACAGTGTAAATAACTGTTACACTTTTAGGAAACGTAGCCTATCTATCACTTTTGACTTTTAGGCAGCAATTGTAACAATTTATTCAAAGGTCAGTTACAGGAGTCACATTTGCATATGTAATACGGCTGTCCTTCCACGAAACAAGGTAATAAATACAAACAATGCCACAATATGTTATACAACATATGATACCACTCGTGCTCCCAGGCCACAAGTTAAACATTAGATACAATAATTGCATTTTCACAATAAATTACGTAAATTTTGTTAGTTAAAACTATGGGAATTTTCTTTTGTTATGAAGAAAATCTGTCTCACAATTAAACGTACTTGTCGGCTATTAAGAAATGTTAATTACCAGATAGGTAAGTGGTATATTCTATTGAGCAATTTTCTTTTCAGAGAAATTCGATTCACGGTAGTCTACGTAATGATTCTAACTGCTATTGTAATGTCATTTTTTTTCTAGCTGTTGTTTAATACGATTAATTAGTTAAATATAGTATAACGAAAAAAAAATTAAAACAAAAAATTTGTTGAAACTGGATGTATGGGCGAAATAAAAATTTTGTTTGTTAGATGTATCAAATTTTGTTATTTAAAATTTTTATAAACCTTTCACATGAAATTAAAAATAAAATATATCATCCAATATTTGAGGAAAAATTGAGTAATTTGCGTATTTCATTTTTTGAGCTCTTACTAGCAGGAATGAAAAACATAATATAAATTTAACACTTTTGCTATACAAGACTATGAAAATCTTCCAATGGCAGTTAGAAATATAGCGTTCAGGCCTGATCTGGAAAGCCTCTTTCCAGAAACGTATAAGATATATACAGATTCCAAAATGGATAACAAAACCAGCTGTGCTTGTTAGGATCCTATTGCGAATAAACAAAAAATGCTTTGTCTAGAGGAACACATATCCATATACACGGCGGAACTAATTTCAATAAAAGAAGCCCCTGACTATATTGAGGAGAAACAAATAAACCAGGCCATAATTAAACATACTGGCGCCGGCGCCTACCCTCATAATGAAGGCCAGCCTGGCTCTGGGGTACATTCCGAGGGCATGGAGACTGGCCAGGGTTGTATTCATTCCTAAACCTAGGCTTCCCAACAGACCAGTCCCTGAGGCCAAAAACAATGAAAAAACTGCTCGGCCGGTACATTAGGGGCGGTGTAAGCATATCCCCTACACTGCGGACAATAGGCATACAGAGGAGGAGTCTCAGCATAAACAGCACTGCACCAACTGGTGCTGAAACTAAAGAATACGATGGAGAACAGGAAGGTGGCGCTGGGGGCCTTCCTAGACATAGAGGAAGACTTCGGCAACACATCATTCGGATCGGTACTGGCAGCTGTCAGGGGGCGTGGAAAAGAGGAGACCAGTTGCCGGTGGATCAGTTCCATGCTCAGGGGCAGGGCGATGTTCACCTCACTCGAGGGAGGGACTCTTCTAGCGGGGGTCGCAGTGGGGCGTCCGCAGGGGAGCGTTGTGTCTCCCCTGCTCTGGTACCTAGTCGTAGACGGCCTGCTAGGGAGGCTGTCGGGAGGAGGATACGAGGTACAGGGCTATGCGGACGACATTGCCATCATAGTCCAAGGAAAGGTTACACAGTCAGTGTGGAAGCGCATGCAGACAGCACTGAAAATTGTGGAAAGGTGGACGGTTGGCCCGGGGCTCGGGGTGAGCCCCGAGGAAGCAACCGTCATACCGTTTACGATGAAGAGGAAGTGGGAGAGTCACAGAACTCTCACTCTACACGGTATAAACATCCCAATAGCCAGGGAGGTAATATATCTTGGGGTAGTATTGGACTCTAAGCTAACCTGGAATTGTAACGTTGAAAAAATACTGCGTAAGGCAGTTATGACGCCGTCACTGGGCGGCTATATGGAAAAACGTGGGGACTAAGACCTAGTATGGCCCACTGGCTGTACACAAGGGTGGCCAGACATTCATTAACATACGCGGCACTGGTCTGGTGGCCTAAGGTGACACAATCCAGTGCCAAACAAAACTAGGCAAGATCCAAAGGATGGCTTGCCTGGGCATCACAGGGGCAAGGACTTCAACCCCAACAGCCGCTGTGGAGGTGTTGCTGGATCTGCCTGCTTCTGAAACGATATATTACTCGAGTTTTAACTTAAAAAATGTCAATTTTTACCAAATCACCCCTCATTTACCCCCAACCCCCTAAAACGATGATACCCAAAGACAATTCGAAGCGTTCCTTTGTCGACTGCTAACCGGATACCAAATTTGAAGATGATATCTCAGGAAGTTATTGCGCCTACTAACAGACAGAAGTACAGGCCCATTGACCGACAGACAAAAAAATTTCATTCCAGAATTAAGTTTTCTATATGTTTTGGGACTTGGTCCGCGATATACAGCAAAAAAAAATTCGAAATTTTTGAAATCGATATTCGACCCCCACACATTGAACCCCTAATTTAATTTCCGCACAGAATACCAGATGTTTGACTAAATTAAAAGTTTTCTAATAAATAAACCCTAAAACGCTATATTACTCGAGTTTTAGCGAAAAAATGTGAATTTTCTCCAAATCACCCCCTATTGATCCCCTACCCCCTGGAACGATTCTACCCAAAAATAATCTGAACCGTTCGTTGGGTGCTAACTGTATAAATTTTAGGACGATACCTCAATTCGTTCTAAAGTTATCGTGGATACAGACAGACAAAAGATATTCGTTCCCAAGTCATGTTTTTCATATTATAATAATAATAATAATAATAATAATAATAATAATAATAATAATAATAATAATAATAATAATAATAATAATAATAATAATAATAATAATAATAATAATAATAATAATAATAATAATAATAATAATAATAATAATAATAATAATAATAATAATAATAATAATAATAATAATATATTTATCACAGTTATACAATGCGCCATACAAATAAGCTTGGCTTGTGCTTGTATAAGACACAATTTTTATAAAGGATGCATTCTAAATAAAACTATCAAAAATGATTAACCTTAACTGTCACTTTACAAAGTTTGCTCAGATCTTGCTCTAATTTAATTGTTTTCCAACACCAGCATGTCTCCAACCTTTCTTCATTCTAAACTCAACTTCAAACTACAGTCCATCCCTATTTACTTTCTACGACGTTTAAGCGAAAAAGGATTTTTAAAATTTTTGCCGCCGATGCCATACTTCCACACGTATTGACGATGTGGAAGTAAAACCTGGTTTCCTAGCCAACGAACCTTAGGGTAATAGCAACTTGAATTATTAAAACACGCAGCATTTAATGAAAATTCGCTACCAAAACGCACTTACTGCGTCCCGTATTTTTTTCTTACCAAAATGCAATAATATAAGCAGTGTTCGATTAATAAAAAAAGTCTGGACACAGCAAGTGCGTTATGGAAGTGAATTTTCATAAAAATGTTTTTAATAGCAAATTTGTATCTTTAATGCAAGCAGGCATCAATTTGATTACCGGTAAAGCCTATATAGTAAAAACAATGTACCATATTTTAACAAAATAACTTATTGTTTAAAAATGTACAATTTTCCGAAAATAAACTTGAAATGTTTCCGAGAAAACGGGTTTCCTAGCCAACGAACCTTAGGTTAATAGCAAATTGAGTTATTGAAATTTGAAGCATTTAATGAAAATTCATTACCAAAACGCACTTACTGCATCTCGATTTTTTTTCTTACAAACATTTCGAAAAAAAAATGGAAAAATGCAATAATATAAGGGATGTTCAAAAAAAATTTGTAGGTATCACCAGAGACTTATGGGCCGGCCTGTGATTGTCAAAATAGTTTTATAGGATGCAGTTCAAGACACCCTATAATTAACGTATACATTTTTTTCCCGTATCTTGTATAATAACAATTATGTTGAGCTTTACCGAAGAAATGCCTCACCCTGTATACATGTAAACAGATAAAAACTGAAACTAAACCCGGAATTGGATTCTAGGGGGCATAGTTTGCACTCACTTAAAGAAAATCTTTTTAAAATTCAAAAGTCACGGTCTCATCAACGAATTTTTTTACGAAAATTAGCTAAAAATTATAGACCATTAAACCGCAAACTCAAGTAAAACTACTGCCAAAGTATCAAAAAAAAAACTTTGAACATTTTTCATTTCTATCTAAATTGACAATAAATTGACATTTTCTAATTCAAAAATTAGATTTGATCTCATTTATAAAATTGTAGTTAATCTGCTTCCATATTTTCTCCTTAAATACAATATTAACGAAGAAAAGTTTATTTCTTGCTGCGTGAAAATCATGATTTTTTTCTAGCACCATTTTGCAAACTTAAAATAAATTTTTTGTTGTTGTTATAGAGCTGAACGGTTTTCAATTTAAAAATTCTGTAAGGGAAGAGGAAAGTTACCCTTCAAGGGGGTTATATTATATCATATATTTTATTGGTAAATAAATACAACTACGAAAGTGTATTACATGACACAGTTTCAACAGTTTGGGCCAAAATAAAGTTGACATTGGTTTCCAAAACATAGTAAGCTTTAAATTTTGTGCGGGTCTAAATATTTTTACTAAAGAAAGTGACATTTAAAAATCTAAGTAACCTCTGATTAGCATTTCTCTTACAAATGACTAACAGGGAAATACTTATTCTTATTCCTTATATTTGAAGCTCACTGTATATTAGATACAGACGTTTTAAAAACAACACCATTACCAGTTGAAATGTATCAATATTTATGTGGAATTCCTTAATTTTCGTAATTCCACCGGAAACGCACTGTATTTCTAATTGAATGTTATTGTATATTCTTCTTTATTATACCAATTATCATAGAATAAGCTCCGTTATTCTCACTTACGGTTTTATTGCTATTCTCAGGGATATCACTCTGTTAGCTGAAGGTCACTTACATGCCATACACATGTTAGCTATGGCCTTCTAAATTTTACGGTCTGAAATGAGAATCTAACATGTGAATTGTATTGTGACCTGAAGTCCAAAAATGGCATTTCTTAAAAACGGAATGTATCATCAGCATCATTATAATCTAATCTATTATAATGTAAAATCCAGCAAAAAATTAGGAACCGATATTAGCAATCAAGAAAATGTATACAACAAATCAGCTTTGCTCCCCCCAAGGAATACCGTAGCTTGTGGGTAAGCTACCAATAAAAACAACTTCGTTGTCGACGTACTCGACACGAAAGTAGCGACAAACACTATTCTAACAACCCAAGTCCTGAAAAGTATTCGACCATTCAATTAAAACCAAGAGATATTTACACATCACTTTATAATATTGAAATTCTTATAAGAAGGCTTTGATTACAACAATTAAAACTTTAAACAATCAAATGCGTTTCTGACAGTCCATCACTCCTAAACGATTACGCTTTGTTTAAGCTTTTCTCACCTAATTAATAAAAATCTGGACGCAGTAAGTGCGTTATGGAGGTGAATTTTCATAAAAAGGTTTTTAATAGCAAATGCGAACAGGGATCAATCTGATTACTGGTATAGCCTATGTAGTAGAAACAATGTACTATATTTTATCAAAATTACTTGTGTTAAAATGTACAAAAATTTTCTGAAAATAAACTTAAATGTTGGTTTCCGAACCAACAAAACTTACGTTAATAGCAAATTGAGTTATTTCAATTTGAAGTTAATGAAAATTCGCTACCAAAACGCACTTATTGCGTCCAGATTTTTTTCTTACAAACATGCATCATATTTCGATTAAAAAATGCAAAAATGCATTAACAAATTTGTTCTACAAAAAATTGGCTAAAAATTATAGACGGTTAAACCATAAACTTAACTAAACCTACAGCGAAAGCAACAACTTAACTAAACCGACAGCCAAAGCATCAGAGAAAGGGTCTATTTGAAATGAATTTTCTGTAAACATTTTAGTAAAATGAAGGGCAATGACGGTTGACTCTGAAACTTAAGAGTTCGCAGAACACTCTTTTTGCAACATTTTCTTTTCACAATCCGTATTTGTTTCACGTTCTTTGCCTAAACATTGCCAATTTTGACGTTTCAAATTGAGAGTTTGACGTTTTGAGAAAAACTCCAAATTTTTTTTTCTTTAACTGCCCGTAAGTTTTTGTCAATTTTGGTGCATGGTTCACTCTTTATAATACAAACACGAGTACCAAATTTGGTTGTCCTTACTTTGTTTTTCCCGAGATATACTTTTTTTTAGAAATAAAACCCAAAATTTTTCGGGAAAACCTGGGCCGATTTTCCTGGCTAACGAACTTATCCAAGCCACTTGCAAAAGGAAGGTACTTATATATATATATATATATATATATATATATATATATATATATATATATATATATATATATATATATATATATATATATATATATATATATAAACATATAAAAATTCAAACTGACCCCGGATGTGTGTTCTAGGGGGCCTAATTAGCGCTCATTTGAAGAATTTTTTTTTAAATGTCGGGATCTCCTCATTGGTGATTTTTTTAAAAGAAAATTCACTAATAATGTTTACAGCAAAATGTCTCAAAACTTCTCGAACGGAGAATATGGAGATATGTTGTATGTTCACGGGTTTTGTGATGAAAACGGTCTGGAGGCTGTCGGAGAGTGTGCTAGAAGATTTCCAGGACGTCGTATACCTAAATCACCAGACTTTTTCTAAAGTGTGTACTTACTCCAAAGAACATGGGCGATTTCCAACTGTAAAACTGAACCAACGTCAAGAAAGACGCTATTTAGAACGTGAAGAATTTTTATTAAGTAGTGTTGAAAATAATCCTAAAATTAGCACCCGAAGTGCATTGGATATGATACAATCTACTGTTTGGCGAAGATTTAAAGAAAATCTACTTTACCCTTTTCATATAAAATTAGTCCAACGGCTGCAGCCAGAAGATTATGTCCCTCGCTTACACTTTAGTTAGTGGATTATTAGGAGCAGAAGAAATGTAATTTAAGATATTCACTAAGTGAAGATTGGAACCTGTGATGAGCACTGATAAGTACACTTGGAGAAACCCAAATCACCACAACACACCTTTTTAAAGACCTGACGATCGTTACCCAGCAAGGTTAGCGTCATCAGAGGATGAAAAGTTCTCAACTGCTTATGAATAAACATCATCTTATATACTGAGTTTTAAGTAGAGACAGATACCTAGAGGGATACTAAAATGCAGGCAAATTTTCTGTGTATTGTATTGTTGTTGCCGGACGAGGTTTTTGAACTTCTTTGACTACTTTACCTGACAAGTTCGGAAGGTTTATGTACTTCAAAGACGAGGCGCAAACAGAGGACTGCAAACCAGTGGCGGATCTCAATTTAAGGGACTTTTGCAACCTGTTACCGTCTTCCTAAGTCCTTTGTTATAAGATTTTAATAACACTTTAAACTATTTTTTACCTCGTTAATCATTTTTGGTAGCGGGTGTTTTTATTTAGTTTTCAATACGGTGCCGACTCTACTGCATTACTCACTCTCTATTTATAATCCTTTTTGTCCTAGATCACAACCTTATTGCCTTTTTCTGCTTAAACATAAAAACAATCCTTCTCTCGCCATCCTTTAACTATTTTCATTTGATTAGAATTTTTGTTTTTTAGTGAACTTATTTTCTTTCAAATGTTTTGAGATTCTCACTTAGTCTCAAGGTCTATGTAAGTTTAAAGTATTAACTTTACTAATATGCCGTATAATAATAGTGTACGATTCTTATGAAAATTCGTTACTATAACGCACTTGCTGCGTCCCGATTTTTTTTTAATTTGTTGTAAAATTTCCTTGTATCAAAAAAATTAATTAAAAATGTACTTTGTCTTGTTACTTTCACATCGTTAATACGTGTGGAAGTTTGGCGTTGGAGAGAAAAAATTCGAATTTTTTTTTCTCGCTTAAACTGTAACGATTCACATTTTATCTGGAATCATTACTGGTTCAAAATACACTTAGAAAGCCCCCAAGTATCAACCGTACTGAGTTCCCTATAATATACGTCAAAATCTGAATATTGAAAAACGATGCATTTTTGTTGGAGAAAATGAACGTAACTACGAACGGACGAGTCCATTATTGTGGAGATGTGTATAGAAGACGTCGTGACTTCGCCACCGATTGGAGGTCTCGTTTTATCTCATTCGAAGAGTGGAGGCTAGAAAGAGCTCGCGCACAGCCACCAACGGTCACAGTAAGAATTTTTGCGTGCAGCAGTTAGCGAACTTCTGAACTCAACACGTTAGCTGGGACTCTGCCGAGCGCTAGTCGAGTGAACACCTTTTAGTCGCGGTGGTTAAATTTTATCTTAAAAAATGGGCGATAAAACCATTTCTGTTATCTAGACCATCTAATAATAATTGTCAGTGATTGTTTAAAGTCATTTAGGCAGTTTTCGAGTTTAAATAAACATCGTAGTTAGCATAAAGATGCACGTTAAGTTGTGATTTTTTTTGTTCCGACCTGATGCATTTCTTACCTTAATCAGAATAAGTTCGTGATTATTACCGAAGTTTGAGTCAATTGGCAGTGAATTTCACTTGGGCCAATTCACGTTTTAAATTGTGATTTGCAAAGTTTCCGTCAAGCGAATTCAGAACATCGACATAGTTGTCAAATGGTTTCCTAATATTGGAGCAATAAGCCCACCAACCCAATTGGAGTCTGTGAACCTGTCTCAGGTGCTCATAGTTGATCCCACTTGGAAGGCATCTTCATAGGGTCATCAGGTAACTCAATACAGGAACATTGGGTGAGTCTGTGTAACTCCTTTTTCTCTGAACCGGCACAATTTTTCATGCAGCAATCTAATATCTGAAGCCTCATAACTTGAACTTTCCAAAATAACGTAAACAAATTCGAACTTGAACAGTGTCAAAGAGGTGCTATAGGGATAATTGTAAATTTCATGTTTAATCGGCTGAATTTTGTCTGTGAATTTAAACACATAGTTCTTGATATTGTGATTAGTAAATTTTGTTTGTAAAATATCTAACCTGTACATCCTTTTCAATATCTCTTATTTTCAATAATCAATGTAGAAATTTCACGTAGGGTTATATATATTTTTGGAGCCTCACTCAAAGAACTGGCCACTTAAAGTTATTAAAAATTTAATCAAATTGATTGACAAACGTCAAGTGATTTACCTAATTTTTTGTTTTGCTTTTTAGCTGTAAAACACAGTATTTCATCTTACATATAAAGCCCAAGGGCTAACATTAGTATTTTAGTAACATGTAACCATCTTTATCTTATTGTTTTGTCATATGTAAGTGAATTGATAATTTCTTTTTCCTGAAGTTCTTGCTGTTTATCTGATTTTTATTTGTGTGCAATTAATGTTTATTTGAGATTTACCAACCATTTTCATTTCATTTTGTTTGCTATTCCAAATTTGATTTATATGAATAAATTTAATACTTTGATACATTAACATATCTGTTTGATTGAAGAGAAATTTCTCGCTAATATCTTCTTTCTTTTGGCGTCTGCACAGACAATTTATTCTTCCTAACGATTATCTAGATATCTAAATTTCAATATTACCTGACACTTTTTTTTCCCTCAGGGCTCGTCCGCGGCCTTGCCGCCCCGATAGCACCGCAACCCTTGGTTGATTGTGCATATTACCTGACACTGGGGAGCTCACAAATATAGGACTCCAGGCAGCGCGAGACAAACAAAGAAAGAACGTGAGTAACCAACTACATTCAGATCTGTAAACCTCCTAAAAGTATTGCTAATCTTAATAAATATGATAATCTGATAGATAGCTATTTTAGGGTAGGGTGTTATAGGCAATCGTGACCTCACTATTGAGCAGATCTATATCCACCTGAGGTCAATCACTATATACCACGGGTGTCTCTAAGTTTTTGTTTGAAGGAGGTAACAAAACATCGTCAAAAGTGTCAAAACATATAGAAAACATTATTTGGGAACGAATTTTTTTGTGTCTGTCGGTCTCTATGTCTGTCCGTAGCCACAAGAACTTTAGAACGAATTGAGATATAATCTTCGAGTACCCGACAAACGAACGGTTCGGATTCTTTTTAGGTAATATCGCTCCAGGGGGTAGTAGATGCATGGGAGATGATTTGGTGAAAAGTGATATTTTTGCGTTGACACTCGAATAATATAACGTTTTAGAGTTTTTTTATTAGAAAACTTTCAATTTCATCAAACATCTGGTATTCTGTGCTAAAACTAAATTAGAGGTTGTATGTGTGGGGGTGGAATATTGGTGACACAAATTTCGAATTTTTTGTGCTAAGGCGCCGTAAAAATTCTCAAAACACATACAAAACTTGAGTCTGGAACGATTTTTTTTGTCTGTCTGTCGGTCGGTCTGTCCGTCTGTCTGTTAGTAGACGCAATAACTTTCGAACGAATTGAGATATCATTTACAAATTTGGTATACAGTTAGCACTCGGCAAAGGAACGCTTCTAGTTGTTTTTAGGTAAGATCGCTTTATGTGGTAGGGGATAAATCAGGGGTGATTTGGTGAAAATTGACATTTTTTCGTTAAAACTCGAGTAATATAACTTTTCAGAAGTTTATAAGTACAGTAACACGAATATTTTGTTTGTGGTCAAGTCATGGACCCTAAATTAATTTCATGAAAACATCTTTCTGCGAGGACAATAAATTATCACAGCTATGTGGAAGTTATGATTCAATTTGCAGCACTATGTTTTTATGATGCTCTTCCCAAATCTTGAAAGACATTTTAAAAATTTTCGATACAAAGTGTTCTTTTTGAGATTTAACAATTCGGGCACATTTTTCTGACCTTCCTTGTATTTTCATTCTGCTAGCTGACTAGATATGTGTGTGTGTCTCAGGTGTCAGAGTGGTGTTGGTGAAATGGTCTGGTTCTTAACACGCGGAAGACTGAAATGCTTCTTTTCTCCGGTGAGTGTGCCTCCGAATCTGAGCCTATATGTGAGATCTGATAACGGTTCAATAAGGCAGGGCACGTCTGTAAAGTTTTTGGGGCTCCATCTGGATTCTAACTTATAATGGGACGTCCATGTTGACCATGTGGTGGCCTCTCTTGCATCTAGGAATTACGCGTTGCTGCAGCTGAGGGATTCCTTGAGTATTCAGGCGTTGTTGACATGCTACTATGGTAGTGTCAACTGTCTCCTGGCATATGGTTTGCTGTGTTGTATAAATAAAAAATCTCGGGACGCAGCAAGTGCGTTATGGTAGTGAATTTTCATAAAAATGTTTTTATTGCAAATATGTGTGTTTTCTTTTTAAGAAAGCAGACATCAATTTTGGTTACCAGTATAACCTATATAGAAAAAGCAGGCATCAAATTTGATTACCAGTATAACATATATAGTAAAAACAATGTGCCATGTTTCATCAAAATAACTTGATTGTTTGAAAACGTACAGAAATTTCCAAAAGTAAACCAAAAGTGTTACTGAAAAAATCCGTTTCCTGGTCAACCTTATAGGTTAATAGCAAATTGAGCTTTTCAAATATGGAGCATTTAATCAAAATTCGCAACCACAACGCACTTGCTGCCTCCAGAATTTCATAACTTACAAACATGCATTATATTTCGATGGAAAATGCAAAAAAATAAGGCGTTTTCGACAAAAAAATATTATTTGTATCACCAACGACTTATGGGTCACCCTGTGATTGTCGCAATAATTTTTTAAGATGTAGCTCAAAACACCGTATAATTAATGTATACAATATTTTTTCATATCTTGTATAATAACGAATATATTGAACTTTATTGATTTTTTACGAAAATTCGACAAAAATTATATACCATTAAACAATAAACTCTATAGCTAAGGCTACTGCCAAGCATCAGAGAAAGGGTCTATTAGAAATGAATTTTCTGGAAATATTTTAGTAAAATGAAGGACAATGACGGTTGAAACTAAGAGTTCGGTGTATGTAAAACATTCTTCTTGAGACATTTTCTTTCCATAGATCGTATTAGATTCAAGTTATTTGCCTAAATGTTGCGAATTTTGACGTTTTCAATTGTCACTTTGACGTTTTGAGGAAACCCCCAATTTATTTTTCTTTAGATGCCCATAACTTTTTTGTCTTTTGACCTACAGAGCTAAATTTTTGTAGGTGGCACACCTATAACGATATAAACCAGCTTACCAAATTTGGTTGCCCTTACTTTGTTAATTTTGGAGATATAAATATTTTGCGAAAGAAAACACAAATTTTTCCGGGAAAACCTCGGCGGATTTTCCTGGCTAACAAAATTATCCAAGCGACTTGCGAAAGGAATGTACTCACCAATTTTGACGTTTAAAATCGCAATTTTGACGTTTTGAGGAAAATCCAAATTTATTTTTCTTTGAATGCCTGTAACTTTTTTATCCTTTAACCTACGAAGCTAAATTTTGGTAGGTAACTTGCCTATAATGAAATAAATCCGCATGTGAAATTTGGTTGCCCTTACTTTGTTAATTCCGGAGATATAAATTTTTTTCGAAAGAAAACACAAAATTTTCCGGGAAAACCTGGACCGATTTTCCTGGCTAACGAACTTATCCAAGCCATTTGCAAAAGGAATTTATTCACCAAATTTAATCAAAATCGGCCCATTATTTTTTGAGTTATCGGTGTGATACATATATATGTATATATATAAATATATATATATATATATATATATATATATATATATATATATATATATATATATATATATATATATATATATATATATATATATATATATATATATATATAAACATATAAAAATTTAAACCGACCCCGGATATGTGTTCTGGGGGGCCTAATTAGCGCTCATTTGAAGAAATTTTTTCAAAATTCAAAAGTCGGGATCTCCCCATTAGTGAATTTTTTCTACGAAAATTCACTAATAAATAGCTGATTGACCAAAATATACACATCCAAAATTTGCTTCTTTATACCTAGTGGTTCTGACATTATGGTCCAAGACAAAAATAGTAATTAAGGATTATTGACCCACTAACGATCGGTGCGATGAAATCTCCCAAGTGATCTACATATTCAGGTGAAGTATGTGGACTTATCAATGAACCACCCTGTATAATATATCTTTTTTTTTACTTAAGCACGCCCATTGCACTTGACACGTAAGAATTTTCTGTTTTACTTTTCTTTAACGATGATTGTATGTACCTAAGTACTAAAAAACACTCGCATGATGGACATTTAAAACTACATCCAAACAAATCATAAATTCAATATGAAAAGCTAGGCAACCGTTTAAAAAATAGTGTATAATTGGAACTATCCTTTAGATTCCTGCATCTTTTAAATTTAGGAGCAAACATGCATAAAGAAACAAATTATAGAATAAATCTTTAGGTAAAAAGATTGATTCAAACGTTCTCTATAACTTACTTATTCTTATTGTGATGATCCTTTAACCTTGCATGTACGCGATTATTGCAAAAGAAGGCGGGTCTGCGGAAAGGTATGCATCATGGAATCTAGAAAGATATATTTAGAAATGCAGGTATACAGCATAATTGATAGGAACAAATCATTTATGTTCTACACGAGTTGAATTTTTGTTGTGTGGTCAATTCATCCACATTTCTGCTAAAAAAAGATAGTAAATGAAGATGCGTATCTCTGGTGGAATGTATTGTCACGTTCTTCGGGGTTCTTCATTTGTTGACTAACAAAACACAGCTTTTCAAACTACTAATTTATTATTGAAAAAATATATTTTCCGACAATAAACCAACCAACTAAAATATTTCTCTATTAACAAATGCCCATAGAACTATATTTCACTATACGCCTTCTATGATCGCTTATTATACACCAACACTAACTCACTACTGACTGACCCACTCTATCTGCGGCACGCCTATTTATACTGTCCATGGAAATTCTAGACCTTTCTACAATGCTCCATACCTGTCACTTCTGGTCCTTTCTGGAAATATAATTCCAGAGTGTTCGCTGTTACCAACACACTTTACGAGTCGCCCGCGATTATAGAAGTAACAGAGTTCATAAACTTAATCATAGAGACAGTATAAATCATGAAAAGGGCACTGTTTTGACGACAAATTAAAATCACACACATGATTTTAAATTTTGTTAACGGCTGTCTAAAGATTACCAAAAAATGGCGACCTTCAATCACGAGCATCGGAGAATAAAACATTGTCAGCAGTAGCAGTGGTAGGGAGGCTAACGCCAAGCAAATAGGCCACAATGGGCACTTTTTTCCAACCCCAGCAACCATGCTCTACTCTTCCTCGGTTCCGTCGCCAAACCGCCTCGACCTCGAGATGAAGGCCGTGGCGGTCTTCAATTGGACGGTACTTACCTTATTCCTCTGCAGAGTCCTCGAACCGAACAATTCTGTTCGAAGACTCCCAAAAGCCTCGCATTCGCATAGGTAGTGGTAAGACGTCTCTTCATTCTCGCCGCATTCCTCGCAAATGGAATCCCTCTCGACAACTAACAATGTGAGGTGTCTTCTAAGGGCGCAGTGACCTGTCAGCACCACAAGAATACGGCGAAGCGCAGGTTGACTCCTACCGATTAGCCAGACAGTCTTGTCTTTGTCTGGCCCCTCCACGAAGTCCCTCGCCTGACTACAGCCACCGGCCGACCCCCAGTGCCTCTACATGGCCTCCTCAGTCCACCTGTCTAAGGCGACAGAGACCGTCTTCCCACTTATGTATATCGCAGGCTCCGGGTCACAGAACGGCCGCCGAGAACCAAGTCCTACGAGATCATTCGCCACCTCATTCACAGAGTCCCAGAACCCACACAGGTTGCACCTCCCCTCTCCTGGCTAGTCCCTTAAGGGCGACAGCGCACTCCTGAACCAGTGTTGGCCTAATCCTGGCCGCACAGACTGCCCTGAGGACCGCTTGGCTATCCGAGCAAATGCATACATATTTTTCAGGACTCATACTCACATCCTGTCGATTGGCTACATACAGGATAGCGTACACCTCGGTTTCGAATGCCGTGGTATATGCGCCCAGAGCATAACTCTCGCGCACCCCCAGGCTGTCGATGTATATTTCAGCCCCGGAGGATTGCTGATCCTCCAGCCGCGATCTGTCGGTAAAACAGACCAGGCTTGTGGGCTGGAATGCAACCTCATTTTCCCTCCACTGATCCCTACTGGGGATTCTGAGGGTATATTGCCTAGTCAACCTAATATCGTCCTCTGCATTCTGTACCTTGATGGTGGAAATCGGAATTTCCTTTTCCATCTCCTTGGCGACTCTTGCATGTCCTATTATTGCTTCCTCTCCGCACCACTTTCCAGAGTCTCGCATTCTAAGATGCGACGCCATAGCCTCCCTTCTGATACAGATGGGAAGCGGTGGCAGCATCGGCAAGACCTCTAGCGCGGCTGAGGGTGTCATCCTCATAGCGCCTGCGATACCCAGGACGGCCAGCCTTTGGAGTTTGGCCAGATTCTTGGTAGCAGTTTGGCTCATACCGCACCACCAGACCAAGGCCCCGTAGATGACTTTCGGCCTGACGATCGCAGTGTAAATCCAATGTAGAATCCGACAATTAAGTCCCCAGGTCCTCCCTATCACTCGACGCAGCTGCCAGAGGGTGGTTACTTCCTTCCTTGCTACTCGTTCTATTTGCGACTCCCATGTTAGTTTGGAGTCCAGTACCACCCTGAACCCCTCTATATTGCTCTTCTTGGTGAATAGGATATCTCCGTCTTTGTTGGGTTTACGGAGAGTCCCAGATCACCACACCACCTCTCAATTATGCTACAGGCAGCTTGCATGCATGCACAGACGACGCCGAGGAATTTGCGGGTGACTAAGACCAGCCCATTATCAGCGTACGCCTGGGCGTAGAAGCCGTTCTCGGAGAGCCGCTCCATGAGGCCGTCTATGACCAGATAACATTGCCAGCCAGTAGCCCAGTTATAAATTAGAAGCCTAGCGTGATGATATCAAAGTTTGGTGATGAGTGAGACGATAAGGATGGAATCTGTTCCTCTTCATGACCTTTTTCACTAAACTTCGTGACGCATTTTCATTTTTATTTATGTCTCTAACACTGATACTACGATTTTTTATCACATTGCACAAAATATTTATTACAGTATTCTCGTTACTGACCTCATGAAGTCGACTCGTCTTGTAATAGAGAACACCTCCAGTTCTGTCTAACCTCTCCTTCAATCTCAAAAAACATTATGTACGAGCATATCTCTCCAGGCCGGGATAAGTTGCCGGGATAATACGCGAGGCTAATAAACAATTACCTTTACTCTAGCCCAGACAGTACATAATGTTCTTCAGCTCAGTTTGGGAGTAATTCATCTCGTACTCTTACTTCGATAAGATTAACAGTGCTTTCATTAATTCCCGAACCCCACGTGACCGGCTTCTATCTCTCTCTTAGTGGAATATGATTTTGACTTGTCAGTCAAAAAGTAACCAAAAAAAACCACTAGACTAGGGACCCTAAAGTAACTAAATCAATTGACAATTGACAGTTCAGTACATTGGCGCTCAAATTCCTTTTGACGGTTATTTTGTATGTATATTGTGCATTTTCCAAGTTCGACCAGTGTTTACCTTCTTAAAATAATTTTCTATCTGTTGAACAATAAAAATAAAGTTTTTATCTTAACTTAGCATTTTCATTGCGTTTTTACGTAAGTTAAAAGTGCAGGTATGTTAAGGTTATGTTGTTGACGATATTCGACATCGCATGGAACGAAGCTCTACCAAATCTGTTCGTCGGTAATCTGCCCAAGGAGGTACATATTTGTTACATGTTACACAATACACATTCCTAAAACCGTAAATTAGGAGTTTAAATAATCGGACCTCAATTTGTTTACGTACATTACAAAATTTTGATATCTGTACAAAATGAAAGTAATATTTTATTATGTTTTTAATGTATTCTTTTAACACTGTTCCTAAACGTCAAAATGTTTGGGGTTGACATCTTTGGGTGATGAATAAAAGGCCTTTTCTTTCCAAACAAATACTTTATTCCTTGTCCCGACGCGTTTCGACCTTACCTAACAGGTCATCCTCAGGGGAATCTATAATTTATAAAAGGCTTGTCAGAAAAACTGAGTTTTCCGGTAGGCTAGTTCTGCGAGGGTACAACGCAGGAATATAAGATAAAATAAGTCAAAAAGGTTAATGGTTAACATGTCAAGCTACAAAGCTATAAGAACACAAGTATACAGTCACTAAGTACTACATGCAATAAAAATAAAAAACAACTACAAGTCAAAATTGAAACACAATAAAAGCTAATCTGTCTCTAGATCTTCAATAAAGCCTAAAAATTCTCCAAAATTTAAGTTTAAGCTGAAGACAACAACAGGAGTAAGAGCAGACAGCACAAACATCAGCAAGCCATGCAGCCGAGAAGAAACTTTCAGAGAAAATCAAACCTATCAAGTGAATGGGAATTGAAACAGAAGCGAGTTTTTACTGTTGTTTGAAACATGAAAAAAGCGCCAAGATGGCGAACTTACTTGTCTTGTTAAACAGGACTAAAAACTATACAGTTGAATGCCCAAGGAATATGCTTCATCTGTTGTTATAGGATTGATCCATTTGGTATCAGAAGTGCTAACAACTTGGAAAATAACAACTCTGTTGAAATCAAGAAAGAATTTTTGTTTTAAATTTAAAAGGTGAGATATAACGTGCATAACACGTGATGGAGAACACAAGCCGACAGAACATCTCAGCGCAAGGTCGATTCTTAAACTGAAAAGGGAAAATGACAAGTGACATTTGACAGAAGTGACGTATCGACCACGGAAAGCAAAGACGCTAAAAACGAATGCAGGTCCGGAGTGGGCCAAAATGACCTGACGTAAGGTCGGCTTCTTAATCGAGAATGAAAATGGCAACCAACAACTGACAGACGTGAAAAATCGACTCGAAAATATATGGACACTAAAAACAAAATGGCAGGTCTGGAAGCCAAGGAGCAGATCCCCTGACTAAGTTGTCTCACGGTCCACTTAGATGGTGTGTGGGCTGGTGATCTGCTAGTTGACTATATAGGGCTGAAAAACTTGTGATGTCTGTATTGGAAACATTAAGTACGTTTTTGTTAGAACAATTGATATGTTTATAAATTTCCATCTCTTCAATGACAAACTGTTCAATACCAAAATGGAAGGATGCAGAATTGTTGCGTCATTTCTGACAAGCCTTTTATAAATTATAGATTCCCCTGAGGATGACCTGTTAGGTAAGGTCGAAACGCGTCGGGACAAGGAATAAAGTATTTGTTTGGAAAGAAAAGGCCTTTTATTCAGCACCCAAAGATATTCTTTTAACAATCAATAACAGTAAACCATACATGAACAGACTTGCTGTTAAAAATACTAAATAATAAATACATTTAAGACATTTACTGTTTCACCTTATTATGATTTTTATATTTTTTATAAAACCCCAAAGGAAATATGAGACGACACTGGCAACTTAGGGATTTCATTAATTCAGGTTGTACAACTGTGTATGCCGGGTTGCCTAACTTAAGCGGTCACATGGGGTTCGGGAATTAATTAAAGCCCTGTATATATATATATATATATATATATATATATATATATATATATATATATATATTTGCCGGTGTGCGCGCGCGCGCGTGTGTGTATCACACGGATAACTAAGAATAACGGTGTGATTTTGATAAAATTTGGCACGTACCTTCCCTTTGTAAGTGGCTTGGATAAGTTCTTTAGCCAGGAAAATTGAACCAGGTTTTCCGGGAAAATTTTTGGTTCTCTTTCGGAAAAAAAATATTATCTCAAAAAATAGAAAAGCTATGGTAACCAAATTTAGTACGTAAGTTTACGTACGTAAGTTTACGATATTAAAAGGAAACTATATACCAAAATCTATATTTCTATGTTACAAGAAAAATATTTATAAAAACATATTTGGTGCCAAACGACTTAGTGGATAAAGTCCAATGCCTGACAGAGTAGTTAACTGTCACGCGTAGATTAATTCATACAACAGGTATAAACCATACATCAACGGTAACCAAACTAAAGATATACCAGGCAGAAAACATACTACCCGAACCAACAATCGTGAAACCTCGTCCGCAATTATGGAATATGACAGACGACATTTAATTAAAAATTTGCCAAGTGATTGCTATTTAACTGAGGGACTAAATGAATCATTGAAATACACTATATCTGTAGGTTAATTAACGGGCCCAAATACAATTTTAGCGCAGCATAGATATATTATGCTGTCGCATAATATAGCAGAAATGTAAACAAAATCAAGGCAAGTCTCTATAAGAATGGTTCTAAAATAATTTCTTTTATGTCTAAACTTAAACATAAGACGTCATAAAAGACAGAAACAGTCGTGGGATATGTTTCAATAGTAATTCTAATTCTGTGATTAATTGTTACGTATACTTTGAATATAATATCCCGGCATGAAGCCGATCTAAAGTATCACGCAAATAAAACGTTACTTGACGTGTGCCAATGTGGCGCAGGAGGCATTGCTCTTGCCTCCTAAGCCGAACGTTACACGATCGAATCCAGCTCGATGAATGTATGTTTTTTTATGTTTTATTTTGACATTTGGAGAAACAATAGTGCACAGATTTCATACGGTTTGAACAAGATCTCATTTTTGTTTAAAACGCCTAAATAAGTTTGTCACCTTTGAGTCTGAAATTATAACATTCTTATTACTGATATTGAAAAAACCGGTTTGATTAGGTTGAACGAAATCATACTGCCGAGTAATAAGGAAAAATAACTTCTACGTCTATAATTTGGCAGATACTTTACTTTTCTAAATATGAATTAAGTTTCCTTCTGGAAACCTTCTGTATAACTTTAATGAAATTTGTAATAAAAGTTTCTATTAAAGATACTTACACTATCTACAGATGTAGAAAAATTTAGTTCTTTAGCCTCATAGAAAATTAAGTTTTAGGCATTTTTCTCAAAAGGAGTTAGGACGTAAGATTTTTTTGATAATATAGAGATATCGATGGTAACACTTTCGAAATAATTCTTCATGTGCACGTACTAGGACCTCTTAAATCGATCTTGAAGGTCTGTGTAAGTTTAAAGTATTAACTTTACTAATATGCCGTATAATAATAGTGTACAATTCTTATGAAAATTCGCTACTATAACGCACTTGCTGTGTCACGAAATTTTTCAATATACATAGAGCAAATTTTTTTATAAGCATTTGACTTCGGTTATTGTGCTTTAATCTTTATTTTTATAATGATTAGAGGGATAAATCTCTCCCCAAAACATAAAAACGACCTTGTTTTAGGTACATTAATCGGTAAAGCAATGCCAGTAAATCGCTCCTCTAGGAATCGTATTTTCGTAGCGCTTCCAGAATTTTCAAATAATTGCACTACCGATGGCGAGGATGATCCGTATCTCAGGTGTACTATAAGTGTACATTGGCTCTGCTGAACAAATCCTTGCTTATTCCTCTAGTGTAAAACACACCATGAATCTTATATCGCTTTGCTAAGCCTGCGAAATAAACCCTGAAATCCCTCTGCTGCCTGAAAACATAGCTACAAGGGCTTACACTGTTGGAAAAGTATTATTGTATTATGCTAGCAAAAAGTAGCCTTCAACTATGACTGTTAAGCCCCACGTTTCATAAATTGCATGTCTGAGCGAAATGGCGTGGATTAGACTACAACGAAATTGTAATATACTTTTTTTAAGTGATGTGTATGTGCACAAAAATTATTTTTTTGTCTACAGTCAGGGCGAAAGTTATTTTATTGTAAAGGTTTCCAATTTAGTTGGCTGCTACGTGAGGAAAATCCATTATTATCTCTAAATATTAGTCAGGCTTGTTTGTTATCTTCTTACCTACCTTTAGCATTACTTGTACAAGAAAAAATTACATAAAATACACTTTTAAGTTTTTCCTCCTTTGTAACCTAAAAATATGTTACGGCTTCGAATTGCATCGGTACAGGACCGTACTCAGTTTTTTAAATGTATATGTATATTATTATATTTTTGAAATCTATATTCGATTTTAGGTCAGCTTTTACCTACTTGAGTGCACTCCTTCAGGAGGAGAGAAATGTGTTGTTTCAATTCGCCAGAAATTATCATTCAGTAACAAAAATCATAGCTATTCAATCGTCAACAGCAGAGCGACGAAATTCAAGATTATCATAAACTAAAGAGCGTTTTATTTATAGATATGTTGATTTTGAACGAAATTTGTTGTGAATTGTCTTTTTACGATCAAAGAACAATTCGCAAAAGTATTTTTTTAAGGAACACACTGTAATAATGGTGTTTCAAAATATATAACAATTCGATATAGCATCCATAAAAAAAAATGACTGTGCTAAATATGCAAATATTTTGCAAAACATATAACCATACGAATAATCGGTTTCTTTTATGTAGACAAACTTAAAAAAAAGCATACACAATAGGAAAGTTATAAGCCATGTAAAATGAAAAGAGTCTGGGTGTAGGAAGTGTTATGGCAGCGAACTTTTATAAAAATGATTTACGCAATTTTAGTCAACAAATCCAGAATCCCGTAGAACGTAACAATATATATATATATATATATATATATATATATATATATATATATATATATATATATATATATATATATATATATATTGTAACAATATATATATATATATATATATATATATATATATATATATATATATATATATATATATATATATATATTATATATTGTTACGTTCTACGGGATTCTGGATTTGTTGACTAATAAAACGCAGCATTTCAAACTACTATTTTATTATGACCAACTATTTTCGAACACCAGTATCAACTAAAATATTTCTCTGTCTTACTAAATGTCCATAGAACTATATTCCACTATTCGCCTTCTATGCTCGCTTCTTATCCACCAACACTTACTGCTGACTCACTTAATACTCTATGATCACTCATTCTACACCGCACTAATTCAATACTGAACCAACTCACTCTATGTACTGTTCGTCGATTTATACCCTCCATAGAGATTCTAGACCTTCTACACTTTTCTACACCTGTCACTTCTGGTCCCTTCAAGAAATATCATTCCAGAGTGTTCACTGTTACCAACATACTAAAACTGACCATATCTCGGCGGGACCTATTCATCCTGTCGACATCAACTCTGTTCCAGCAAATGTCTTTACTGACCTTCTTCTGGGTTGGCTTCACATTTACATGGTCTTTACACCTTTCATCTTGCACTTCTCTCCTAATTTCTTCCCCACTTGCTGCTGGCCGAGTAACTGGGTCGTCTCTTCCTCTCACAGCTCTCTTCACTGTAATGACACTTTCACGGCAGACGTTGCTATTTTCCTCTCTGGTGATTTTTCGCACTACCAGGTTACTGCCAGGTGACATTATTATTTCTTCACCGCCGATAGTCAGGATGTTAGTGCCAAGATCAAGTTTAGCGGACAGATCCTGAAGTATGCCCAAGCCAATTATAATCAGGTCTGATATGGCGGCGACTATGGCTCTCTGCTTTGCCATGTACCAATTTGCAGCTCGACGTCAGTTTCGCCAAATACCTGGATCCGATCACCACCGGCTGCATTTACTCTGTACACTTTGCCTGGCTCTCTTATTCGCCATATTGGAACCATGTCGTGGCGAATAATCGTCCTAGGTACGCCTGTGTCGACGACCATCTGAGTCTTATTACCGCTTACGTATCCGTCTACGACAAGAGCGCTGCCAGAATCGCTAACCTGAGAAAGGGTTACCGGGCTTAGCTTCACTTTCTCCCTTACGCGAGATCTTAGAGCCCAACATTCGACCCTTATATGCCCCACCTTGCCGCAGTTCCAGCAGCGCAAGCCATTTGCACGGTGAGCTCTTATTGGGTGTCCATGAGACGTCGCCCTTATTTGTTCTGCTATTTTCTCTAGTAGCTGCATGATCTTGGATGAATCTGTTTTATTTTCTTCTTGGACTTTGAGACTGCGAACTTTCACATGACTTTCCAACGCTTGCTTTACCACTTCAAACTCCAAGGCATGCGCCAAAGCAGAGTTCAAGTTTTTGTGTCTTGCCATCCTCAGCGCCTGCTGCATGTCGGTATGGCGTCACTGAAGGTTTGCACTGACATCTGGTTTAAAAACTCCATCGGAGCTATGGGGTAGGCTATTCGTGTCAGTTTGACAACGTCGGCGTGGAGATGTTGGAGACTTTGGCCCAGTCTCTGACAACGATTTTTCAACTGCAATCGATACAACTGTTGTAAATGCTGATAGCCAAACATCATTTCTAATTGATGTCTAATGCTGTCAAAACTCAGCAGTTCTTCCCTGGGAATACCTTGAAGCACATCTAGAGCATCTCCTCTTAGAGCTACTATTAACGAGGTCGCTTTATCTATCTCGCCCCAACCATTTGCTGTAGCAGCGGCTTCGAACTGGCGTAGATAAATACCTCATGGGACTGAGCCATCAAATGTGGGAACCTTAATTCTTACGTGGCTATCTTCGAGTCTGATGTTTCCCTTGACTAGGGTATCGCACCTCTTTTTTTAGTGATTGCATTTTCTACTGAACTTCTTCTTGTATACTCGTCAGTTTGCCATGTATATCGTCGCTCATACCCCTTACTCGGCTTTCTACTTGCTGAAAGATGTCGTCTTTTACTTGCTTCATACGTTCGTCCACACATAAAGTAATATTCTCATTTCTGCTGGTTTGTTATTGCAGACTTTTCTTTGTTTCTTCGTCTTTTTTTCTGGCCTCTTCATCTCTTTTTCTCATTTCTTCTTTGGCGTCTTCGTCTCTTTTTCTTAGCTGTGAGGTGAAACTGCTCCCGGGCGTCAGTGATTGGCCATAGTCGCGGAAATAGGCCGACGTTAAAGAAACAAAACACACATGTATACAATTTTTCCTATCTTCTATAATAACAACAAATAACTTTATTGATTTTTTACGAAAATATGACAAAAATTATATACAATTAAATGATAAACTCTATAGCTAAGACTACTGCTAAAGCATCAGAGACTATTTGAAATGAATTTTCTGGAAATATTTTAATAAAATGAAGGATAGTGACGGTTGAAGCTTTAACTTCAGGCTTTGTAAAACATTCTTCTTGAGACATTTTCTTTCCATAGCTCGTATTAGTCTCAGGTACTTTGGCTAAATGTTGCCAATTTTGCCGTTTTAAATCGCGACTTTGACGTTTTTAGGAAAACCCCAATTTATTTTTCTTTAAATGCCTATAACTTTTTTTGTCTTTTAACCTACAGATCTAAATTTTGGTAGGCGATATAAACCCGTGTACCAAATGTGGTTGCCCTTACTTTGTTATACCCGGAGATATAATTTTTTTCTAAAGAAAACAAAATTTTCCGGGAAAACCCGGGCCGATTTTCCTGGCTAACGAACCTATCCAAGCCACTTGCAAAAGAAGGGTATTCACCAAATTTAATCAAAATCGGCCCATTATTTTTTGAGTTATCGGTCTGATACATTTTATATATATATATATATATATATATATATATATATATATATATATATATATATATATATATATATATATATATATATATATATATATATATATATATATATATATATATGATATATATATATATGATATATATATATATATATATATATATATATATATATATATATATATATATATATATATATATATATTTATGAAAATGATCACCCTGTAGATGTGTGTAAACCTTTTTGGTTGTTTTTGTATTCTTTGTTTAAATTGGTATAATTTTTAGGATATTACTTTTGTTGATTATAATTTTAAATGTAACTAGAAATCTTTTATATTAACAGTTTACACAATGGGTGACTCTGTATATTTTATAATGTAAATTTTTTTGTAAAATAAAATGTTTATGACTCTGGTGTTTGAATTTTAGTATATGTATATATTTGTCATTTCCAGCTAGCTTCAGTGTTATATGGGTTGCGTACCCTTCCACTATATTATGCTAAATAAATTGTAATCAAAATATCTAATGTACTTACGTTATCTCAGTGGTAGTTCTTCTAAATTGGGGTATTCTTGATATATATACTGTTTATCTTGTAATTTATTACGTTAAAGACTTCATGTAACATCTTATGTTTGTTTTAGTGACACAATGGATCTTCTTTACACAATATATACTTTAAAATATTTATATTCAAATGGGAAGCAAGAATGACGCTATTCTGGCGTCTGAATTTATTTAACGACCAACAATAATTCATAACAAAAGCGGAAATGTTCTCA
This sequence comes from Tillus elongatus, assembly GCA_964006375.1. Taxonomy (NCBI): domain Eukaryota; kingdom Metazoa; phylum Arthropoda; class Insecta; order Coleoptera; family Cleridae; genus Tillus; species Tillus elongatus. The sequence continues at coordinate 42,455,698 of OZ023263.1, read as the reverse complement.
AATTCATCTAATGTTGGATATCAAGGCATCCTTTCTTGAAATTAATTAATACATATTTTGACAGCTGTTCATCCGGTAAGTTTAAACATCATTATTCTTAAAAATGACATTTGGCCTAACCTTACTTCTTAGACATAACCATAGTCAACAATAAATTTATAAATTAATGAAGTTTATATGCTGCAATCTTGATTTAAAAGGTTCCACAACACAACCACTGTCTTTGGTAAACTCCACTTCATTGTTCGCATAAATAAAATATAAACTTACATCTAAGTACATTATACAAAGTGTTTGTTCATTACCTTTAGGTAATTGATTTAGAACATAATTCTTTGGTATGTATTTCATGCTTAAGAGTTTAATCTATTTGCATATAGATTTTTGGCTCTTTTAAATTCATTTAAACTGAGATGCTTTCCAAATTTGCTAGTTATAAATTTTAAAAATTTAATTAATGATCATTTTAACAAATTATGGCATTATATCTTTCATTGCTTATCCAAATAACACTGACTAACAATAATAGAGAATATTCTTGTATATTAATGTTATTATTTTGTTTTCTGTTTTAGTGTAAAGTAAAATATGTCGAACGATGTGGATATGTATACAATCTACAGATAACCCATATGCATCACGTATAAACCGTAAGTATTGTACTTGTTACTGACCAGTGGTCCTACTATAACCCCCCATTGCTAATCTGATCCCCCAATGTTGTAGATCTGACAATCTACATTATTAAATCAACAATCGAAACTTAACGTTATCATACTAGTTTCCGTAAGGGTTTTCATTTTTGTTTTTATAGAAATTTATATGGCCTTTGCATTTCCCAGCACAACATATATATATATATATATATATATATATATATATATATATATATATATATATATATATATATATATATATATATAACATATAAAAATTGAAACTGACCCCGGATATGTGTTCTAGGGAGCCTAATTAGCGCTCATTTGAAGAAAATTTTTCAAAATTCATAAAGCCGGGATCTCCTCATTAGTGAATTTTTTTAGAAAATTCACTAAAATGCGCAACTAAAAATATAATTTGACAGGTCCGAGAGTTTTACCCAAATGTAGTACCTTGAACTTGTAACGAATTCCTTCTCTATGTTACGAAAACAGTGTATATCTGGAAGCTACTGATGTAAAACTAAACCTTGAAGTTGTTCCATTAGATTCTCCACGATACTGGCACAGCATAGATATATATCTATGCTGTGATACTGGGCTGGTGGAGGAAGGAATTTCACGGTGAAGTGGTGGCTTATTGAGATATAGCTCACTCAATACCTCTGATAAGGACGCACTGTGTTATATGTGTACCGCCTTTGTGACACGCCGTTTCACACCTGGCCGAGATTACATGCATGGAATCCCTCATGACGCTATGATACATTCCGTGCCGTTAATTAAAACCATCTATTAGATGCATGATGGTGCCGTGCTATACGGAAATCTTTAATGAAAAAATATGTTTAAGTGTTTCATTGCAGAGTTACCATCACTGGTTGTGTGATTCTCTGACCTGCTCCTGACATTAAAGTACCCCCATGCTAAATACTAAAGAATAACTTCAGTGGATCCAGAGATTTTCAGGATACTCAGTAATTTGTAGAACACGAAACCGATAGCCATACAACGCCTACAGAAGATGCAGCTTGAAAACGTAACTTAATCATACCCAAAGCTACAGTTTCAGACAATGTTATGTTCTTTTTTTATTTCAACAACACACCACGAGGGCTCACAGCCTAAATACTATCGTACCGTGGGTGTCGACAAGGAGGAAAGAGGCCACTTGTTAATTCTGGACTTGAAGGTTCGGAGGTTCGGAGGACAAGGACAAACATGTGTCGGCAAGGAATTCCACAACTTGGAAGTCCTCGGGACAAAAGAGCGGGCATAACAAGATGTTCTATGTCTGGTCACCTGGACAGTAAAAGGGTGCATTCGCTCTGTTCCCCTGGTAGATCTGTTGGGGGCAGCAGGTGGAGAAACTATGGAAAACAGCTCCTCTGAGCAGTGCCCGTGCAGATATCTATAAAAGAGAGAGAGGTCACCAACGGCACGTCTGTGGGCAAGCGATGGCAGCCTTTGGGTGACGATAGGGTCTCCGATGAGACGTATAGCTCTCTGCTGAATGGAGTCCAGGATAGCGAGTGTAGAAGCGGCAGCGGCACCCCAGATGTGGGAGCAGTATTCAAGGTTTGGCCTTATTTGTGAAGTATATAAGGTACAGAGATTAGCTGGTGAAAAGTATTTGCGAGCACAGAATAGGAAACCTAATTTCTTAGCAGCCGCTTCTGCAATTGATGTCACATGTTGGTGCCAATTGAGATTTCGATCCACAGAAATGCCAACAAGTGAAAGGACTCATTACTTTGAATAACTTGGTGTTTATTGTGATGGGCCTGGGGCTGGTGTATCTCTTATGAGATAGAATGCAAGACTGAGATTTGGTGGAGTTGAATTCTACAAGATTTCTACTTCCTTAGTCTAATATTTTTTGGAGATCCATAGAGAAAGAACCCTCCATGAGTCTGCGATCCTCATCTATTTGGGCTAAAGAGACAGGCTTAGAATATTGTATATTTAAGTGGAATGTGCTGTCAACCGCGTAATTGTGAACTGGGTTGGATGTGCTAGAGAGGAGGTCATTGATGTGGAGAAGAAACAAAGTATGTGCCAATTTGCGGGAGTAAGACAGTGTTGTTAAAACGGTTTACTCTTTAGAGGATAGGAGAAAATTGCTTAAACAGTATTACCGCGTTAATGACTGCGCTAGAATTGCTACAAGAGTTTTCAACACGCAGTTTCCTGTCAAAAAAGTTCTAAATAAATACGTCATGAGAGTGGTGAGAAAATTTGGCGAAACTGGTTTAGTACAGAATAAAAACCACATTCGTTCTTAGTCAATTACAAATGAGGATCAACGAATTGCTTTCGTTTGATATTTAGAAGCTGACCATAGTAAACTTTAAAATGTTGGAGTACCTAAAATTTCAGTTCACAGAATATTGAAACTTGCAAAATTATATCTTTATAAAATCAGACTTATTCACTAGCTTAAAGAAGATGATTAAGATCGTCAGACTTAATTCTGTGACCGTATATGACAAAATTTATTATAAAATTTCTCTATCCTCTATAATAGTCTATAAAATCTGTTTCTCCGATGAATGTGCATTTAGTCTTTTCGGGGCAGTCAAAAAGCATAATTGCAGGTAAAAAGCAAAGTTATTATTGATTTTTTTTATTTCAATTCTTTCAGTAATTGCATGTATTAGTTTAATCTTTACAGGAAATATAATTCCCCAGAGACCGCAGAAATTAAATGTATGGGCAGGCATTCTTGTAAACCATATTATAGGTAACATTTTTATTGAAGACAAGACTGGAGAAATTTAGCGTGATTTATTGCATAACATAAAATACCTAGAGGAAGAAGACAATTTCCATTAGCGGAACTGTTTTCTACAGGATGGGGCTCCTCTGCATTATATGTGCGAGTGGGAGAATACTTAAATCAAACATTTCCTGGCAGATGGATCGGTGAGAGCGGGGCCACCTTGGTCTCCAGAGCTAACACCATTATACTTAAAACCAGAGTTTATGCAACAGAACCCAACGATTTAGAAGATCTAAGAAAGAGACCTGACCTAACCTGACCGTGCAGGGCCACCATTTTTTTTTTATTAAACGCTAATAACTTTTTTTCTTATCTAGATATCTAAATTTTGGTATGCAGCATATTTCTAAAAACCCGCGTAAAAATCTGGTTGCCATAGCTTTTTTATTTTTGGAGATACAATTTTCCAAAGGAAACACTAAAATTTCGCCAGAAAATGTGGGCCGATTTTCCCTGTCAACAACCATATCCAAGCTACTTACAGGAACCTACCAAATTTCATTAAAATCGGTCCATTCTGTTTTTTTATTGGTGTGATACATATACATACATATGTACATATATATATATATATATATATATATATATATATATATATATATATATATATATATATATATATATATATATATATATATATATATATATATATCTTTTAGAATGTTGTACTACACTGTAATCACTTTTAAATATGCACTTTATTTGTTTGCTGTACTTTTGTGATTTTTTATTTGTTTACGTGGACTGCAGTTTTGAACCGTCCTGGTTCATCATCATCACGCTACTCTACTAGAGATGAACCCGGACGGCACGAAACTGCAGTTCACCTAAACAAATAAAAAATCACAAAAGTACAGCAAACAAATAAAGTGCATATTTAAAAGTGATTACAGTGTAGTGCAACATTCCAAAGGATATATATATATATATATATATATATATATATATATATATATATATATATATATATATATATATATATATATATATATACACCACTAAAAGGACATAATACAATATTATAACACTAACTTTCTAAGTAACTACACTTGGAGAACCCAAATCACCACAACACATTTTACAAAGAGCTGATGATGAAAAATTCCGAACCTTTAAGTTGTGATTTGGGCTCTCCAAGTATACCCTTCAGTGCTCATCACAGGTTTCAATCTTTACTTACTAACTTTTTAGTATAACAATCGTAACCCATAATTGGACCTGATTTGACTTCATGGAAAATTTAGGCTCTTGTCTTTCTCAACTAATTAATCATCACCAAGTGAAGATTGGAAGCTATTATAAGTACTGATAAGTACACTTGGAGAACCCAAATCCTTAGAACATATTTTTAAAGACCTGACGATCATTTCATTAACAAAGTTAGCGTTAGAATTTTTTCATCCTCTGATGACGCTAACTTTGTTTGTGAAACGATGGTCAGGTCTTTAAAAATGTGTTGTGGTGCTTTGGGTTCTCCTAGTCTATTTAGAATTAATCATTACTTATATATACATGTCTTTTGAAATATTGTAAGATGTAGGGCAGAGTCGCCATCTCGGTGCGTAACCAGGTAATATGTTATAATATGTTATGTAATATGTCACGGCAGGTCTAACAAAGGCAACATGTTGAGAATAGAGACTGTACAACCAACTAACCTTTTTTTTTTAATCGTCACCACTGGTACTTTCTAGATGCATTCTTACCATGATTAGAAACATGTCTTTTACACAAAACTAATCAAAACAAAAGTAAATTGATAGCATGTAGTCTTCTTAAAACAAAAGTGCAGTAAATATAATTATGAGGTTGGATATGGCTAGTTTAACTGAATGGGTAGGATACACCATACACGCCAGATTACGGCAGCGTTGATCAAGGTCGACGGGATGACCGTAGCTCTGCAGGAATCCGCGCAAGAACAAAGGGCCTGTGGGCGGATGCAGTGGCGCACTCGCGCCAGTGAATATTACTATATATAGGTGTCAGTGCTGAGGAGCCGTCAGTGATATATGTTAAACGACTTTGCCTACATAAACGACAACAAAAGTTCACTTACTTTCAATGAGCTACATTCTAAAAACATATTTAGTGATAAAGAGCCATCGATTTTCTGTAAACCGCAAACTAAAACTAAATTGTATCATTTTTATACAGTGAAAAGCTCTTCTTTTTAGCGAATCTGGATCATGAAAATTGTGTCTCTGAAATATCTTTACAAAATCTTACCACCTGTTCCTTAGACCGTAATAATTCGTCAGTACACACCATTTTTTTTATGTTCAAAATGTCAAATTTAAAATATTTATCATAATTGAAAATCTGGTTTTTATCACATATATATATATATATATATATATATATATATATATATATATATATATATATATATATATATATATATATATATATATATATATATATATATATATATATATATATATATATATATATATATATATATATATATATATATATATATATAATAATTTTTATTTGGGAAATGAATCATACAATGTATGATACATAGAAGCTTTGCTTGTGCATGTGATTAATACAATTTCAATATAAATCTCCAATAGGTAATAATGCCAAAAGTATTTGAAACTGTCACCTTAAAATTTTCTTAAGGAAATTAATTAGAAAAACACACTTATCCTTTCCACCAATACTTCTGCCATATCCACATTATTCATTCTCAATTTTACATATATAAAACTTCTCCATTTATTATTTTGTTAGCCAGAAAATACAGATATAACATTTGACAACAAATTTTGATGTGTGCTTGTCAATTTTTTTATATACAGTGCCTTCATTAATTTCATAGTCCCACGTGACCGGATTCTGTCTCTCTCTTAGTGGAATATGATTTTATAAGTTGGCAGTCAAAAAGTAACCAAAAAAAAACACTAGACTAGAGACCCAAAAGTCAAGATCTCCTAGTTACTAAATCAATTGACAATTGACAATTCAGTCCATTGGCGCTCATTTCCCCTTTGACCGGTTATTTTGTATGTATATTATGCATTTTCCAAGTTCGACCAGTGTTTACCTTCTTCAAATAATTTTCTATCTATTGGACAATAAAAATAAACAGTTTTTATCAAAACTTAGCATTTTCATTGCGTTTTTACGTAAGTTAAAAGTGTAGGTATGTTAAGGTTATGTTCATTTATTTGTTCCTTTTTTTTTAGACTTGATTGTAAAGATGCCTTTCACACCGGAGCAGGATGCCTTTATTTTAATGGTCCATTTTCGCAGTGGTACACAAAATCTAAATGGAATTTGGTCTTATTCGATATAATCATGCATCCCACAATATTCTGAAACTTTTCCCGAGGATAACATTCCATACGATATTTTTACAAACCACAGATTGGTCCTTATTAAACGATATGAGGAAAAGCACTGTATTTGCAAAGGCAATTCTAACAGACAATGTTGTTGACGATATTCGACATCGCATGGAACGAAGCCCTACCAAATCTGTTCGTCGGTTCTCTGCCCAAACAGGTACATGTTACACAATACACATTCCTAAAACCGTAAATTAGAAGTTTAAATAATCAGGCCTCAATTTGTTTACGTATATTACAAAATTTCAAGTGTAATAAAAATGTATGTAACATTTTATAAACTAATTCGTTTTAGCTTCTGTATTTAACTACGTTTCACAAAAGTATTCCATCGATAACGGGTGTTATTAAGTTATTTTATGCTATAATTGTTTTTCTAATTATTGTAGTTTTTGTTATAGGTCTGTGGATTGACTCTTGTCACAAAGCACTAACCAAGGCCTTGTATATGCATCCCTATAGTTTACAAATGAATTGGAAATGTTTTTGAGTGCATGAAACGCAGGGTAAATTTATGTTCACAAAATGAGGGTGGTCATTTTGAACCCTTTATATAAGAAATGCAAAATTTTTTAAAAACTTATTTTATGTACTGAACACTAGGTAAAATGTTTTTTGTAATGCTAGTTTTGTTGGTTTTATTTTGATATCTATACAAAATAAAAGTAATATTTTATAATGTTTTTAATTTATCTTTTTAACAATCAATAACAGTAAACCATGAACAGTACATGAACAGACTTACTGTTAAAAATATTAAATAATTAATACATTTAAAATATTTACTGTTTCACCTTATTATAATTTTTATATTTTTTATAAAACCCCAAAGGAAATATGAGACGACACTGGCAACTTAGGGATTTCATTTATTCAGGTTGTACAACCGTGTATGCCGGGTTGCCTAACTTAAGCGGTCACGTAGGACTCGGGAATTAATGAAAGCCCTATATATATATATATATATATATATATATATATATATATATATATATATATATATATATATATATATATATATATATATATATATATATATATATATATATATATATATATATATATCACACCGATAACTCGAAAAATAATCAGCCGATTTTGATGAAATTTGGTATGTGCCTTACTTTTGCAAGCGGCTTGGATAAGTTTTCTTGGCTCAAAAGTGTCAAGAAGTAGTAGAAAAAATATTTTGAAAATTTTATAATGTTTCTTCTTGAAACGTCAAAGTAGCGATTTGACGTTTCTTCTTGAAACGTCAAAGTCGTGATTTGAATCGTCAAAATTTGCAATTTTCAGTCTACGAATTTGAAGCAAATACGAATTATGTCGAAAAAATCTCTTAATAAGTGTGTTTCACAAAGCCTTAAGTTTCAGCTTGAACCATCACTGTCCTTCATTTTACTAAAATATTTTCGGAAAATCCATTTCAATAGACCCTCTTTCCGATACTTCGGCAATAGTTTCCGCTATAGTTTAATAGTTTATATTTTGGCAAATTTTCTTAGAAAAAAATCGTTATTAAGAAGACCGCGACTTATGAATTTTAAAAAGATTTCTTCAAATAAGCGCGAACTAGAACCCCTAAAACGCAAATACAGGGTCAGTTTCAGTTTTGCCTGTTTACACATATACAGGGTGACGCATTTCTAGGGTAAAGCTCAATATGTCCGTTATTATACAAGATATGAGGAAAAAGTTTACACGTTAATTATAGGGTGTTTCGAGCTGTATATTGTCAACCTATTTTGGCAATTACAGGGTGGCCCATAAGTCGTTGGTGGTACATGCTTTTTTTTTAATAGAGCACCCCTTATGTTGTTGCATTTTTGTGTTTTCCATCAAATTATAATGCATGTTTGTAAGGAAAAAAATATTGTTCATCGTTTTTGAGTTATTTCAGTGTTTTGCAACTTTTCATGTTTTTGGAACATATTTCAAACGCATATCACAAATTGTATATGGCGTTTTTGTCAATAGATAGAACTTTTTCTTTGTATTACTCGTCGAAAAAATCGAGCTGCCGTATACAGGTATTCTCAAATAGTGGCTGAATTTGAAAAGTTTTCGCTGAAATGTTTTTAGTGTTTCCGTAGAAATCATTTTTTGTAAGATTCTTGTGATATGTTGGTAATGAATAATAAATGTTTAGTAAGTTATTGTAAAAAACAAAGTTGTCGAATTTTTGTAAAAAATATAATTTAGTGTAACATTACTGAAGGCAATTTATGTAAAAGAAATTATCATAATTTTTTTTTCATTTTTGGTCCTAAAGCTGTTCGTGAATAATTATATCTTGTCAGGTGTGTAAATAGCTTAAAGAGGTTCGTTGGCCAGGAAAATCGGACCTGTTTTATGGAACTTTTAAAGCTTATTTTCGGAAAATTTGTGTACTTTTTGAAACAACAAAGCTATTTTAATGAAATATGGTGCATTGTTAGTACTATATAGGTTATACTATCAACCAAATGTCCTTGTAAAAACAAGACATATTTTCCATTAAAAACATTTTTACGAAAATTCGCTACCATAGCGCATTTGCTGCGTCCCGTACTTTTTGTGTATTTAAGAGCCCAGTCATCAGAAGTTATAATGGCATATAACCATTTGTTCTAATGAGTTACTTTCAATGGGCAGTGAAAAAAAATATGCTCAAAACTTGTGGAAGTTCCGTCATTTTAAGATCCTTTGGATACAATTTTTGTTTTCAGGGGTTGGAAAAACTTGTTCATTTAATGATCTTAATACATCCCTGGCTTATTTAAATCTTTCCACTCTTTAATTTGATGAAAATACATCGAATTTCAAGCGACAACGTTATTTGATTCGACTTATCCGATAATTATCGCTTTACCAGACGATAGCACAAAGAACATACAATTATGCGACACTCATTACATTGGCTCTTCTTTTTGCTTATTTATTCTCTTTGTTTGACAAACTGGATTTGATACCTCCGTATTTAGCAAAGTATATGTCCTTCGTAAACGTATACAATTACACAAGAATCTAAAAGCAGGTAACAAGATTAAATGGAAATAGGCTGACGGAAAATGTCCCTGGGGTAAAATCACGCATAAGGGGCGTGCGGTGACATTTTAAATAAGGGAAGCAATTCTCAGCAACTTACCTATTTGTAGTGTAACTCATTCTTCTGTCATTTTTGGCAAATTCGTCAATAATGTCATCATAAAACTGTGGATTCTGGGACATTTCCTGGACGAGGTCATTTTCAACTGACAAAATTGAAAATTGAGAAAGTCTTTCCTGTCCTGTTGAATTCCTAACAAAACTCTTGATACGTTTCAATGTAGAAAAATTTCGTTCTACAGATGCACTAGTATCAGGAATTGTTAATACTAATTCACATAATTTGGACACCTCAGAATATGCATTTTCCAATTTTGATTGTTTTAAGAAAGTTAAAAGTTCACTCGCGTTAGTTTTTGTGTCAATAACATCGGGTTCATAAATGACTGTAAGTTCTGATCGTAATAAGGCTTTGTCAAAATAATGTCCATAGTGGTGGAATAATGATTTGAATGAATCTTCTGGGAAAGGTATCCCTTTAAATCCTCCAAAATTACACAATTCAAGAAATTTCAGGTCACTGAGATGATCAAATCGGCGGTTAATTTGCTCCTGAATTTGATATATGATTTCGTAGAAAAGGCGGCGATAAGAAGTTTGAAGGTCTCCCACATTATCAGTGCGCAGACGCTTTCTTCATGGCTCCACTTCTCATAATTCAATTGTTTTTTCCCAGAACTTATCAAATTCATTCCTTTATTGAATTATAATGGATTTAAATTCACTAATTTTTTTCAGGCAAAAACCAATGTAATTTGTTTTACATTGCAATATGTTAAATACATTATCTGAAAACGGAAATATTTCCGAAAATATATTAAGTAAAAAATTAAAATTAAAGTCTCTTTTCAAACCATCCAAAAATCCTCTAGAACTATTTATTGTTTCTGCATCCCAATTTTTGCTATTTTCGATTATGTTTTCAAAAAGTTCAATTAGCGATTAACGGTGTTCAAATATAGTTCACACAAGTCTGCCGTTGTAGTTCCATCGGGTTGCAGCTACTTTGGGTAAACGTTTTTTAACAATTGAGTCTAAGGCTTGTGTGCGCTTCATAGATTTGGAAAAAAAGCAGCCACTCCACTTAGGGTAGCAAAAAACACCTTACATTCTTTAGTATGATTTATGGGATAAAATTAAATTTAATTTATGAGCACAACAGTAAACAAATAGAGCACTGAAAAACGTGTCCCGCACTTTAGCTTGAAGACCTCCTAAATGTCCGGCTATAACAGCAGCCACATCATAGCTTTGGGCAATTAATTTATTATCAGTCTCCTCAATATCTTTCATAATATTAAGCACAATTTTATATAGAGCGTTTGCGGTACCATCTTCTCTCACATTTTTAAAGCCTAAAAATCTTTCTTGCTCCCATCCATTTTTACATAGCGTATTACTACAGATAGTTGACTTAAATTAGTTACGTCGGTTGTTTCATCTAGAACAATAGGAATGAAACGAGTCTGTTTAATTTCCGATTTAATTAGGTTAAAAAGAATAGTGGCAGCGGCCGAAATTAAGTCATTCTGAATGCGATATGATTTCCCGCGAAAAACGTTAGACTGTTCCAAGTGATTTTTTAAACAAATGTCGTACTTGGCTATTAAAGAAACTAAGTCTTGAAAGTTTCCTCTATTTGCAGATGTAGTTGTTTCGTCATGACCCCTGAAGCCCAATTCATGCTGGACAAGCAAACACACAACAACAATAAGTCTTTTTAATGTTTCTGTTTTTATCAACCAATTCATTGTGTTGGCGATGACTAATTTCTATCTGCTTGTCAACGGCGTGTTCAATTCGCGTTTTTCCAAAGACACTTAATTTTAAAATGCTCTGTAAATGCGCTTTAGACATAACATGTCTTTTTACTACTTTATGTAGATTATTCAAGTCGGAAAACCCACTTTTATTCCACACGCCCTTTTCAGTCACAAATAGACTACAAGGCCAACAAAACAGTTTATTCCTGATTTCACAACCCGTTAACCATTCATATTGTTTATAAGTTTTTTCGGCGTTGAAATGTCGAATACATGTTTTAATTCTTGTATTTAAGTTTTTTAGAGCAGGTTTCGGCCTACCTGTATTAATAATAGCAAGTTTTTCAGCAAACTGTGAAGCTGAAAATCCTTTGGTCATCAAAAAACACACAACACAATCACAGTTATTATTACCACTTGTTTGTAAAGTTTGTAAATCCCCACCCCCACCGTCGCCGCAGTTAAAAGCTGATGAACTTGTAGCCATATTAATACTCGTAAAATGCCAATGCATTTAACTTAGTCGACTGCTTATATATGCGAAATAATGCGAGACATTCTTTTTGTATGTGTAGCGGCTCTTCCCGGCAAAATACGTTCTAAAAATACACGTACACACGTCGAGCGAGCGAGCGTTTCTCCTCGAGTGGTCTGCTGACTACATGTATTTAACTAAAGTCATTGCATCCACCCGTAGTATCAGGTTCATGCTGGTCGTATTTACTGCGACGACGTCCTTGCGCTAAGAGCGCATATACAAACAAGTACAGTATGATGCATAATAAATAATTATGTGTGTGAGCTTGCGAATTAAAAATTTTAATAATTAAATTAGTTTCAGAATTTGAAATTTAATATTTAAAATACAAAGGAGATTTTAAATATTGCGGTTTAATATAAATTATTTTTTAGTAGGTATGTAGTCGTTATTTTAAGGGAGCAATGCTTCCCTTGCTTCCATGGACCGCACGCCACTACTACATAACACAATGTCATTTTGTTATTATTTGACGTACTATTAAACTAGCAGGTTGCTTAAAGGCAAATAAAATACCTAAAATGCGGTTACTTTATCATCAAGCTTTCAATATGGGACTAGTTTCGACAAAACCTGTCACTATAACAAAGTATACACCAACGTCTCCCGGAAATTACTGAATAAATCTAACAGAAGCTCATTTTCCTGTTATGCCTTACTCTCAAAATGATATAACAAAAATTTCAGGAAGTATTTATATAAAATTCCACTGGTTTTATTGCTGCTCTGTAAAATCTGACAAATATTACGGCTGTACAGTTTTCGACAGAAATCAACAGATCAATCGTTCACTTGTTGAAAGTTTAATTCCTTTGTAAAAACTGACTCCGTATTCGGAGCCCTCTCCTTAATTTAACCTTCTAATGAGTATTCACTCAGCCGTTTTCAAATCAATTTCAATTTACTTTATTGTTTATTCACCTGAAGTTGATTTAATTTCATGATCGAATTGACACTAGAAAAAATAATTCAAATGTAAAATAAATTAATTTAAAATATTTAAATTTCTTAAAACAAAACCAGGACTTTCAGTGAAAATTGACAAAGCAAATAATGATATGTTGCAAGGAACCTTACTTCATTTGTACTGTGAAAACTTTAAGTATGCGCAAAAACGTTCTAGGTTTTAAAATCAACAATTTTGAAACAATAAATATGACGCGTGTATCTTAAAAGAAACAATTACAACAATAATTGCCATGTATTAATACGAGAAGCTTTTGAAAGATAATTAACATACAATAAAAAAAGTCTGGACGCACCAAGTGCGTTATGGTAAATTTTCATAGAAATGATCTGGTACGAAATATTTTTTTTTACTTTTTTTTCTTTTAACATATAAATATAAATTTTGGTATAAAGTTTCCTTTTAATATCGTACAGTTTCGTACTAAATTTGGTTACCATAGCTGTTCTATTTTTTGAGAAAATTTTTTTCCCAAAAGACAACCTAAAATTTTCCTGGAAAACGTGGTTCGATTTTCCTGGATAACGAACTTATCCAAGCCACTTACAAAAGGAAGGTATATGCTAAATTTTAGCAACATCGGTCCATAATTTTTTAAGTTATCGGTGTGATACATACATACATACATACATACATACATACATATATATATATATATATATATATATATATATATATATATATATATATATATATATATATATATATATATATATATATATATATATATATATATGAGACATACTTGGTTCTCGGGTTCAACCGCACCCAATTTATGAAAACTCGACGTTTCGGCTCCAAAACTCCTGTTTTGGAGCCATTTTCAAGAGGTAAAGGAAATATGAAAGGACACTCCGCCTACTCCTTAGAGAGGTGGACAAAGGTGGGTTGGGTTGTTGTATCTCGAGTACGGGGCCTCAATCTGCCCACACCCCAAATCTCGCCGGAGATCGTCTGTGAGGTCTCAGTGTGTTCAACCCTAGGCCTCAGACAGATCTGGCAGGTTGTTGCAAGTCTTGTATTCTATAGGTCGTTCCGTCTACCTGCTTCGTTATCAGTGAAAGTAGTAGGGTCACGGTCAATTAAGTGGGGGCTTTGGTTACGGTACTTAAAGGATGAGGAGGATGAAGAGGGTCAACGGCATTTGTTGAGACAAATAATGGGACAATAAAATTGTCTGTGGAATTTATTTTCTTTTGGTGTGTTTGCAGTGAATATATAATAGGTTTTCAAGTGGTCGGAAGGCGAAGACCATCATCTCTCTTATTTAAACAATCGGTACGTTTTTTCAATCTCGATTGCTTCGCAGATAATTCTCGTTTTGAAGTTGTAAACCGGTATGTGAAAATAAGTACACTTGGAGAACACCCAAATCACCACAACACATATTTCAGAGACCTTACGATCGTTGCGTTGACAAAGTCAACATCTTCAGAGGAAGAAAAATTCTATTGGCTATTGTTTTGGCATTATCGAAGTCTATTTTGTGTCCTGTATGAATATGATGCATAGCCAGCGCCGATGAGGGGTCGGATTTTCTAACTGCGAGGGTGTGTTCGTATATTATATTGTAGATGCGTCAATTTGAGTCAACCGAATATACGAATACACCCTCGCAGTCAGAAAATCCGACCCCTCATCGGCGCTGGCTATGCATCATATTCATACAGGACACAAAATAGCCTTCGATAATGCCAAAACAATAGCACCGGTTTACAACTTCAAAACGAGAATTATCCGCGAAGCAATCGAGATTGAAAAAACGTCCCGATTGTTTAAATAAGAGAGATGATGGTCTTCGCCTTCCGACTGCTTGTAAACCTATTATATCTTCATTACAAACACACAAAAAGAAAATAAATTCCACAGACAGGTTTATTTTCCCATTATCTGTCTCAACAAATGCCGGTGACCCTCTTCATCCTCTAAGTACCGTAACCAAAGCCCGCCACTTAATTGACCCTGACCCTACTACTTTCACTGATAACGAAGCAGGTAGACGGAACGACCTATATAAGACAAGACTGCAACGAACTGTATCTGAGGCCTGGGGTTGAACACACTGAGACCTCACAGACGATCTCCGGCGAGATTTGGGGAGTATGCAGATTGAGGCCCCGTAATCGGGCTACAACAACCCAACCCACCTTTGTCCACCGCTCTAAGGGCAGATTGAGGCCTTAGAGTGTTCTTTCATATTTCCTTTACCTCTTGAAAATTGCTCCAAAACAGGAGCCAAAAGTCGAGTTTTCATAAATTCTGGACGCGGTTCAATCCGAGAACCAAGTATGTCTCACATTAAAGACCTCGGAAATCTTTCTGAACATATATATATATATATATATATATATATATATATATATATATATATATATATATATATATATATATATATATATATATATATATATATATATATATATATATATATATATATGTATATATACAAAAACATATAAAATTTGAATCTGACCCCGGATATAGGTTCTAGGGGTCCTAGATCAAGTCGGGCGGTGAATTTTTTTTAAAATTCACTAAGACGTAATTTTTTTTAAAGAAAATCTTATATATTCAACATAATCTCCTTTAAGATTTATAAAATTAACAGAAGGTGCATAAAGCGATTGCAAACCCGAAAAAATCTTGCAAGACTGTTGGAGAGGTCGCTTTGAGGCCAAAAAAAATACATGAATAAGAAAAACTAGTGAAAAAGTGAATTTGCCTAAAAAAATTATAGAACTGTCGGAGGGGTTTTGTGATCTTAACCCCGTACTAGGTATACGTCTAATTGTTCTCGAATATGCAGAACACAATTCCGCGTCCATTGCAAAAAAAGTAAGAAAAAATGTTGACAGTAAATTGGCAACCCTATACTACCGTCAATTTTTAAGTCATATCATTTTCAATGTACAGGGTGTTACAAAAAAATGGTGCCAAAGTTGAGGAGGTTATAGGGGACATTGACAAATGAGCTGTTTCAGCTCTGGAGTGTTTTTTTTTTCAGAAAACTTCATTTGATTGAATTGAAAAGTGATAAAACGATTCAAAACCTAACAAACACTTATTGTCTTATGATAAATGTGCATCAACTGCATTTCCTACGCATGCTGTTTTATTGAATCTTTATTGCATCCACTTTACAGGCACAAATAAGCTGGTAGCTTGTGCTTGCGCATCTCTTACAATTCAAACAAGTTGATCTGAGTACTTGAAAATGTCAAAATGATTTGTCATTGGAACACCATCTTATTTATGGCGAAGCGAGATTCAACGCTAGAGAAGCCATGCGTCTTCATATGCTGAGCGTTTCCCGAACCGTCTACATCCTTGTTGAAAAACATTTCCGGCGGTTGAGAAAAAAAGGCAACTTTAAACCAAATGGAGGAAGCGGACGTCCACGAACTGCACGGACAGTGGCCTTTGAGGAAGAAGTTCTCTAACGAATTGATGAACAGCCTAGCAGTAGCACATCAAATTACTGCAGCACATCAAACAGTGTGGCGGCTACTTCAAGAGCAGCCATTGCACCCTTAGCACCTCAAAAAAAAAAATGAAAGCATTGGGTCCACAAGATTATGAGCCACAAGTACAATTTTGTCGATGGTTTTTGCAAAGTATCACAAACAAACCGAATTTTGGTACCAATATTTTATTTACCGATGAGGTTTGTTTTAACAAGGAAGGGGTCTGTAATAATCACAACAGACACGAATGGGACGATCACAATCCTCACGCTTCATAGATTAGAACGCATCACAACCAATTTGCTATTAACATATGGGCCGGTTTTTTTGACGACTTTTTAATTGGTCCATTTCTGCTTCCACCTCCGCTGACTGGTAACATTTACCTAAATTTTTTGCAAGAGGTACTTCCTGGGTTACTAGAAAGTGCAAACGTTCCTATGGGTATACGGAAGCGAATGTGGTTTCAACATGATGGCGCGTCTGCACATGTTGCCAGTAATGTGCAGGATCACCTGAACCATCAATTTCCAGGGCAATAGATTGGAAGAGGAAGACCTATTAGGTGGCCAGCGCCAAGTACCGATCTAAATGCGTTGGCTTTTTTCCTCTGAGAATACATAAGGTCGTTGATTTATGAAACCCCTGTAGCTACCCAAGATGAACTTTTGGGGAGAGTGGTAGCAGCATGTCTTTTCGTGCAGCAAGATCCGCACAAATGACAACGGGTGCGCGAATCCATGTTTCGACCGACAATTTTACGTGACCACGTTGGAGGTCGCCACTTTGAATCATTATTGTAACTTTTTGCGTTACCTTTCATAAAAAATAATTGGATATCGAGGTATTTTAGTATCGACGAGATAACATTACGTTTTTGAACAAAAATTACTCCAGAGCCGAAACGGCCCACTTTTGACTAGTGGTTCATAGGCAAAAAAATTTCAACGCAATGTCTCCTCTAACCTCCTGAGCTTTGGCACCAACTTTTCGAAACACCCGATAGATAAAAAAATAGATGGATAGTAATATCCATGGTTCCAGCTGCCAAAAGGACAGGAACAAGTTGGTGTCATTAACAGTGGTGAAAGAAGAGCTTTCATTGCGTCAATATGTCCCACCCATGTTTATTACTTCCGCGTCATCAATACGTATGGAAGTATGGCATCGGCGAAAACGTTTTTTTTTTCTTCTTAAACGTCGTAAAAAGTGTGAAAGCATATAGAAAACATGATTCGGAAATGTTTTTTTGTGCCTGTCTGTTTGTAGCCACGATAACTTTAGAATGAATTGAGATATCAAATTTGGTATACAGTTAGCACCTCACAAACGAACAGTTCGGATTGTTTTTTGGTAAAATCGCTCCAGGGGGTAGGGGATGAATGGGAGATGATTTGGTGAAAATTGAAATTTTTTTCGTTAAAACTCGAGGAATATAGGGTTTTAGGGTTTGCTTATTAGAAAACTTTCAATTTCATCGAACATCTGATATGCTCTGCAGAAATTAAATTAGCGGTTGTATGCGTGGGGATGGCATACCGGCAACAGAAATTTGGAAGTTTTTCTTTGCTAAAATTTTTCTGAAAAAAAAGTGTATCTCAAAGACTAACAAAGCTATTTTAATGAAATTTGGTAGGTATGTTGCCCTGGTAAAGGCCTTACTATGTACCAAAATTCAACTTTCCAGGTTTATAGCAAATTGAGTTATTCAAATTTGAGCATTTAATGAACATTCGCTACCATAACGCACTTGCTGCGGCCCGAATTTTTTTGGTCTATTCAAGTCAGGTCAGGTCAAACACAAAAGCTCTGGACGCAGCAAGTGCGTTATCATAGTGGATTTTCATAAAAATGTTTTTAATAGCAAATATGTGTGTTTTTTTAAGAAAGCAGGCATCAAATTTGGCTACCAGTATAACCTATATAGTAAAAACAATGTGCCATGTTTCATCAAAATAACTTTATTGTTTGAAAATGTAAAAAAAATTCCGAACGTAAGCTTAAAGTGTACCCGAAAAACTGGGTTCTTGGTCAACCTTATAGGTTAATAGCAAATTGAGCTATTCAAATTTGAAGAATATAATGAAAATTCGCTACCATAACGCACTTACTGCGTCCATAATTTCTTTTCTTGCAAACATGCTTTATATTTCGATGGAAAATGCAAAAATCCAATAGGGCGTGTTCGATAAAAAAAAAGAGAATTTGTATCACCAACGACTTATGGGCCAGCCTGTGATTGTAGAATTTTTCTATAAGATTATTATATGCCATTAAACGATAAACTCTATAGCTAAGGCTACTGCCAAAGCAGCAGAGAAAGGGTCTATTTGAAATGAATTTTCTGGAAACATTTTAGTAAAATGAAGGACAATGACGCTTGAATTTAAGACTTCAGGCTTTGTAAAACACTCTTCTTGAGACATTTTCTTTCCATAGCTCCTATTAGTTTCAGGTTATTTGCCTAAATGTTGCCAATTTTGACGTTTTAAATCGTGACTTTGAGGAAAACCCCAATTAATATTTCTTTAAATGCCCATAACTTTTTCATCTTTAAACTTACAAAGCTAAATTGGTAGGTAATTTACTTATAATGATATAAACCCGCGTACCAAATTTGGTTGCCCTTACTTTGTTATTTACGGAGATATGAATTTTTTTTCCAAAGAAAACACATAATTTTCCGGGAAAACCTCGGCCGATTTTCCTGACTAACGAACTTATCCAAGCCACTTGTAAAAGGAAGGTATTCACCAAATTTAATCAATATTTTTTGAGTTATCGGTTGGATACATATATACATATACATATACATATATATATATATATATATATATATATATATATATATATATATATATATATATATATATATATATATATATATATATATATATATATATATATATATATACACACATATAAAAATTGAAACTGACCCCGAATATGTGTTCTAGGGGGCCTAATTAGCGCTCATTTGAAAAAAAATTCCAAAATTCAAAAGTCGGGATCTCCTTAGTGAATTTTTTAAAGAAAATTCACTAAAAATGTTATGTGTATAAAATAATAAATTTTAATGCAGTTTGCGATTCTGATATATTAACGGTGAGTTGACAGGACTATAAAATTACTTTGCCTTTGAACGCCGAAGAATAACGTTATTATACTGACATCACCAATAACGTAAAAGTGTGTTAATAATTGTGAAGACAGGTAAACGACGCTTTGCTGGAAAAAAGCTATGTTCGGCAGGTCGCCGTTAATTCAATGATTCATAAATTAAATTCTTGTATAGACACAAGAGCAGTTTGAAGACGCTGTTAACACCAAACGTATTTTCAGTTAGATAATAATAATAGTTTTCAGCACATCGCATATGCAAACGTGGCAACTTATTAATAAAAGAGCTTAATCGGAAGGTTCTCCAGTTCACCTGAGCACCACCCATACACGCTACACCACCCATCTACATCTAGAGCATGCCTTTCCGGGAGCCAAATGCAGCCCTGTCAGCGCATAACACATGAGCCAGTTCTAAATCGCCTTTTTCATCTTGGCAGACACTTCAGAATAAAAAGACCGACTTAAAATAAGACAGCTTTAAGAAAGCTTTTTGTTCTGTTATATAAAAGTAATGTAATTGAAAGTGGAAACGACTAAATGGTTGCACAGGCCTCGCGTTAAAAATGCGATAGAAAATAAGTCAATCCTTGCACTATATTTGGCCGATAGTGGCAGAATACGATAAAATTTCGGGAGGCAGCAAGTGCGTTATAGTAGTGAATTTTCACTTTTATTATACTGCATAACACTAAAATTAATACTTTAAACTTACACAGACCCTGAAGTTCGATTTTAGAGGTCCTAGTACGCGCACATATGAAGAATTCTTTCGAAAGTGCATCGACATCTCTCTATTACCAAAAAAATCTTGTGCTCTAACTCCTTTTGAGAAACATGCCCAAAACTCAATTTTCTATGAAGCTCAAGAACTAAATGTTGCTATTTCTGTAGATAGTGTAAGTCTCTTAAAAATAAACTTTTATTACAAATTTCATTAAATTTATACAAAAGATTTCCAGAAGGAAACTTAATTCATATTTAGAAAAGTAAAGTATCTGCCAAATTATAAACGTAGCAGTTATTTTTCCTTATTAATCGCCAGTATGAGTTCGTTTTAGTCAACCTAATCAAACCGGTTTTTTCAATATCAACAATAACAAAATGTCTGCTGAAAATTATAATTTCAGACTCAAAGGTGACAACGTCATTCAGGCGTTATAAATAAAAACGAGATCTTGTTCAAAACGTGTAAAATATGTGTACTATTGTTTCTCAAAATGTCAAAAAAAAAAACATACATTCATCGAGCTGAAATCGATCACGCAACCTTCTGCGTAGAAGACAAGCACGCTACCATAGAGCTGTCTAAGGATACGTTAACTAACGTTTTGTTTGCATGATAATTGACACCGGCTTCATGCCCGGGATATATTATATAATATTAAAATTATATGTAAGAAGTAATTACAGAATTAGTAGAATTGCCATTGAAACACATTCAACGACTGTTTCGGTCTTATATGACGTCTTATGTTTAAGTTTAAAGAAAAAATAAAGTATCTTAAAATCATTTTTATAGAGACTTGACTTGATTTTGGTTACATTTCTACTATATAATGCTACACTTTCAGTCTAAAACCACAGTATAATATATCTATGCTATGCTAAAACTGTATTTGGGGCCGTTCATCAATCTACAAATATAGTGTATTTTAAAAATTGATTGAATCCCCCAGTTAAATAACAATCACTTGTCGTCTGTCATTTGCCATACTTGTGGACGAGATTTCACGATTATTGGTTCGGGTAGTATGTTTTACGCCTGTTATTTATTTTGTTTGGTTACTGTTGATGTACGATTTATACCTGTTGTATGAATCAATCTACGCATGGCAGTTAACTACTCTGTCTGCCAGGCATTGGCACTTAACCACTGACTCGTTTCAACGCATGTCTTTCAGATTTTATTTGTAATTTGGAAAAAACTCTAAATATTGGGAACCAACTTACCGAAAATTCACAAGATAGGTTTATTTATATCATTTCTAGCCACATGTGAAGTATCATTCCAGTTACTCTGATACTTACAAAAATATAGCGTTTTCAAAAATATATTTGTATATTTTTGGGGGCGAAAATGTCCGTTATAGCTGATATACGAAATTGTCCGCGGTCTTAATACAGATAAGTGCCAAGTTTCGTTCAAATTAGCAAAAAAAAAGTTCATGAAACGACATATTACACGATTTTCAATGTCAAAATGCAAATTCCACTTAATCAATTTCGCGCAAAAACAATCTGGTGAACTACTTAGATGTATACAAAATTTTGAGTCGATAGCTCAATCATTTCGAAAGTTATCGCGGAAACCGACCTACAGGCCGCCCGACCACGGACCGACACAAATTTTTTTACATGTTTTCAGATTTTTACGACGTTTTAGCTGAACAAACTTTTTCGGTTTTGCGTTCCGGTTACCATACGTCCACACGTTTAAGACGATATGAACGTAATTTAAGGTAAACTGTAACTAGACACTTTCTGTTTAAAAAATGATTTATTATCTTATTAGTAAATTTTCTTTAAAAAAAAAAAATCACTAATGTGGAGACCCCGACATTTGAATATTGAAAAAATTTCTTCAAATGAGCGCTAACCCAAATCCGAGGTCGGTTTCAGACTTTATATGTTTATATATATATATATATATATATATATATATATATATATATATATATATATATATATATATATATATATATATATATATATGTGTGTGTGTGTGTGTGTGTGTGTGTGTGTGTGTGTGTGTGTGTGTCACACCGCTAACTCAAAAAATAATGCGCCGATTTTGATAAAATTTGGTGAGTACCTTCCTTTCGCAAGTCTCTTGGATAAGTTCGTTAGCCAGGAAAATCTGACTAGTTTTTCTTGGAAAATTTTGCGTTTTCTTTCAGAAAATTTTTATATCTCCGGAAGTAACAACGTTAGGGCAACCATATTGGGTGCGAAGGTTTATATCATAAAAAGAAAACGATGCACCAAAATTTGAATCTCTACGTTAAAACAAAACAAAGCTATAAGCTTTTAAGTTTTTATTCCTAAAACGTCAAAAAAGTCGCGATTCTAAACGTCAAAATTGACATGTTCTAGATAGAGAACTTACATGAACGGCTATGCAGCGTAAATGTCATAAAATAAGTTAAAAAGCTTTGATTTTCAGCTACAATCTTCGTTGTTCTTTATTTTATTAAATTATTTGCAGAAAATTAATTTAAAATATATTCTTTATGTGATGCTTTGGTAGCAGTTTCAGTTATTTATTTAATTTTAAGGAATCAGATTACGCTTATTATGTAGCGTTTTTTTTTTCAATTGTGCAATGTGGAAGTTTTTTATGGAGAAACGGTGTTGGTAAGTAGTTTCTCATTTCTATGGACTTCTGCAAGGTTAGTTTTTTACAGTTTGCATTTCTAGCTCCGTTGTAGCATGTTTACCTTGCACAGAACCTCAAATTGACTTTAGGTCTCTTAACTGTATTGTGGAGTTGAGATCACAGCATTTGTCCGATGGTTAATGCATAAAGGGGGCCCTCTAAGCATGTTTCTGAATTTTTTTTTCAAAAAACGCACAATATGCTAATCTGCTAATTTACCTATAAATGTTATTAATATTAAAAAAAATGGAAACAACGCTCGTGCCTGCAATAAAGTTCTCTTCGCCATTTTAACTTTAAATGAAATTTCCTTCTCCCGTTTCGCATCCGTTCAACACATTGGGCACAGAAAATATAGGAATTAACTTAAAGTTATCATTTATAATTAAAGGAAAATACAATTTGTTTTAGGTATGCAACGAAAAGATTCCAACAATATAGAATAATTTCTAGATTCTAAAACCTACTGTGACGCTATAAGGATACAACGTTAAATGAAACGAAAACCATGCTAAGGGATGGAAAAATGTTTTTACAGTAAAATAAGCTTTCGTATTCCAAAAAACAACAAGATTCTTATAAGGCGTATTACAATAGTGCATAATGATAGTCCACGGCAACAGTACATGTCATATTCAACTGACAAATTATTTTGATAAATGTCAGATCTACTTTCAAAGTAACATGTAAATAAGTATTTTGTTTTCTGACATTTGTAATATAAATGTAGACATGCTCTTCTTCTTACAGTCATATTTATTTTTGGCCATCACAATTTTACGCTAAATGCGTATCAGACTATCAAACATAATAGAGAAAATATGGCGATGCCAATATAAAGTCCGACAAGCGACAACCCTCACTAGATTAGACTACGTTTAATGGCACAATGGACCTACGTCTTAGGCCAAAACAAAATAGACATAGAATAGAATAGACATGCTCTTCTTCTTGCAATCATATTTATTTTTGGCCATCATAATTTTACTCATAGAGTTGGATACAATTTTAGTGACTTGAATTTTGAAAAGATTTCTTTAAATGAGCGCGAAGTAGGCCCCATAGAACCCATCTCCGGGTAAGTTTCAGTTTGTATCTGTTGCCATATATACAGGGTGACGCATTTCTATGGTAAAGCTCAAAATATCAATTATTATACAAGATATGATGAAAAAAAATATGTTAATTATACGATGTCTGGAGCTGCATCTTATAAAATTATTTTTACAATCAGGGGTGGCCCATAAGTCGCTGCTGATGCAATTTTTTTTTTACTAATCGAACACGCCTTATAGTATTACAATTTTTGCATTTTCAATCGAAAGATAATGCATGTTTTTAAGAAAATAAATTTGGGACTCAGCAACTGCGTTATGGTAGCGAATTTTCATTAAATGTTTCTTTCGATAGCTTAATTTATTATTAACCTAAGGATCGTTGGCCAGGAAACCAGTTTTTTGGGCACATTTTAGGTTTATTTTCAGAAGTTTTTTTGTATATTGTCAAACAATAAACTTATTTTGATGAAATATGTTACATTGTTTCTCTTATATAGGTTATACTGGTAACCAAATTTGATGCAAGCTTTCTTAAAAAAATTATATTTCCTATTAAAAATATTTTTATGAAAATTCACTACCATAACGCCCTTGCTGCGCCCAGAGATTTTTTCTGATATTGTAACGATTCTTTGCGAATGACCTTGACTGTTTTCATTAATAGCGAGACCTTTTGCATACCATCTTTTTTTTTAAGTGTTAGAGCATCTATATCAATCAAGTAATAAGCATGTTTGTTATAATTTTCTCAGTATCTAATAAATCATCGACATTTGTTTCCAGTCATCAAACTCGTTAACTCTAATCGTTGTTTTTTTTACACAAACGTGCCGAAGATAAATTAATGTATCATTCCTATAACGTCGACTTCCATAAAACAAGCCTTGTAACTCTTAATTTCGACTGAATGTGACTCTAGTCCTCTCCATTTACGGTGAACTAATTTAGATCCACCTCCACATGTTCTTTGTTAGACAACGGCTGTGTTGGTGCGGACACACTTTTATACAAGAATTTGCAAGATATTCGTACCTACTTATAAAGAAAACATTTTTATGGTTTTCCTAAAACGTCGATTTTTAGTTGAGCGGGTCTAATTTAAATCTATTTAAGACTTTTTTGTTTAATTTGATTGGCCTCGAGATTTTTCTCATTTGGTCACAGGCCTTTGTTACGATATATAAGGCACCCGGATAGTGCATCCAGTATGGACACCGCAATTAACATTTTTAAAAGTTATAAGGACTAATTGTCTTTAGATGAGCTATGACTTTGAAAACACTATTTGAGAGTCTGGGTAATACCCCATCATTTTGCTTTGTGACATTTTGAGACACTCTGTGACAATGTGACTAGCTGAAAGGTCCACATTGCAGGTATCACAAACTGGTGGAATTTAAGGCTAGATGTATTCTCATCACAATTAGAACCGTAGACCGATTTCGCTCTAATTAGAGCTAGGATCTCTAAAATCGATCTTCAAGCTCTGTGCAAGTTACAAGTATTAATTTTAGTAATATGTCGCATAATTAGCAAGTTCTAGAGCTGGTCAGCTCTTTAAGAGTTGGCTGGTGTGGTATACTTGCAATATGGTAGGTGGTAGTGGAATTTTCCTTTACGTGCTGGTAAAGGATTTTTTTCACGCCCGACGAGGTACCACCCCTTACATCAAGGGGGCAGTAAAGTCCCAACGGACGTTTCCGGTTCTGGTATATGAGTCGGTTTCCCTTATAAGCAAAAATGTTGATGGCTCCTCCTTGTAAAACAGATTTTGGAGGTAAAATAGCCCTCCATTCGGATCTCCGGGAGAGGGGTGTACAGGGAGCGCCAGCATCAAGATTTAACATATCCTTCTCGAATATGTGTGGCCTAAATTCTAACCTGAACTCCGTCCACCATTTCCTCCAGGCTAATAGGCCCCAACTCCTCTTCCTCACCGAAACTCAAATCAGTGCCAAAACAGCCACTAATCACCTTAATTTCCCGGGGTATGAGCTCCTTACTTCTTTTAGATTGCATGGAGGCCTGTGCGCGTACGTCCCAAGCAATCTACCCTGCACCAGACTCCCCAATTTAGAAGCTAGAAGGAAAGACATACTATGGATAAAATTCTCTCTCAGGGCTGCAACTAAATTCATCTGTTGCATTTACCGGTCACCTTCTGACAACAACTTTGTCCAACTCTTTGACTACCTTTCTGAAAAAACCGACCATCTGATTTCTGAATATCCTTCCTGCGAGGTCACTATTCTTGGTGACTTTAATGTCCATAATAAGGAATGGCTAGGATCTTCAAAAACCGCTTCACAAGAAGAGCAGCGGAGGCCTTTGCAGTCAGCAATTCTTTAGCCAATATGGTTCAGCAACCTACTTACTTTCCTCGCATCCCAACACACAGCTCAAATCCCTTGGATCTCCTTCTGACTACAAATCCCGACTGCTGTAAGATATCAGTCACCGCCCCCCTGGGTCGTTTAGACCACGGCATGGTCACTGCTTCCTGCGCAATGCAGCCCGAGGTCACACAGTCATCACACCCACGTATCGTTTGGCACTACAACTCCGCGAACTGTGACGAAATGCGAGATTACTTTTCCTCATTTCCATGGGCGTCTGTCTGCTTCTCTCATCCTGACCCCTCTGATATCTCACAAAACGTCACCGAAATTATCCAAGCTGGCATGGAATTATTTATTCCACGTACACAGAAAACCTCTGCAGCCACTCAAAAGCCCTGGTTTTCTAAATCCTGTGACAAGGCCAGACTTGAAAAGGTCAAAGCTCACAAAAAGCTTCTACACAATCCCAGTCAAGAAAACTGTCAAGCATTTAACGACGCAAGAAACGGCTATGTCCGCATTCTTTCTGAGGCAAAAAACTCGTGTAATAATCACATCAAAAACAAAGTGCTCTTAAGCTCCAATGGCAGCAAACCCTTCTGGACTCTTGCTAAATCTATTGGGAATAATTTCTGCAAGAGCACTTTCCCACATCTTGCTTCAGGGGATGAAATTATTTCTACCGCCCTGGGCAAGGCTGAACTTTTTGTCTCGTTGTTCGCCGGCAATTCTACTATGAACCCACCTCCAAAAGTTCAACCATCAACAGTCCCCAATGTCGCGCATAAAATGACTGATATCATTTTCAAAACTAAAAAGGTACGAACGATGCTCTCTTCTCTTAATACCAGGAAAGACTCTGGACTTGACGAGATCCCAGCAATTGTTCTCATAAAAATGCGCACCAGAACTTGCTTCTGTCCTGACTCGTCTGTTTCAGACATCTTACAATAGAGGCATATTCCCTAGTAACTGGAAAACTGCTCGAGTACAACCCGTCCCCAAGAAAGGATCCGGAGCGCTTCCTAGCAACTACAGACCTATTTCTCTCCTTTCAGTCGTCTCTAAAGTGATGGAAAAGTATATAAACACCGAATTACTAAAATCTATTGAAAAACACAGCCTAATTCACGACAGGCAGTATGGATTCCGTTAGCGCAGATCAACAGCCGACCTCCTTTCCTTTGTCATCCATTCTTGGAACAAGCCTATGGAACTACATGGTGAATCCCAGGTTGTCGCTCTAGACATATCCAAAGCATTCGACCAGGTCTGGCACGCAGCGCTGCTTAATAAACTACCGGCATATGGCCTACCACCAAAACTCTGTACGTGGATAGCAAATTTCCTCTCCAACCGGAGCATTTCTGTTGTCGTGGATGGCCATTCCTCTAAACTGTATCCAATTAATGCAGGAGTTCCTCATGGTTCAGCTTTAGACCCTACTTTGTTTCTTCTCCACATCAATGACCTCCTCTCTAGCACATCCAACCCAGTTCACAGTTACGCGGACGACAGCACCCTCCAGTCAAATATACAATATTCTAAGCCTGTCTCTTTAGCCCAATTAGATGAGGATCGCAGACTCATGGAGGGTTCTATCTCCGTGGATCTCCAAAAAATATTAGACTGGGGAAGTAGAAATCTTGTACAATTCAACCCCACCAAATCACAGTCTTGCTTTCTTTCTCATAAGAGATACACCAGCCCTAGACCCATCACAATAAACAACCAAGTTATTCAAAGTAACGAGTCCTTTTCACTTGTTGGCATTTCTGTGGATCGAAATCTCAATTGGCACCAACATGTCACATCAATTACGAAACGGCTGCTAAGAAATTAGGTTTCCTCTTCCGGGCTCGCAAATACTTTTCACCAGATAATCTCTATACCTTATATACTTCACAAATAAGACCAAACATCGAATACTGCTCCCACATCTGGGGTGCTGCTGCCGCTTCTACACTCGCTATCCTGGACTCCATTCAGAAGAGAGCTATACGTCTCATCGGTGACCCTACCGTTGGTGAACCCTCTCTCTTTTATAGATATCTGCACGGGCACTGCTGAGAGGAGATTTCTTCCATAGTTCCTCCACCTGTTGCCCCCAACAGATCTACCAGGGGAACAGAGCGAATGCACCCTTTTACTGTCCAGGTCACCAGACACAGAACATCTTGTTATGCCCGCTCTTTTGTCCCGAGGATTTCCAAGTTGTGAAATTCCTTGCCGGCACATGTTTTTCCTTCTCCCCCGAACCTCCAAACCTTCAAGTCCAGAATCAACAAGTTGCCTCTTTCCTCCTTGTCGACACCCACGGTACGATAGTATTTACGCTGTATGCCCTCGTGGTGTTGTTGAAATTAAAAATAAAATAACAGTGTACAATTCTTATGAAAATTTACTACTGTAACACACTTGCTGCGCCGCGAATTTTTTTAACTTGCTACTGGTCTATTTGCTCGTAACTAATTTGGTTTGGCTGGGCTAAGCGAGTAGACTTATCGATACATTCCATAAAATATGCCGAAAATATAATACGTTTGCCTGGTTAGCTAGAATAAAATGAATGCATTAGTCACTACATTATTTAAAAGTTTTGCTATTGGTTTTATCCTCTTAATTCAGCCGCAGCATTAGAGGTAACAAACTGAGATCAATTCTAATAGTTTATGTACAAATTTGATGAGCACTTCAAGTTTCATTAGCTTGAACCGGTCGGGAGAGAGAGTCAGCTTCAAGATGGTGGCTTCTAAACACGAACCTTTGGTACGTGCGACTTGGGAGTGGTTTCACGTGGCCATCGCATCCCCTTGTTACCCCAAATTGCTACTGCTGTTCTAGTTAATCGATGAGTAGGAAGAGTGGATCAAGTTAATTAAAAAACACGTCTGTAACTTAAGTTCCGAACTGTTTTCGTGGATTTTGTATGTTGTGATTAATTACAGATTGTGACATGTCCAGAAATTTATTATTAGCGCCGTTTTCAAACATAATTGTCATCATTTTAGTATTACACAAAATTACGGATAAATAACGAGTCCTATGAAATCAAAAAAAAAAAAAAGATTAAGGTGTTATGTTCGATCTGCAGTGTTCTAGCTTATACCAAATACTATATGATGACAATACGGGACACTCCTATGCTTTAGCATTGGTGATATTTGTGACAAGTACACTCGCGTGAAGTACTGACAACTGAGCGGGTAATTTGAATTGTATATTTACCTGCATATTCTTAATTTAGACAATTGGTTTATTATAGATGAATATAAAAACTTGTACATGACAAAACAGTGAACATTTTTTGATTATATAGTTATAAATAGAATTTGTATCAACAATAAGCTTGAAACCTAAATGAATTCAGCATAAATAATTCTGCAAATTTCTCTTACCCATAATCTTATTTCATCATAATTTAAAGTACTACCTTGAAACCGTCGTTAAACTACTATTTCAAGGGTAGGTATAGGAATATACTGAAAGCTGTTTCTGAGGATATTAAATTACAATCTGTACTTACCTATAAATAATTGTTCTAGGTATAAATGGTAGCACAGTACTCAATTTGCTATATCTCTACATGAAAACTGTCTTATTAATTTAATATTTTAAAATATGTAACTGATATACTTAGTACATAATTAAGAAATTGTGCAGATGAAAGGTGAGACTAACTCTTACTTCCGTGAATAAATCTATTATAGGGCTGAATCTGCTATTTCTACTTGTCTCTTTGAAAACTTGGCTTGGGAAGATAATTAAAAGCCTTTACCAAGTAAAATAATTTTAAACGTGAAAAAATGTGACAATTTATGCCATACTGAAATGAAAAAAGACATAGAAGAATATAGAAAAACAGTTTTCTTATACCATTTATTATTAATGTAAAACTTTTTTTTGCCTACAAGTTATGATTGAAGCCTTTCAACCATCCGTTTACGAAGTTTATCTATAAATAGGTACATGGTGGTAAATATTACACAATTAATTATCTTCTGCGAACTGTACATATTGGCATTAAAGTGATTCTGAATTTATCTTCTGCTTCAAATCATATTCACGTTTCGCCATCCTTTGGAAACCTATGAAATGTCTTTAATAGATTTAGCACGTTATAATTCGAACAATTATAGATTGCACACACCCAACCACTAACATTCATATTAAAAAAACACAGCTCAAACTTAATTATACACAGTTAAACACCAGCAATTGCTAGTGTTACAAGTTCTCGAACGACGTAACATCAGTACTATCCGCTAGGGGCGCTGATATTCTTGAAACACGAAATCAGCCGGAGTGTCCTGTATTGTCATTATATAGTATTTGCTTATACTTATTACAACTCGACAGACACGCAATTAATATGGACGCAATACCAAAAAAAAAACTTTCAAAATGGCCATATCTGGTCTTAAATAAATTAACTGCTGCTGCACTAACCACAAACGGAAGCAAAATGTTCTCTACATTAAAGAAACAGTTGGTAACAAAGTTTTGGTGGCTTCGAACGCCGAATATCTCCTTGCGAAGTTAAAATCGTGTCTTCTGTGGCGCCTATCAAAATTAAACCTAAATATGCTGTCGAGTGGCGACAGCCAGAGAGCCATGTAACATGCAGTGTCATGATTTTTGTGAAACCCCGAGCATGTAACATTTTGTGGTAGGGGTCTTCGTGTACCGCAAAGCAATCGACGTGACGCTGGCTGCACCTTTTTCAAACGTTCATGATCTCCAGTTAGATCTGGAAACCAAGCTGGTTTGCCAAATTATAATAGTGGTCTTGCGCAGGTTGTCTAAAGTAACTTCGTATCCAAACTATTTACAAAGAAAATACACGTGACGCGTTTTATCGGGATCGGTTACTATTTTTTAAAGTTTCGACTCAAATATATATATATATATATATATATATATATATATATATATATATATATATATATATATATATATATATATATATATATATATATATATATATATATATATATATATATATATATATATATATATATATATAGTGATCACTCTTAATAGACTCACGATTGGCATCTACCACAACATGACAATCGTTTAAATTTTAAAAAAAATTGGCGTGATTTTATACCTATTCATAATCTGCGTACAAATTTGGAATATATTAACGTTAGACACTTTAGAATTTGATATTAACAGGAGGGAAATCACTACTTTCAGTTACATTCGGTTAGGTTGATTCACAGCATAGTTTGTCACAAAAAAAAAACAGGTAGTTTGAATTTTTTACTTCATAGATAGATACAGTTTCCCTTAAATAAGAAAATATATAACAGAGAACTGAAATATTTTAAGAACGTGGCTAAGTGTAATGGTTACTTTGTCTGCTTAGTAAAAAACAAGTGCGTTATGGTAGTAAATTTTTATTAAATATTTCAAACTTGGATAACTCAGTTGACGATAAACTAAGAAAGTTGAATTTCGGTATGTAGTAAGGCATTTCCCAAGGCAACACATCCGCCAAATGTCATTAAAATAACTTTGTAATTTTCGGAGAAAAATTTTTTTTCTAAAGAAAACTTAAAATTTGAAAAACTTACTTTACTATTAACTTAGAAAGTTAAATTTTGGTACTTAGTAAGGTCTTTCTTAAGGCAATATATCCACCAAATTTCATTAAAATAACTTGGTAATTTTCAGAGAATTTTTTTTCGAAAGAAAACTCAACATTTTCCCGGAGAACCTTGTCCGATTTTCCTGGCTAACGAACTCATCCAAGACATTAATAAAAGAAAGGCACTTGCCCAGTTTTATCAAAATCGGTTACATATATATATATATATATATATATATATATATATATATATATATATATATATATATATATATATATATATATATATATATATATATATATATATATATATATATATATATTCTAACGCCCATGGTTAGTGAGATATTGACCTCTGAGGATTACAAGAAACAGCTGTATTGCAGCAATGCTCAACATACAGCAACCAACGGCACGTCGGTGGGCAAGAGATGGCAACCTTTGGGTGAGTGTAGGGTCACCGCTGAGACGTATAGCTCGCTCCTGAATGGAGTTCAGGATAGCGAGTGCAGAAGCGGCAGCGGCACCCCAGATGTGGGAGCAGTATTCGAGGTAGATGGTTTTCTTTTATCCACGTCGATTACAATTGTTGTCAAATCTGACATCGCTTAAATTTAATTTTACAATAATCATTGGCTTGTGTTTCTTGTTTTCCTTTGCGATAATAATTTGTTGCTCAAAATTGCTGGAAAAATCTCGGTTAATGAACAAGCTGACATGCTTATGGTATTAGGGTTTTGAGAGTATAGTTGCCGTAGAAGTGTAGAGGTATATCGAAGATTTCCTAATCGTAATATCCCACATCGTCAAACGTTTGAACGTAGAGCTCGGGAAATGGGTTCCTTTTTGATAAAAAATCCTGGAGGGCGCGTTCATGCAGTGAACGCAGGAATCGAGAA
Source organism: Tillus elongatus (assembly GCA_964006375.1). Taxonomy (NCBI): domain Eukaryota; kingdom Metazoa; phylum Arthropoda; class Insecta; order Coleoptera; family Cleridae; genus Tillus; species Tillus elongatus. The sequence goes on along the minus strand of OZ023263.1, from coordinate 42,422,688 downwards.
GCGTCTTCTAGACAGTATTGAAAGTGAGCCTTAAACCAGCACCAGACGACTATTCAGGCAGTTTCATGTACCACATCTGACGGTCCATAGAATTTTCCGTCACAATCTGCTGCATCACTATCATCTTCAAAAATTGCAAGAACTGCTACGCAGGATTTGCAGCCCACACTGTTTTTTTTTTTTAAATTTGATCTTATATCAGAACATTGATTTTCTCAAGACCATTCTTTTTACGAATTAAGCTTGCTTTACAAGGAGAGGGATTACGAATGTGCACCACTGCCACGAATATTCGGATGTAAATCCACATGCTACAGTAACCCACCATTTCCAAAAAGAGAATTTAAAATAAATATGTGGGCAGATATTGTTGGAGGACATTTGGTTGGGCCGGTTATTTTACCAAACTGCTTAAACGGCGCAACATATTTGCTTTTCTTGCAAAATGTTACTCCTGAGCTACTGGAGGAGCTGCCCTTACAACTGCGCAGTAAAATGTGGTTTATGCATGATGGGGCGCCTTCACATTCCAATGAAAATGTTCGTGGATTTTTAACCAGCAGTTTCCAAATCGATGGATAGGTCACGGAATTAATTTCCCTCAAAATTGGCCAGCACGATCCACAGACATGAATAATTGTGACTTTTTCCTCCGAGGGGTATTAAAATAATGTCTGTATTTGATATCAGTTCAAACTGAGGAGGATTTGTGGATTCGCATCAACAATAAGTGCACCGTTATTGTGTGCGTGTGTGTTGTTTTTTTAACGTCAGCCTATTTCCGCGACTATAGCCAATCACCGATGCCAGGGAGCAGTTTCACCTCATTCTCCTGGAAATTTTGACGAACCCCTGCCTTTCTGTAAGGGGAGTAGGGATCTTTAACGTGCCCAACATCGCATGGGCACGGGACCGACGGCTTTATGCCCCTTCCGAAGTGCGGAACGTGCAGACATTCAACATGCCCAAATCCAATGCCAGAACCTCGGTTGATGTTAATGTTACAGTTTGTACTGAAAAAGTGAAAGGAGTACCCTGGGATCGAACCCAGTACCCTTCGGTTCAGAGGCACACGTTCTTACCCTTGAACCACCGAGGTTCTCATTATTATTAAAAGTGACATCTAATTACTTAACAGAATCGACTTGAATTTTCGACGAAGGGTGCCGTTATGTGTGAGAGAAAATGGAAGTCATTATTAAAAATGTCTTTAGTGTATTTTATTGTTTTTTATTTATTACTTTTTAATAGTGTTTGTAAAATTTCAGATATGTTAATGTTTAATAAAGTCTTCAAGGAACATACTAAGTGAACATTGTAACCTATGATGAGCACTGATAAGCACACTTGGAGAACCCAAATCACCACAACACATTTTAAAAAACCTGACGAAACTTGATTAAAACGATCGTTAGGTTTTTTTAAATGTGTTGTGGTGATTTGGGTGGTCCAAGTTTGCTTTTCAAGGTACACAATTTTCTTTTGATCTCAACTCTAAAAATCTCAATTATCCCAAAAGCGGGTGGTTTGTCGAAACAGGTACAAAATTTTATTTGTTATAAAACTGATAGACTTTAATTAGGTTAGGGTTTAAAAAGACCACGTCATTTAAGGTGTAACCCACCCATAATTCACCACTTTTAATTTATATATCCACTTTAAATTCTTCTCAAATAACAACGTTTATAAAAAGAAACAATCTAGCACATTTCATTGTTGGTGCATTGCTGCAATACAGCTGTTTATTGTAATGATTAAAGAATCTTCCGAGGTGAATAGCTTACCAACCATAGGCGTCGGAGAAAAATTTTATATAAAAAATTGGCATGTTTTGAGGTCCTCTTCACGCATACATTCTGTGTCCATTTCGCTGCGAATCGCCCTGTATATAATATAACCCTGTTAAAAATTTCACTTAGTAATATAACCCTGTTAAAAATTTGAATAAAAATGTTTGAGTGAATAGAGCAGATTCGGTCCTGTGTATATCATTGTTTAATTTAATAATAATAATTCATGTCTCTTTCTTAGAAGGAACATTTAATACACTAAGTGAAGATTGGAACCTGTGATGAGCACTGATAAGTACACTTGGAGAACCCAAATCACCACAACACATTTTAAAAGACCTGACGATCGTTTCACTAACCAAGTTAGCGTCATCAGAGGATGAAACATTCTAAATACTTAAAAAACTAACATCAACTTATATACCGGATTTCAGGTAAAGAGATCGAACCGAGATGAGACACTAGTCGTAACAAATTCCAAAGTGTATTGTATTTTTATCGCCCGACAGGGTCTTTGCGCTATCCCTGCTGCTTTATCTAAAAAGTGTCCATCTGTAATAGTCTTGAGAAAGTTCAACGACAGCTAAATTAACAACGATTCCTTTGGCGGCAATAACTGTATACTTATGTTATCGGTAAAACGTGCCGAAAACGTGGGAATTTTATTTAGCAAAGCAATCGATCAAGTAACTCGTAATTGGCGCTGGTGAAGTGTTCATAAATTTTTTGTTGTAACTATATTTCGCAATATATACGCTCTCGAAACCATTTAGCTGTCCTGGTTTTCTAACATTTTTTATTAATTTCAGATTATCTTTATCAACGTGATGATTATTATCCCAAATATGTCGGGCGACGGCAGACTTATCTACAGTACCGTAACGTAATTGGGATATGTGTTCTTTGAATCTGATTCCAATCGATCTTTTTGTTTGTCCGACGTATTTAAGATTACAATCTTTACAACTTATTTCATAAATTCCAGACATTTTTTTCGCGCTATCCTTGTCTTTTGGGTTACCTAGCAAGTTATAAGTACACTTGGGGAACCCAAATCATCACAACACATTTTAAAAGACCTGACGATCGTTTCACTAACCAAGTTAGCGTCATCAGAGGACGAAACATTCTCTGGTTGTGGTGATTTGGGTTCTCCAAGTGTATTTATCAGTGCTCATCACAGGTTCCAATCTTCACTTAGTTACGTAGCAAGTTTTTTAAGGTATTTGTTGTTGAAAATGCTAACTGTAAGTCGACTTTTTTTAAAGATGCTGTCTAGACCCCTCGTGATTCTAGGTTTAAATGGTAAGCAAACAAAGTTTTTTTTCCGATTTTTCTCTTCTGAACATCGTTGATTACGTCAACATTTTCTTTGTTTTCTGTTTGTTGATTAATTTTTCCACTAAGCAAGCAGTGTATCCGTTATTTTAATATCGACACGGTTTTTTTTAAAGCGGGTAGTGGAATTTTCATTACAGGGAATTTCGCCTAAATAGTGTGAGTTTGTCTGCATACCTTCGTAGCGGACGCTGTTCGCAATTGCTTGAACATGTAAATAGGAGTTGTAATTTTGATTCGTTTAGCTAACTTTGTTAGCAAATCGATTGTCTGGTCTTAAAACTGCATTGTGATGGATCGATTTCTACAAATTGTATTTAAAAATTCACTTGCTGCCACCCGATTTGTTTAGATAGAATAAGTTAAGTAGTCCAGCAACGTGGGCCAGGGTTAGTACTTAAATGGGCGACCGCCTGGGAACACCATTGCTGTTGCCACCTTTGTGTATGGAAGGAAACAGGAACCCACCCCGATGCATCTTTTACCAATCAGCAAAAATAAATATCGCTTTTAGATTGTGATGATGAAATAATTGTTCACTACCGTTGATGAAAGTAGAAAACATTAGCAGTAAACTTTAAAACCATTTGGAACATTCCAATTTAATTAAGGATATCACTGTCTTGACATTAGCAACAAAACGACTTTATATTTCGCAAGATCCGCAGTGGTAATTAAATAACGAGTAAACAACGGTTGTATCTATCTTAACATTTTAATAAATCTGTCAAGAAACACTACCGCCTCCTACATAACACAATTCCCTCCAATGTACCGGCCGAATTTATCACTGTCACGGTATAACACAGAAGTCCAAACAATTATGAAGGCGAAAACTCAACGTTTTCGTTTTTCCGGTGATGCGAACTCCAAGCGGTGGCTTTTTCCGGAAGCAATGCCACAGTCTTGGTTCTCTTTAATATCAAAAGTTCCACTGTCTGCACATACGTTCTCAAACTAATTTAGAAGTGGTGAATTAGAAACAACGGAGGAAAAATAATCCAGGAAGAAGATCGGAAACATGCCCGGAAGATCTTTTATTTTCATAAGAAACCTGATTAAGTAATGCTAAAATACTCGAGGAAAAATCTCAGGTATAAGCTCTAGTTATGTGGAGTTTTATTAAGGTAAGTAATAAATTATGCAAAAAATCCAGTAGCAATTTCAAAGTTGTAAAACAAACTTGGGGGGGAAATTTTAAGTAATGCTCTAGATGAAGTTAGTAATATCGAAGTTTATTATAAAAATATATACATAAGCTACAGATTCTCGCTTCTGTGCTAAATGTAGGATCTCCATAAAAGTATATATGAAAAGGGAATACGTAATTTTATAATACGAGGTAAGACTAAAATAAAATCAACGTAAATTCATTAATTCTTATTGCCTTCACTTGGTGAAATCGTTCCATACTAAATACATAAATAGGTTGGTTTCACAAGTGCCTGTTAGTGAATAATGAGCGCCAATTAGGCCCACTAGAACTTGAATATATACAGGGTGGCGCATTGAAAACGAAACAAGACCGATTTGCGCCCAGAGAATTTTTTTAAAGAAACGCTTAAACACGTCAATTTTAATATTGAGGGGGACATGTTTTGACATAAAACTCAACTTTGTCACATCAACCCCTTTAGGGGGGGGGTCCATAACATCCCTTATATTTTAAATAGGGAACATGGGTCGAGTTACATCATTTGAAAGCTCTTTCTTTTCTGAATTCAGCACACTACTTTTTTTGGAAGTTTTATCAACTCGTTTAAAAATTATTCACAGTTGAAGATGGCAAAAACGCATTTCACTCATTCCGATAAGAATTGTGCTGATAGTCAATGTTTTGTTGGTTTGTAAACAAAAAATTGACTATCAGAACATTTCTTATCGGAATGAGATAAATGCGGTTTATTATTTCAGTTTATCGGTCGGTTTGATACTTGATAGTACTACCGGAAATTAATTTCACAATGGTGTATTCTGTAGAAGAAAGAGTTGAAATAATTACTCTTTTGTTCAAAAACGATGACTGTGCCAACCGTACCGCAAATTTGTTTAATGAACGACATCCGAACAGACATGTTAACAGAAAATAAATTTTGTAGTTAGTTGCAAAGTTTCGACAAAGTGGTTCAGTAGCCAACAAAAAACGGGATCCTGAACGTGAATTTTCGGTCAGAAATGAGACTACTGAGATTGAAGTTTTAGGACAAATTGCTGCAGACCCAACTTTCAGCACGAGAAAATTGGCCACTGTTTCAAACATCAAAAGAAGAACTATTCAGCGAATATTGGAGCACCATAAATTTCACCCGTATAACATTCATCTTGTACAACAACTGATTGAAGATGATTTTGATCGGCGGCTGGAGTTTTGTGAAGTTATGACTGCACGAATAGCTGATAACGGAAACTTTCTGTTCAATATCTGTTTTTCAGACGAGTGTACGTTTTTATTAAACTCTACAGTCAATCGCCATAATTGTCGTTATTGGGCAGATAATAATCCAAGAAATTTTCACGAAGTCCACACTCAAACTCCACAGAAATTGAATGTCTGGACTGGCATTTTTGGAGACCGTTTAATCGAACCAATTTTTCTTGATGGCAATTTGAGTGGCGAAACGTATTTGGCGTTACTAGAAGATATCGTTTACCCTCTACTAATTGACATTGTTGAAAATGATGATCGCTATCAGGAAAATCAATTAGTCAAGATGTAGCTCCTCCGCATTTTTTACAACGTGTTAGGGAGATTTTGAACAGAGAGTTTCCATACCAATGGATTGGGCGTAGAGGTGCTATTAAGTTCCCCCCTAGATCTCCGGATTTAACTCCTTTAGACTTCTTTCTATGGGGCCATTTAAAGAGTAGAATTTACGCAACAGAACCGGAGTCTCTGGAAGAATTACGACGACGCATTGTTAAAGAATGCCGTCTAGTAACTCCAGAAATGATCCAGAATGTCAGACCTCGTTTTGAACAAAATTTGGACTTTGGTATGGAAGCTGGTGGTGAACAATTTGAACACTTACTTAACCGAATAAACATTTTTTAACGTTTGGTTTTGTTTTTTAGTTTTTTTAACGAAAAATTGGGGCCGTGAATGGGGTCTGCATGAGCATTTCCCCCTCCTGCATTAAAAACTCCTGCGGAGTACTCGGTCGCTCTTAACACTAAAAGGTCTTAACTAAACAACAGCAGTGGTCTGGGTATAAAGTAATTAAGTAACAGCGATGAAACTACGTTACAACGTAAATGACTCAAACAAGTTTTCATTTAATTTTAGAACCTGTTATTACCTTTCTGGCGTTTATCAAGTCTCTGCTTGACTAAAGGCTGCTTACCTGAAACAAAGAAATTTATAATTAGTAAAAGAGTTTGACAAAGGACACCACATAAATATCACCGATCTGGTTTAAAAACTTATCGAACCTACTTATAAAAGAAAGAAGAAGTTTAATCAAAATCGATCAATAGTACAAAATTTTTAAACAAAAAAAAAACTCTGAAAATTAGTAGAGCTGTCCACAACCAGGAAATTTTAAAAGTAAACTTTGAAACTCTATTTATTTTTTTAAATGCATGGCATGATACTTATAATATGGTCCGCAAATCTTTGGGAAAATAGTTTTAGAATATTCTAATTTGTAGCAGGTCGTTCACAAGTTTCAGGCAAATAATATCTTTAGGCGGGTATTTGTGAAATAAACATTCTTGTAAAATTAATGGGCAAGTTGTTGATCTTATGGTATGATAGAGCATCATCACGATATAGCAAATAAGAAGTAGCAGATCCGTGAAGTTATCAAACCATATTATACTTAATGTCTTAATATTTAGACATTTGACGAGAAAAATACATGTTTTCTTACAGCATGTTTACGAGTACAACATGTTAACCAGGGCATAATTAAATATTCTTTTAACTTGCTGGTTTATATAGCAAACAAAAAAGTAAAGATAATAACATTATTAATTGTCCTTACTTGGTGAAACCGTTACATACTAAATAAAGACTTAGAGACTGTGTTTCTGGCTTTACAAAAGTTTGTTTTCTTCTCTGTAACCGGTTTAGCTGTAAAAATATACTATATAAAAAAATTGAGAATACCAACGTATATCCAATCTCTCCTGACTCATTGGATTGATGTAGTCGTTCCATACTTTCATCCTATTTAATTGTCACTCACTAATCGTCTCAACTTGACACGTGCTCCTAATGTATTTGACCGTTTTCTCGTCTAGCAACTTAAGTCTATTTGTTTTTGAGATGTTTAGCCACGCCTCTGAAGTTTGGTCTTATTCCAGCCTTATAGATTCTTAACTTGGCTTCAAATCCAATATGTTCTTCTACATAGCATCGTAAAGATATGCTGCTGTTCTATTTAGTGTCTCAGGCATTACAATATCCGAAGATCTCGAATAGCTTTCCTCTGGCATTGTACGATCTTTTCGTTGGAGGCTAACTTGAATCGAATGGGCTTTTAAATGTTGTTATACGTTTTGTTTTAAAAATAACGAGTAATATCACCATGTTAAATGACTAAGCTCTGCTCTTCGCTACTAACATTGTGCCATCACCATAGTAGCACTTTTAGCTCGTCTACGACGATACCAAAGAGAATAGACTCAAAGGATCACCTTGCTTCCCACATACATTATTTGTTCAATGGGTTTCCATTGATTCTTGCTATGTATGTCTTATATTATAAATGTCCATGTCTTAGAGTATTTGTAATTCATAGGGAGGGTATAGCATCTTCTATGACTAGAAAAAACACTTTATTAGCGAACTTTTATTTGCAAAAATCGTTAGTAAATATTACAAGGCTCTCGGACGAAAAAATCAACGCTACAATACTTCTAACACACTGAGCCTGCACTTACTAGTTTGAGACCACATATAACATCTAGTTGATAACGACAAATTTTATTTATTGTATTGTTTCAAGTGCATCGCCAATTCTGGACAGTGGATAGCTGTCTTTCTTGGTGGCATCTAGAAGACATCTTCCACCTTTTTCATTCATCCTTATGCTACTACGTCTCTATTAGCACGGTATCAATTTCGTGCTGTCCTGCTAATGGTACCCCTTGATGATTGGTTGGTTACCACAAATGGTCCCAGTATTATTAGGATAGCAGACTAGATTAGTTATGCCAAAATATTTCTTGTCAGTTAGGAAAACGCTAAGATTTTGATAGCCCTGGAGAAATAATTCCCAGCAATTGTTCTCAAAAAATGCGCACGAGAACTTGCTCCTGTCCTGACTCGTCTGTTTCAGATATCTTACAATAGAGACATATTCCCTAGTAACTGGAAAACTGCTCGAATACAACCCGTCCCCAAGAAAGGATCGAAAGCGCTTCCTAGCAACTACAGGCCTATTTCTCTCCTTTCAGTCGTCTCTAAAGTGATGGAAAAGTATATAAACACCGAATTACTAAAATTTCTTAAAAAACACAGTCTAATCCACGACAGTCAGTATGGATTCCGTCAGCGCAGATCAACTGCCGACCTCCTTTCCTTTGTGACCCATTCTTGGAACAAGTCTATGGAACTACACGGTGAATCCCAGATTGTCGCTCTAGAGATATCCAAAGCATTCGACCAGGTCTGGCATGTAGCGCTGCTTAATAAACTTCCGGCCTATGGCCTACCACAAAAACTCTGTACCTGGACAGCAAATTTTCTCTCCAACCGGAGCATTTCTGTTGTCGTGGATGTCCATTTCTCTAAACTGTATCCAATTAATGTAGGAGTTCCTCAAGGTTTAGCTTTAGCCCCTACTTTGTTTCTTCTCCACATCAATAACCTCCTCTCTAGCCCATCCAACCCAGTTCACAGTTACGCGGACGACAGCACCCTCCACTCAAATATACAATATTCTAAGCCTGTCTCTTTAGCCTAATTACATGAGCATCGCAGACTCATGGATGGTTCTGTATCCGTGGATCTCCAAAAAATATTAGACTGGGGAAGTAGAAATCTTGTACAATTCAACCCCACCAAATCTTCTTGCCGTCACATGTTTTTCCTTCTCCTCCCAACCTTCAAACCTTCAAGTCCAGAATTAACAAGTTGCCTCTTTCCTCCTTGTCGACACCCACGGTGCGATAGTATTTAGGCGAGAATGTTCCAGTTCGAAGTCTTTGAGAATCTTCCACCAAAACTTTTGAGGTAAGCCATTCTGGCAGCTGTCAGTCTCTTTGCCTGAACAAGAGTTTGGAAAATAATTAGAACCAAAGTAAGAAAAATGCTGTAAATAATTATATAGCGTAGTCCTCGGGAAACCGAATTCATAAGATCTCTTTTCTTGGAATCAGCCAAAGAATCGCCTCGTATTATAGTACTGATTAAATCCATCTTAACATTTTGCTTGGTCTCTAAACAGCCCACGTTTACATGATTAGTGACCATCCACAATACAAACTAAGACATTATTTTACCATTTGATTCAACAAATATGATTGGTCAGTTTGTTTCAAATATAACATTTATCGAGGCTGGTTTAACATTCGAGCAAGTTAAAAACTTGGTTCCCTCTTTTCAAAGTCGATTTCATGGACACTGGCAATCACAAACACTTCCGTACTTATGTATACATTAGTAAGATTACCAAACCAGTAAGAGAAAACTGTTCACTAGAATCTACAATGTCAGGTATAAAACCTTAGCACATTTGGGAAAACCTAGTTCAAGAAAAGTTATATCTCTGAGGATGATTTTCCACGTCGGTTTAACCTAAGTCTGACCTATCAGAATAATAGTACTACACTTATTTATATTCGACATAATGTACAATTATTCACCACAAAATAATACGTCTAATATGTAAGACTTGATGCATTTTCGCAACAATTAGAACCGTAGACCGGTTTCGCTCTCATTAGAGCTCTTCAGTACGGCATACTAATTGTAGCAAAAATGCACCAAAAATAATACGGCTATCGTATAGCCAGTCCTAAAATACTCAGTAAGTGGTAGACGTGCCGCCACCTAGTTGCTGAACCAAGTAGTATGCTGTCACGCCAGCTCCCAATAACACAAACTGTTAAAAAATAGAGACTGGATACAGCTAACTAACAATTTAGAAAATTGTCAGCCCTGGCCCATTTCTACCCCAATATAGGGAAAAAGTATGTAAGACTTGATGCATTTTCGCAACAATTCGAACCGTAGACCGGTTTCGCTCTCATGAGCTCTGATGAGAGCGAAACCGGTCTACGGTTCTAATTGTTGCGAAAATGCATCAAGTCTTACATACTTTTTCCCTATATTGGGGTAGAAATGGGCCAGGGCTGACAATTTTCTAAATTGTTAGTTAGCTGTATACTGTCTCTATTTTTTAACACTTTGTGTTATTGGGAGCTGGCGTGACAGCATACTACTTGGTTCCGCAACTAGGTGGCGGCACGTCCACCACTTACTGAGTAGTCTAATATGTGCCAACTGTTTCTAGGTAACTCCACATACCTATCACACAACGAATTAATTTAACGGTACCAAAAACTAAAGGCAGAAAAGCCTACAGCTGATGCAGCAAAATTTACGGCATTATATTACGTTAACCACACTTGACATCCTGTAATTCAGTTATTTCACACGATTTATTTACACATCAACCAACCCCGCAATAACGTTTGTTAACAACTACAAATGGATCGTTATTTCTATGCTATAATTGTTATCTTGATTCGGCAGATTCTTCGGTAATTACTATGTGTAGTATTTAATGTTTGGGTAATGTATTCCGGAGCGCTGTTATTGCAAGACAATGGAAAGTGCGACGATGTATAATTTACATCGTAATTAGTTAAATATTAGATATGCAGTTAAAAGCCGGCGTATTGCAATGACCTTTTTAAAAATTGTTATAGTTCTTATGAGAACCCAAGTAGTTTTGCAAGAAAACGATACCTAATAGAATTAATAGATTTTCATTTAATGCCCACTCTATTGTCCACATCCGGCTCCATCGGACCAAATATATTGTGCACATCAGTTTTTTTATTAAAGCAGTCACAACTCTCTTTTAAACGACAACCACAGACTGACGTGTCACTACCTATCTGATTTCTAGTTATAAGGTGTTCTGACCTCCGGGTAGTTAATGATCTTCCCGTTCTTCCGATATACACAGCATTACAACGGGAGACACCACATCTACGGTAGACGCTTGATTTCTTCGGGTCCGGAATATTATCATTGTTGAGAATGAACATGTTGCCAAAGAAGGAACGAAATTCACAGAAAGACGAAGTTCTCTTGTTTACTTTCGCACAACTGTGCATCGCAATAAAAATGTGTACGCGCCAGCGCAATAATTACTTCCTAAAACCGAAGTCTCTTGAAAAGCGGTCTCATTAAATCACAAACATTTTAGCATTCTCTCTTACACAAGTCCATTCAAATAACCAAAATTTGCTCCTTAAATAAGAAGTTCGTTAAATCGGCTACTCGTAAAACCCTGACCCTACTGTATATGTATATCTATCTATCTATCTATCTATCTATCTATCTATCTATATATATATATATATATATATATATATATATATATATATATATATATATATATATATATGTATATATATATATATATATATATATATATATATATATATATATATATATATATATATATATATATATATGATGATTATTAGTATACACAATTTCCATGAAAATTCACCACTATAACGCACTTGCTGCGTTCAGATTTTTTCTTTATCAGCTTTGGTAATGGATTTACCATTAATTTTTTGAGTTAAATTAACTGAATAAAATAACTTAAAACGTTTCTTACAATTTACTACCATAACGTACGTAGCGCAGTGATTATATAAAATACTATTTTAGATTTTTAGTGAATTTTTATTTTAAAAAAATCACTAATAGAGAGGTATCGATGGTGAGCCTTTGCAAACATTTTTTCAAAGGAGCACGAACTAGGACCCCTAGAACCCATATCCGAGGTCATTTTCAATTTTTATATGTTTATATATATTGTATTGTTATTTACTGTATTTTATGTAACTGCCCCACGATTGGGCGTCAATTGTCTTGTTATTATGGTATTTAAATCTTTTATTATGTATATAATGTATATTATTATTTTTATATATTGATTTTATATTGTAAAGGACCACCCTATATATATATATATATATATATATATATATATATATATATATATATATATATATATATATATATATATATATATATATATATATATATATATATATATTATTTGTTATATAGGTGTAATTTGTGATGATTTTACCTTTATATATATATCGTATTTTAAATTGTATTATAATATATACAGCTTACACCCAATGTCTATGCATTATTTATGTAAATCTTATCTTTTTTGTGATTTGAGGTGTTTATTAATAAATGTTTTTGACTGTGGTTTTTTAATTACTTAAATCCCTATGTATTTCTGTGTAATGTTGGTGGCCTATTCTTTACTACTGTTACCAATAATTTGTTAGTTAAAATAGCAAAGTATACTTATATAAATACTTGCCTTTTTAATTTTGCCCTGGCTTTGCTCTGCTCTGCACTGACTCTCAATAGTCGGTTCTAATTTGGAGAGAATAGACTGCTATATGCAATTAAATCTTATATCTGAATATGCCCAAAGAAATACGTCATGTTTTAATTAATAACAAAATATTTTTATTTTCATTTTCTGAAAATTCTGGAATTTTTGTCTTAAAGCGGATCCTCTAATATTAAATTTAAGAACAAATTTTACTATTGATTATGTGACAGGATTGTTATCCTCTCAAGGTTTACAAAAATTGATACATATTGTTCTTAGATTTCTCATTTGAGATACTTTGCGCCCTCTATGATTCCGCTTTTCAACTATCGTGGGAATTTGATTTGGATTTCTGTTTGTAAGTTAATTTTCTGCTTTTACCATGAATACATTTATAGCTAGACAAAACGGTTGAGAGTTTGTCTATCTTTATACTTAAAAAGTCTTCCCTTCTGGTTTGATTTAAACAAATTAAATGGATTTTCGATACCTTGTTTCCAATGCTGATTTTATATGTAAGTGTTGACGTGAATTACCATTATATTCTATTCATTTGGGTGATCTTCTTATTCTGGATCATTTAATCTATTTCTTCTGTTACTTCTAGGAATAAATGGGTATTGTTTACACACACAAATGGTTTAAATATTGAAATTCATTCTGGAAGGGAATATGACGCTCGCTACTAGCGTCCTACCAAACAACAACTCTTTTTTAATTAAACCGGAAATGGGATATCGTTGAAAATTAATCTCGAACCCTATTTCCTCTTTTATCACAGCAAGCTTTATGGAAAATTATTATTTCACCTCTTGACAGGTATGTATATTTCAAAAGCCCGCTAAGTTCAAATCCTGCATCTTAGTTAAATTATTAATTAAAAATACCTAATATAGGAATGACATTTGGATAACCTCACTTATTCTAGATATAACAATCATATTAAATTTAAAACGCAAACACTTTTAAATGTTAAAATCTTGATTTCAAGTCTCTCAAACGTCACTTTTGTCCTTTGGTTTTTAAAAATACACTTTCTTATATAGTATACAGAGTGTTTTTTCAATAAATCTTATTTTAAATTATTTCTAAGTAAATATCTTTTGTGCATAATTCTTTGGTTTAAAATGACATGTTTAAAAGTTTAAGCCACACATATACATTTAGATATGTGGCTTAATTAACGTATTTACTGAGATATTATTCCAAATTTATTATTATTATTATTGTTCATTTAAGTGAATCATTGCTTTCACAGCTTTCTTTGCGTTTAACCAGCCCTAACTAACAATCATAAAGAATATGTCTGGCTATTAATGTGTTTTTATTTATGTTTTAGTGTGAAAAAATGTCGAGTAATATGGATATTGATATGGATACAACTCACAAAAGAAAATCATATACATCACGTGCAAACTCTAAGTATCGGTTTTACTGCTGAACTGTGGTCACATTCTAGTAATAATATTGCTAAGACCTTTTTATCATAGAAATATATATATATATATATATATATATATATATATATATATATATATATATATATATATATATATATATATATATATATATATATATATATATGTATGTATCCAAACGATAACTCAAAAAATAATTAACCGATTTTGATGAAACTTGGCAAGTGCCTTTCATTTATTAATGGCTTGAGTGAGTTCGTTAGCCAGGAAAATCGGACAAGGTTTTCCGAGACATTTATGAGTTTTCTTTCGAAAAAATGTTTACTCCGAAAATTACAAAGGTATTTAAATGAAATTGGATGGATATATTGCCTTGAGAAAAACCTTATTACGTACCAAAATTCCATTTTCTAAGTTTATAGAAAATTGAGTAATTCAAGTTTTGAATTTTCTATCGAAAAAAAATGTTTTCTCCTAAAATTACAAAGTATTTTAATGAAATTTGGTGGATATGTTGCCTTGGGAAAGACCTTATTACATACCAAAATTCAACTTTCTAAGTTTATATAAAATTGACTTATTCAAATATGAATCATTTAGGAAAAATTTACTACCATAACGCAACTGCTGCGTCCCGAACTTTTTATTAATTCAGCGGCAGCCCTCTTTGCACTGGACTAACTTTTTCCAATGTCTAAAACAAATTTACGCACTGCATCCTCTCACATAACAAATGGTTTTCGCTAATCACCTTATGTGTTCGGCTTGTGTGAAACATACGGGAGAAAAGCTTTTAACAAACATTTTTTCGGCTAACAAGTTTCAAACACAATCCATCATTCAACACTGTGAGAAACGCATTACAAGCTTAAAAAGTTGGGTTCAGCTGGTCTAATTTAACATCACAGATGTATAAATGATTTCCGCGTGGTTTCGAAACGTCATATCAGAATTGTTTCAGCCTGTGAATTCGGAAAGGTCGGACCGAGCTGGCGCAGAGATGATAGACCCCGAGTGCTAAACTCTTCGCAGTGAAGGTAGCGATAATTAATTCTGTATAATGTACTTGGGGGAAACCCCGGAATTCCCACGTTAGGGTCGCTCTGTGTTAACAAGATTCAGAGCGAAACGACTAATGTCCATTTGTAGCTGTAGCGCATATTTTGTAGGGTGGTTAATTAGGTTAACGAATTTTATTTGGATAAGTGAGCGGTTACACTGCATAATTTTAACACTTATCTACCATGCATATACAATTAAGAAGGTATACAGCCGATCAATGCTTGCAATGTTGTAACTTCCTTCAAGTAATGCGTTATAGCTATCAATAATAGTAGTATAATATAGTAAGCGGAAAAGCTGTTATCTAAAGATTGACCTCAAGTGGATCTAAATCCGGTCGGTAGTGAGGTCACCGTTAGCTGTTAAACCCTAACCTAATGTATCTATCTGTCAGATTTTATTATTTGCAAGATGAGAAACACTGGTAAGGTCAGAAGATGTTAAAAAAAGCTTGCTACTTACTTAGTTCTGGGTTGTTCTGTCTGAAGTCCCATATTTATTGAATCCCCTGATCAGAACCTGGTTACTTCAAAATTGTCGATATCTCGTTAAGCGTTAGTCAGAATTATTTATTGTACACACATTAATGTATACAAATTTTTTTCGTATCTTGCATAATAACGGATATATTGCGCTTTAAAGATTTTTTACGAAAATTCGACAAAAATTATATACCATTAACCGATAAACTCTATAGCAAACACTACTGCCAAAGCATCAGAGAAAGGGTCTATTTGAAATAAATTGTCTGGGAATATTTTTGTAAAATGAAGGACAATGACGATTAAAACTAAGACTTCAGGCTTTGTAAAACATTCTTCTTGGGACATTTTCCTTCCATAGCTCATATTAGCTTCAGGTTTATTGCCTAAATATTACCAATTTTGACGTTTTAAATCGCGACTTTGACGTTTTGAGGAAAAACCAAATTTATTTTTCTTTAAATGCCTGTAACTTTGTCCTTTAACCTACAGAGCTATATTTATATACATATATATATATATATATATATATATATATATATATATATATATATATATATATATATATATATATATATATATATATATATATATATTGTTTAATTACGTTTTGTACTGATGTACCACATTTTATTTGTTTTTGTTTCTTGATAGCTCGAAGGACCTGATGTTTTGTTAAATTAAAAGCTGATTTTAGTAACAACTTAACGTTTAATAACAAACTGTAAACTTATACAAAATACTTGTATCATGGTATGCTTTAGAGTACATGGGAACTCTACGAAATGATTAATGATTATGCTATCACGAGCGTGGTGTTGCTTGTGTCGAGTCTGTAGAAGAACTGCTTTGAATTAATATTGAATTTTCCTACCTATCTACCTGAGATAGGGTAGCAGACGTGTTGCCAATTGTAACAAGAAATGACCCTTGTTGGGTTATTCCTAACCATGTGTAAAATTTAATTGTACAGATGGTAGATATCATAACAAAGACGTTACTAAGAAATATGTAAATTTTAGAGGTCTAATCCTCCAGACGAGACGCCTTAACACACACACATATATATATATATATATATATATATATATATATATATATATATATATATATATATATATATATATATATATATATATATATATATATATATATATATATGAATCCTTCAATAAAAAGTAATTAAACCCTTTTTTTTGCATTTTATGGTTTCGTAAATTGTAAATTGTCTTCCTTTGAACTTTCTTGTGAGCGGACAGCTCCGATAAGCAAACAAAAAATTGGAATCGCTAGTGTCCGCTTATCAGGGCTTTCAATGTATACGGCTTCCAATAAAAGCAATATCAAGTAAATGCAGATCGCTTATTTTAAATATAAAACCACCAAAATCATGAAATCAGCCTGAGATTATGCAAGCTTTTCTATTTGTACATACAACTTCGTTACAAAGAACGAGACAGCTCTTTCTATTAAACTGCAGATTCGGAGAGGATCTGTACAGATGGCTACAGATGTTCAGTGTGCCCCAGACAAGAGATATAAACCTATTATTATAATGAAACTGAGGAGCTCGCGGCCCAATTAAGATTTAAATTAATTTCCCGACTTCTCTCGCCACTTAAACCCATCGCAGAAAAACCTTCATTGCGCAATCTACTTTCCGTTGTTCTCATGAAGGTTTCAGAAATGTATTCTATGTTTTGTAAAGATAAAGTCCTTGTTTGTTCCAGACGGTAGCCAACTTAGTTTAAAACCATCCCTTCTTGTTTGTAAAAATGCTTGTGTATTACTTTTAGGTAGCAAAGCAATATCAGAAGATCTGTTTATTATCTTTTTCCAGCGTTTACTGGTTTTATGGGTTTCATTGTATGGACACGGACTCTAGTATCTTGCAAAATAATAATATAGAATTAGAGTACATTTTGGTCATGTACTTAAAAAGTCAACTAAAGCAAAAGAAAGATCAAATGGCGTACGAGGAGGTATTAGGAAGCACTTAGCCTACAATAAAAACTAGTGATGGGAAAAACGGTTATTTTCTATTAACGGTTGAAGCCGTTAACGTTATTTAATAATAACCGTTGAAAATAACAGCTTCAGTTATTTATCTGTTATTTTAAACTGGATAGTCTATCGATAGTATCCTACATTCTCAAAGCTGTGAGCGAGAGCGAGCACACTAGTATAAATGCATTGTATTTTTACCTCGTTATTTCACGTAGTGTATAAATCTCAAATTTGGTCGATATAAAAAAGAAACAAAGGGTTAAGAAATTATAATAAGCGTGTCGTAAATCTTTTGCCACTCTGAAGTGAAACTTTTAGAAATCAGAAAGGAGTCTTCTATAAGTATTTACTTAGATGTTTTAGGAATTATAAACTAGGCATTTCTAACAAATTTATTTTATGAGGGGTCTTTACGTAAATGTCAATGCCACAGCAAGAATCAATCAATATCATTATTTATCATGTCTTGGGACGTTAGACGTCAGAACTTTTATTGCAAGGCAGCACTAGCTTCAACAAATAGATGCTTTATACACTACTACAGTACACAGGCAGAGGGAGTGATTCTAAGAACAGCATAACATAATGCAGCTCATAAAATTTCGGTAAAGAAATTTGCCTTTATTCTGTACATATGGTTTATTATTACATTATGCTTTTATTCTTTCTTAAAAAGATCTCTAGTTACATTTTTGGTTCACTGGTCATCTTTATCAGTCCACTTTTAAAAACTGTACAAACAACAGCCAACAGTATAAAAAATTGAGTTTGAGTTTGTGTTTAAAAAAAAATTGGAAGATATATAGTATTGTTTATTACCACGTACTTGATTTTTCAGCAAATAACAACCACTCTGTAAATTCATGTGGCATCGATCTGAGTAATATTTTATTTTTTTGTGATGAAACTAACAATTTTATGAGAAAATCTCAAGACATCAAAAAATTGCTAAATGAATCCTTCTTTTTAAATCATTTTTTTAAATAGAAAACGGTACACACAATAAAAAGTAGTGATAAAAAAATAATGTAAGGGTAGGTTTTTACACCCTCTTGTGATAACATTATAGGGTTATAAAATCCTTTTAAAACTGCCATTTTGTTAGCCGTATGCATCTGCAAAATTTCGTTTTTTTAAATTATTCCATAACGGAGAAATTTAATTAAAATTT
Organism: Tillus elongatus; assembly: GCA_964006375.1. NCBI lineage: Eukaryota > Metazoa > Arthropoda > Insecta > Coleoptera > Cleridae > Tillus > Tillus elongatus. Next base: position 42,403,866 of record OZ023263.1, on the reverse strand, counting down.
CAAAGGGCTGTAACTTGGAGGAGAAGGGGTTTCAAGAAAAACTTAATAAAAAGACACCCCTTATTTTTCGCCAAAGAATCAGCCTGTATGTATGTATATATATATATATATATATATATATATATATATATATATATATATATATATATATATATATATATATATATATATATATACATTTAATTTATTATATTTAAATGTATATAGATATTAAAAAATGTATCAATATATTTTGTTTATCAATTTGATAACTATTATCAGACAAACGAAAATGACGTGTTAACTGTTTTCTTAGGTAATGTATATAAATTTAAATAAATAAGTACTTTAATTTCACGTGAAATAACCCTATTTTGCGTTGTCTATAGTGAAAGTAATAACACGTTTTTACAGAAATTCATCTTTTCACCCAACATTTTTTATTATTAAATATTTGGCTTTACATACTAGTGGGAAACTCAACTGTTTCAAAAATAACAGCTTCTCAGTTTAACAGAATAACTCTGTGTAGTAGTGTCCGTATGCCGTATCCCCATCAACAACCGGTTAAAGTTAAAATTAAAATTAAACCGTTTTATTTTACCGAAGATCCTACGTTCCTAAAGCTGTGAGCGAGAGCGAGCACACTGGTATAAATAACGTGTTAAATATAATGTTATAAAGTAAAGTCCGCCCTATACTGTATACCCATACATATTTAGCATTCCCAGTCTCAAGGCTATTCATCCCGTTAAATGGTTAAATAACAGTTGCCGTTGAAAACCGATGTTTATTCATCGAACCTAGTTGCAGTGGAACTGAAACAGATACGACTCCGAATTCTAGTTTAGTGTAAAAAGCGTTATTTTTTAAGCTGTTATTTTTATGAGTCCATAACTGATGGTTACCGTTGCGGCTCGGCAACCGTTTAAAAATAACCGACAGTTAAATAACGACCCATCACTAATAAAAACGTAATTATTTTTTAGAACAAAATTCTATTTACTCAACACAATCTCGTATAAGACTTAACACATATGGCAGAACGTTCATAAAGTAATTCTAAACCTTTTAAAAGTCTGTATCTTGCTCTTCAAACCACTCCTCAAGGGAACATATTATTAGGTTGTTTGTCGAAAATCGTTTACCTTTCAAATGTTACTGAATATAAGGATGGTGCGTACCGTACAATCCAAATTTAAATAAAAACATATGATGGGAGTTAATTAAATAATTTGCCGTTGTTAAAGATCCATAGCAGGCGTTCAGAAATGTTGCCTTAAAATAAACGCAGTGCTTAAGGAGGCATTATAAATGAAATAGCAGAAATATCTCGTGTGTTACGAATATTCAAGATTCATTCTGACTCGTTTATTTGTGATGTTCTATAACCATAAATAGGAGACCTGATATCCTTACACGTTGTTGCGGGTAAAATTTACCTCGAGCTTGTCCTTGGATCGACGATGACAGAGGGTCGTCCGCTTCGCGATACAAGCCAATTTTTGAACGTGAGCTACTCCACTTTGATAGCTTTTGGCGTAACAAGTCTAGTGTAGCATTGTTTAATATATTTGGACTGAGCAGATTTTAATAAAAATTCGCTGCCATAACGCACTTGCTGCGTCTCGAATTTTTGTTTTACAAACATGCATTATAATCAACGTGGTCGAAATTAGAGACATTACAAGTCAGCTCAGAACTTGCACGGACGGGAAATCCGTCTGTCTAATTAAAACAAAGCAACGTTTAATCTATTTGGACTGGGCAGATTTTCCTGGATAACGAACTTATCCAAGCCACTTGCAAAAGAAAGGTGTTCACTAAATTTAATCGTCATCGGCGCATTATTTTTTGAGTTATCGGTGTGACACAAAAATATATAAACATATAAAGTCTGAAACCGACCTCGGGTTTGGGTTCCAGGGGTCCTAAATAGCGCTCATTTGTAAAAAAAATTCAAAATTCAAAAGTCGCGATCTCCTTGTTAGTGATTTTTTTTAAAAGAAAATTCACTAAAAAACGGGTAAGTTCCTTTATTCTAGCTGATAATTAGATTCGTGTCTAAAAATCAAATTTTATTCTATTACTGGGTCCATCAAGGAGGTGATACAAATAAATTCTACTGAGATTGGTCCCTCTTTTAAGAACCAGATTTTTCGATGTGTTCATACGAATCGATTTTCCGCTGGTGGTAAGTGCTAAATTACCGCTGTTATCTGCTAATCATAATTACTGAGATCTGAGAGATCTCTCTGAGACCTAGGGTTGAACACACTGAGACCTCACAGACGATCCTCGGCGAGATTTGGGGAGTAGGCAGATTGAGGCCCCGTAATGGAGCTACAACAACCCAACCCACCTTTGTCCTTCGCTCTAAGGAGTAGGCAGATTGATGCATTAGAGTGTCCTTACATATTTCCTTTACCTCTTGAAAATGGCTTCAAAACAGGAGCCGAAACGTCGAGTTTTCATAAATTCTGGACGCGGTTCAACCCGAGAACCAAGTATGTCATATATATATATATATATATATATATATATATATATATATATATATATATATATATATATATATATATATATATATATATATATATAGTTTGTGGCGCTGTAAACTTAATGCACTACTTTAAATTTGTTTCATTAGGGTTTTTATAGTAATTGCCATGTAATACAGTGTGGCCACATTATAACTAACTATAACTAATTTATCATTATTTGTGTGTTTTCATTGATTATTTTGAACATTTTACCTTCATATTATCTCCTGTAGTGTCACTTCCACTAGTTGTTTTTCGGTGTGATGTTTAACAAACTAAAGCTTTTGTCTCGCATACGTGTCAGTTTTGTTTTGATACTAAATCAATAATTAGCTACAATTAGTAAATACAACATAAGTCATAATTTTTGTTTTTGTCTCATTTAAAGTTTCTTAATAATTTACTTCTTTTTTTCTCCCTCAGGGCTCGTCTGGGGCTTTGCTGCCCCGATAGCACTGCAACCTTTGGCTTTTAGTGCATAAATAATTTACTTCCAAATATATGAAATATCAATCACATGTTATCAGTTCGTTTACAACTTAATTCAATTAAACTTTGCAAATATTTTTTATATTATTGTTTCGGCGAATATTTTAAACCGCTCCAATAAGTGCGTTCAAAATAATTAGAACTTTTGTGGTAAGTAAAGGCGATATCGCTTTTAGACTGTGACGATGGTGTTGTCCACCTGTTTTCTACGATTCAGAAACATAGTTTGTACGGTAAGTTCTCAACACGTATATATTTCACGCATCCTTAACTCCGTCTTCTAACTTGGAGCATCTCATGCTGCAAAGGGGCTCTAAAACGTAACGACAAACCGAACAAACAGCCAGAGCATCCACGACAATTTCAATAAAGATTCCTGGCCATCAAATTGCTGCCAAACGTCGTCGTGTTCCACAGTGTTACAATCCAGCGTCATAAAGTGATAGGTTTGTAGAGTGATAGGGTTTTATGGGGCGCTCTATTGTTGCTTGTGCCGCAGATCAGCCCGCCCTCTACAATGTTCGGCTGGTGGCAATTAACACAGATGAATTACCGACATCAATACCGCCAAATTGATCAGTTGATTATTTAATACTGAGAACTCCGGGCGAGGACACTAGATACGATAACCATTAACCTCATGTCTGATAATGGAGGGATTTGCCTAAGGGAATAATGGAGACTGTTCCAGTGATTATGTCATCAGAACTAAATTAGTTTCCAGTGTTAGTGTTAAGGAGAGTCCTTAGAAAACAAAGTTTAATTTCAGAAATTAAATTTACAAGTTTGATTTAAACTTCTGTGTTTCATAAAATCAAATATACAATAGTTTACAGGCTGTAATGGAATACTCTGTAACAATAGATACCTGTCTCATCGTAAAATGGCTAGGGACAACGTGCATCGGGCAAGTTAAATGTCTGCACGTACCGCCCTTCGGAGGGGGCGTCGGTCCCGTGTACATGCGATGTTTTAAATGTTTTTTCTTGTTATATGCCATATGTCATCAACGGGAAAATATGGAAGTAAAGAAATACTTGTATATTTTACAAGACAAATATAATCTGCTTAAACTACATTGTATTCAGGTCATATTCTCAACTAATAAACACAATATCAATACAAAATATTTTAAATGGAATCTAACAAAACAGTTTTTGTCCTTTGTTAGCAGAGCGCTACATAATAACACATATACCCTTTTTTGTTAATTTATTTTAATTTTAGCAACACACCACGAAGGCTCACAGCCTAAATACTATCGTACCGTGGGTGTCGACAAGGAGTAAAGAGGCAACTTGTTAATTCTGGACTTGAAGGTTTGGAGGTTCGGGGGAGAAGAAAAAGATGTGCCGGCAAGGAATTCCACTACTTGGAAGTCCTCGGGACAAAAGAGCGGGCATAACAGGATGTTCTATATCTGGTGACCTGGACAGTAAAAGGGTGCATACGCTCTGTTCCCCTGGTAGATCTGTTGGGGGCAGCAGGTGAAGGAACTATGGAAGCAAGCTTCTCTGAGCAGTGCCCGTGCAGATATCTATAAAAGAGAGAGAGGTCACCAACGGCATGTCGGTGGGCAAGGAATGGCACCCTTGGGTGAGGGTAGGGTCACCGATGAGACGTATAGCTCTCTTCTGAATGAAGTCCAGGATAGCGAGTGTAGAAGCGGCAGCAGCACCCCAGATGTGGTAGCAGTATTCGAGGTTTGGTCTTATTTGTGAAGTATATAAGGTATATAAATTAGCTAGTGAAAAGTATTTGCGAGTCCGGAAGAGGAAACCTAATTTCTTAGCAGCCACTTCTGCAATTGATGTGACATGTTGGTGCCAATTGAGATTTCGATCCACAGAAATGCCAACAAGTGAAAAGGACTCATTACTTTGAATAACTTGGTTGTTCATTGTGATGGTTCTAGGGCTGGTGTATCTCTTATGAGAAAGAAAGCAAGACTGTGATTTGGTGGGGTTCAATTGTACAAGATTTCTACTTCCCCAGTCGAATATTTTTTGGAGATCCACGGAGGCAGAACCCTCCATGAGTCTGCGATCCTAATCTAATTGGGCTAAAGAGACAGGATTCGACAGGCTGTGAGTGGAGGGTGCTATCGTCCGCGTAACTGTGAACTGGGTTGGATATGCTAGAGATGAGGTCATTGATGTGGAGAAAAAACAAAGTAGAGGCTAAAGCTTAACCTTGAGGAACTCCTGCATTAATTGGATACAGTTTAGAGGAATGGCCATCCACGACAACATAAATGATCCGCTTGGAGAGGAAATTTGCTGTGCAGGTACAGAGTTTTGGTGGTAGGCCATAGGCTGGAAGTTTATTAAGCAGCGCTACGTGCCAGACCTGGTCGAATGCTTTGGATATGTCTAGAGCGACAATCTGGGATTCACCGTGTAGTTCTATAGACTTGTTCCAAGAATGGGTGACAAGCAGTGCATAAGCAGTCTTACAGTTTTTGCATATTTTCTTTCGGTTCTTAAAGCTGCGCCCATTGCCGCAAGTTATCCTATCTCACATCATCTATGGGGGTGGGATTTGCTAGACGTTTAGGAGGAGGAGAAGGCGGTGGATATGGAACTGTTTCATTAGTTGGTATACCACTCTTTCTGGACAAGATTATGCCGTCTTTTTGTAGGAAAGCATGTACAATTTCTGAACGAAATACTAATAACTTTTCATATTTACTTTCAAAAACAGAGTAGGAATACAAAATGTTAAAATCCTATGCCTACTTTGATTTCGCATTTTAATTCCACGCACCCTCGTTATTGAAGATATTTAAAAAATTCGTTAACAAAAGTTGTTAAAAGTAAAAAATTGAACACGATCGCTTTTTTTATCTCTCTATTAGACATCAAGACAATTAAAGGAATGAGGACATTAAAATAAGAAAATACAAATATCAAAAAAATAATTTTATTTCATTGCTAAGTGAAGATTGTAACCTGTGATGAGCACTGATAAGCACACTTGGAGAACCCAAATTACCACAACATATTTAACAAAGCCTGATGATGGTTTTACTAATGACGCTTACTTGGTTAGTGAAACGATCGTCAGGTTTTTTTAAAGGTGTTCTGGTGATTTGGGTTCTCCAAGTGTGCTTATTATTTCAATACTAACAAAACAAAACTAACTTCAACTGAAATATTTATTTATACAGTAAGTCCGCCACCTTTATTCACACACTCTTCAATTTTTTCCCGAAATGCAGTGAAAGCTGCTCTAATCTCCTGAAGGGAAATGTAATTTATCACATCTCTATTCCGATTTTTCAATACTTCTACGTCATTTGGAAACCTATTTGAATATACTGTTTGTTTTATACGGCTCCAAAAATTAAAATCCATGAATGGTAGGTCCAGAGATCTTGGCGGCCACAAAATGGGACCACCATTGGCTATCCATTTTTCTTAAATATTCTCATTGAGCTATTCACATACCCGAAATATCGAATGGGCTTTCTCTGATGCTTTGGCAGTAGTGTTGGCTATAGAGTTTATCGGTTAATGGTATAGTATTTTTGTCGAACTTTCGTAAAAAAATCCTTAGAGCTCAATATATCCGTTATTGTGCAAGATACGAAAAAAATTTGTATACATTAATTATAGGATGTCTTGAGCTACATCGTAAAAAATATTTCTACAATTACAGGGTGGCCCATATGTTATTGCATTTTTGCATTTTCCATCGAAATATAATACATTTGTAAGAAAAGAAATTCGGGCCGCAGCAAGTGCGTTATGGTAGCGAATTTTCATTAAATGCTTCAAATTTGAAAAGCTCAATTTGCTTCTCTTCTAAACGTCGTTGATTCCGTCAACATTTTCTTTGTTTTCTGTTTGTTGGTTAATTTTTTCACCAGGCAAGCAGTGTATCTGGCCACGTTCTTAATAAAATTTAATTCTTTGGTATATCTACTTTTGTTTAAAGGAAAATTAATTAACCGATTTACTAAAAAATCCAGACTGACCATTTTTATGCGTACGTATGATGTGAGTCGTTCGGAATGTAGCTTATAGTGGTGGTTTCCTTTCTATAGACATCGGATTCTAAAGTGTCTTTATTCTTGATAACTAGTACATCTAGAAAGGGTAATTTATTATTAATTATATATATATATATATATATATATATATATATATATATATATATATATATATATATATATATATATATATATATATATATATATATATATATTATCAAAGGCGATTAGCTGTCCTGGTTGTCGTCTAACATTTTTTATTCATTTTAGATTCTCCTTATTTACGTGGTAATTATTATCCCAAATATGTCGGGCAACGGAAGATATTTTTATAGTACCGTATCTTAATTGCGCGAAAGTTTCTTTGTATCTAATTTCAATAGATCTTTTTGTTTGTCCGACGTATTTAAGATCACAATCTTTACAACTTATTTCATAAATACCCGACATTTTGGCCGTCCTATCCTTGTCTTTTCGGTTACCTATCAAGTTTTTTAAAATACTGTTTGTCGAAAATTTTAGTTGCAAATTGGCTTTTTAAAGAATGCTACCTAGACACCTCGTGATTCGAGGTTCATTACATCTTTATTCTTGATAACTAGTACATCTAGAAAGGGTAATTTATTATTAATTATATATATATATATATATATATATATATATATATATATATATATATATATATATATATATATATATATATATTATCAAAGGCGATTAGCTGTCCTGGTTGTCGTCTAACATTTTTTATTCATTTTAGATTCTCCTTATTTACGTGGTAATTATTATCCCAAATATGTCGGGCAACGGAAGATATTTTTATAGTACCGTATCTTAATTGCGCGAAAGTTTCTTTGTATCTAATTTCAATAGATCTTTTTGTTTGTCCGACGTATTTAAGATCACAATCTTTACAACTTATTTCATAAATACCCGACATTTTGGCCGTCCTATCCTTGTCTTTTCGGTTACCTATCAAGTTTTTTAAAATACTGTTTGTCGAAAATTTTAGTTGCAAATTGGCTTTTTAAAGAATGCTACCTAGACACCTCGTGATTCGAGGTTCAAAGGGTAAGCAAACAAAGTTTTTCGGCTTTCTAATCACGTTTTTTTTTTTTTAATAAATATTTTATAATTAAAATTTTAAGTATAAAATGTTCAGTTTATATTTTTTTATATGCATCCTCTATTGATGTCTAATAATAATAATAATTATTATTATTATTATTATTATTATTATTATTATTATTATATATATATATATATATATATATATATATATATATATATATATATATATATATATATATATATATATGATTATTGTAGCACTATATCAAGTCAATATTTATTACAATATTTTGCCAATATGCAAAAATGTTCAAATTTCATAAATATAGCTGTTCAATATGTAGCCCCTATATATTTTATACATAACCAATATTGTGTGAACATTGCTTGCTACATGGGAAGGTAGGACGAAGGATGAAATATGGTACGTGGTTTCTGCTATAAAGGTTATACTATTCGCTAAATTTGATGCCCTTAATTTCTTTAAATACATATGTAACACTATAAAGATTTTTACGAAAATCCGCTACCTTAACGCACTTGCTACGTTCAGACTTGTTAATAGTGTTCGCTTCTACAGTAGACTGAAACATTTTCAATGCGTTCTCGTGCATAAATCATAATTTTAATTCCTTCTATAACTTATAGTCCGGTCAATCTAGACCAAAAAATGAGAGTGAAGGTGCATAAAGTCCCAACAAGCTGAAAATCAGTAAAATTGTTCAAAGCATAATTATAAATATAATTTAAAAGTTCCCCATCATTCCCGTGTATGGAAAAAATTTTAATCAAGGTCAAAGGTCAAAAAAAATGAGTTTTTCGCGATTTTCAGCAAAACGGTAAGTTTTATCATAAAAGTACCTCAGACGAAAATTGTAGATCATGACGATAACAACTTTTACAACTTTTTGAATCGTTTTATCTCAGAAACGGTGGCTCGTAGGAAAAAAAGTATTGATACATTTTTTATAGATAATTTTATGATCTACAATTTTTGTCTGAAGTACTTTTATGATAAAACTTACCGTTTTGCTGAAAATCGCGAAAAACTCATTTTTTTGACCTTTTACCTTGAATAAAAAATTTTCCATACACGGGAATGATGGGGAACTTTTAAATTATATTTATAATTATATTTTGCACAATTTTACTGATTTTCAGCTTGTTGGGATTTTATGCACCTTCGAATGTCTAAATTGACCGGACTATTAGACCACGATAGAACATTGTGAGATGTACGGCAGGGTCGCCATCTCGGTGCGGAACTAAGTAGCTCTAAATAACAGAAAATTTTTATCTTAAAAAAATAGAAAGGCTGTGGTAACCAAATTTGGTACGTAAGTTTGCGATATTAAAAGTACACTGTGTACCAAAATTTATATTTCTGTGTTACAAGAAAAAAGTTATAAAAATATTTGAAATCAGATCATTTCTATGAAAATTCACCACCACAACGCCTTTGATGTCGCGACAGCTCTATATAGCACAAAATGTTATAAAATATAGACTGTGTTCAACCAATTAGCAATTTTGTAAATTGTCACCCCTGGCCAATTTCTTCCCTAATATAGAGACAATGTATGTAAGGCTAGAAACCGGTCTGCTGTTCCAATTATGGTGAGAATACATCTAGCCTTAGAACACGATTTTAATAAATACTGAAAACTCTGCTAGCTATTAATTTACTTAAATACAACAATAATAGCAACCGCAATAATTTCTAATTTCATTTAATGATAATTATTATGATGTTTAAGCACTGTTCAAAGTCTTTTGTTATGGCTAATAAACACCATTCTCACCTTAAGCATGCACCAGCAGGAATTTTACAACAATGAAGGACTCGGGGAAAAAATGCCGTAACGTATTGTAATCTCTCAAAGGAAAGTTAATTACAGAACTACCTTCATTTTGACATCACTTGCACATTACGATTTATGAAAGCAGTGGCGACTCGTTTGCTAAAATAATAAAATAATATCATTACAGGTTATCTTTCATGAAATAAGATTTAAGAGAAAAAGTTGTGAAGCATAAATATGTATGTTTACCAGGATGTGTCGGTATTTGTTAAAAACTATTTATATATTTAATAAACGGGTAATTCCTTACAAAAAGTTTTCACAAATAAAGAAGCACCTAGCACAAGCAAAATTTTATATTAGAACACGAGTGTTTCTAATTTGCAGGTCAGCAGGTTGACTGCAGGTCAGCGTGTTATAATGTAAAAACTTTGCAGGTCAGTGTAATTTCCTGCAAATCATACCATTCCCTACCTACACATGATATGTTTATATTATATAAGTGCACCAACCAACCCCCACCCCCGTAATGCACGTAATTGGCTGCAGGTTGATATTATACAGCTTAAAAACTTTGCAGGTCAGTGCAATTTTTGCAGGTCAGACCATTTCCTACCTATACCCGATATTTTGATATTATTATAAAAGTACACCAACCAATCCCAAACCCTGTAATTCATGTAAGGTTGATATGGTACAGCTTGAAAACTTTGCAGGTCAGTGCAATTTACTGCAAGTCAGACCATTTTCTACCTATACAAGATATGTTGATATTATAAAAGTACAACAGCCAACCCTGACTACCGAAATTCACGTAAATGGCTGTTACAGCTTAAAAATTTTCAGGTTGCTTTGATCTCTTGCAGGTCAGACCATTTTCTACTTATACACGATTTACCAACATACAAGTACACCACTCAACTTCTACCCCCATACTTCACATAATTGGCACATGTTACAGCTGATAAACTCTGCAGGTAAGTTGAGCTTCCTGCAATTTAGATCATCCCCTCCTGGACCTTTAGAGACTTAAAATAATTACCTTTCATTCTGTACCTTACTACAGAAGAATTGTATGTATAGACAGTCGAAAAATAGGTAAGAAAATTAATTTCCTTATCTCCCTATACATATTAACAAATTTTTATCAAACTTACAACTAAACAAATCACCTTGAAGTTCATGAGTTTGCACTTTGTCGAAAACAGTTTATTAAACTTATTCTTTCACTGACTTGTTTTATTATTGTTTGTAACGTTTTGTCTTGGGATTCATTTTACTTTTTAACTATGTATTGATGCAGTTCATTATTCACTTTTGTTGTTCGTTATAGGTGCAATACAAAACTTCTATGGCTTATCAGGTAACTTTAAATAATGTCATCATCCCTTCAGTGGCAAATGCATATAGTTAATTATTTGAAATTTCAGGTTCTGTTGCATAACCGTCTGTAATTTACCACCTGACTCTGAATGCTGTTACAACAACATGGATTACATACTTTCAGGTATTTTTTTAATAAGTATTTTTATATAAAACGTAGACAAATCTATGAATGCAATAATCCCGTAATCGAGCTACAACAACCCAACCCACCTTTGTCCACCGCTCTAAGTAGTAGGCAGATTAGGGCCTTAGAGTGTCCTTATATATTTCCTTTACCTCTTGAAAATGGCTCCAAAACAGGAGCCGAAACGTCGAGTTTTCATAAATTCTGGACTCAGTTCAACCCGAGAACCAAGTATGTCTCACATTAAATTAAATAAAATTAAATATATATGTATATATATATATATATATATATATATATATATATATATATATATATATATATATATATATATATATTCATATTCATTCTGCATTTCATATACGCCTGAGTGTAATTTCTCTCCGAATATATATAAAGTGCAACATTTGTCAAGCCCAAATAGCATGTCAAAATCTTTGGAAAATCTTTCTACCATTTTAAGTTGTTCCAGATGGTTCCTTGCGGAGGCCATCAGCTCAAGATCATCCATACACAGCAGACGATTTCACATAATTTGGTTTTTGCCATTGCTTTTTATACCGACACATATTTGATGGAGTTCACACGGTTTGATAGTGCATTCAATGCTGAGCAGAACCACAATGGACTTAACGAGTCGCCTTGGTATACACCTCTGCTGATTAATATCGTGATAGTTACGATGTTGTCATCCGTTTGTACCCGTAGCTAAATTATTGTTGTCCAGGCACATATTGTGTGTTCTGGAAATCTCGTGTATAAATGTCGTTCTTATAGATCATTCGTGTGGAACTGGAGCAAATGCCTTCTCGTGATACACATGGGCAGCAAAGAAATTTCTTCCTCCCTTGTAAGCTCAGTTGAACACAACTTAATCAATGCTGTCCTTTGCATACCATAGATCCTTGCTGGCTTACAATTATGTTGCTTTGTTCACAGTGCGCATATATGCGCTTCGCAAGACAGGATGTCATCACCTTATATAGAGTTGAAAGTCAAGTTATTGGCCACAACCTGCCAGAATCTGCGAAAGACTCCTGGTCCTTTGAGAAAAGTTTTTTTTTTTTATTATTATTATTATTATTGGTTCACTAGTTTTTTAACGCCCAATTGACCCGCGTTTTTAAGGTTTTGCTTCAACTTTAGCACACGTTGGCTAGCGCAAGTAATTCTATTAAATGAACTGTGCTTCTTATTATTGACGAGTGTGCGAAGTAAGATTAACAATAGGAAAACAATATTCCCCATTACAGGAACAATACCGTTTGCTCTTGATTCTCTGTCTGATGTATCTCGTAACGCTCCATCTTATAATTAATGGCTACTTCTGTCATACTGCTAGTAACTGTTATAACCAACAGTGGAACATATTGACGTTTAATTAATGGCCTGATTTGATATAATATTGTGGAATATAATCCACGTATTTAGTTGTGTATGGTGCGCTTTAGACGTCACATACATGCGATTCTACGAAACGTACTGTTTTGCTCTTGCTTTTAATTCTTAATTGCTGTAGCTACTGATTTATTGACAATAGAAATGGGAATTATATAACCGGAACAGTTCCATGGGTCGATTGGATTTCAGTCCTGCAGTAGACATGCTCAATAATTTGCTAAATCATCACTTATTTATCCATGATATCTGCCTAGTAGTATTATATTTGTACTTTAATGGATATTTGCGACCTATCTGGTGAGTCTTTAATAAAGTCTGGACGCAGCAAGTGCGTTATGGTAGTGAATTTTCATAGAAATGATCTGGCACAAAATATTTTATTATAACTTTTTTTTCCTGTAACATAGAAATCTTAATTTTGGTGTATAGTTTACTTTTTATATCGTAAACCTACCTACCAAATTTAGTTATCATAGATTTTTAATTTTTTAAGATAAAAATTTTTTTCAAATGAAAACTCAAAATTTTTCCGGAAAACTTCGTCCGATTTTTTTGATTAACGAACTTGTCAAAGCCATTTACAGAAGGAAGGTACATGCCAAATTTTATCAAAATCCGCCTATTATTCTTTGAGATAAAATTTTTTTTCGAATGAAAACTCAAAATTTTCCCGGAAAACCTCGTCAGATTTTCCTGACTAACAAACCTGTCAAAACCATTTACAAAGGGAAGGTACATGCCAAATTTTATTAAAATCGGCTAATTACTTTTTGAGATAAGAATTTTTTTTGAATGAAAACTCAAAATTTTCCCGGAAAACCTCGTCCGATTTTCCTGACTAACGAACTTATCCAAGCCATTTACAAACGAAACGTACATGCCAAATTTTATCAAAATGGGCCCATTATTTTTTGAGTTATCGGTGTGATATATATATATATATATATATATATATATATATATATATATATATATATATATATATATATATATATATATATATATATATATATATATATATACAGGGTCGCTGATAAGTCTGGAAACGGTCGATTATCCGGGAAAATATACAAAGTGTCGAAAAAAGTTTTATACAAAAGTTTTTGGGTTCTTCAATGTCTACTAGGCGGTGATAATTTCATTTATATAGAGTTGGTCATACAGGCGTGGCACACCAATATTAATTTTTTTTTAATGGAACACCCTATATATTATTCGATATTTCAATCCTTCTCTTAATTTTGAGCAACATTTATCAGAAGCATGATGTACATAAACTCAATCGTTTCCGGGTAAAAAAATAAATAAAAATAAACGCTATTGTTTTTAAAATCTATTGGATGAAGAACAAAAATAAATGAAAAGTAGAATATCTCTTGAAAACAATCTGTGAGTGTGAAAAGAACCGGTTACGATGTTTTTAACATTGTTTGAAATCCTATTTTATAAGATGTTCAAAGTGTTCTCCATTGACCTCCTGACAATAATGAATTCGCTTAACAAAACATTGCACTGCATTTACAAGAGCGTTTTGAGGAATGTTATTAATTTCATGCACAATCCTTGCTTGCAACTCTTCAATATTCTGCGGTCTATTTTGGTAAATTAAATTTTTTACATGACCCCACAAAAAAAAGTCAAGCGGCGTCATGTCGGGAGACCTAGCTGGCCATTCAATAGTTCCCCTGCGCCCTATCCATCTGCCAGGAAAGGTTTGATTCAGATATTCCCGTACCTCAATTCCACAATGAGGGGGTGCCCCATCCTGCTGAAACCATATTTCTTCCGCTGGTAGATTTGGGTCGTTATTGTTCGGAAATAATCGACTAACGTCAGGAACAATTGATTCTTGCAAAAGTGTCAAATATCGAGCAGAGTTCAAATTACCGTGTATAAAATAAGGTCCTATGCTATGTCCACCAATAATAGCACACCAAACATTTACTTTTTGCGGTCTTTGGGTGTGAATTTGTTCCATCCAATGTGGGTTTTCGTCTGACCAGTACCTACAGTTGTGTCGGTTGACTTGTCCATTCAAACAAAATGTAGATTCGTCGGAAAACAAAATGTGGTTGGCAAAGTTAAAATTTTGGCGTAACTTCTCCATAATAAGTTCACAGAACTCGATTCTGCGATCAAAATCGTCTTCACTCAGTTCTTGCAATAAATGAATTTTATATGGACGGAACTTTTCCCGCTTCGTAATCTTTTGAATTGAATATCGACTCATATTGTGATTTAAAGCCAATTGCTGTGCCGAAGTTTTCGGATTTCCACCACATCCAATATTACATTCAAAGAATTTTCTTCATTTGTAACGGTTACTGGCCTTCCAGTTCTAGGTTTATCCTTGATACCGCCAGTTTCGTGAAAACGATGCAAAGTTTTCGAAACTGTGGATTTGGAGATCGATTCCCGCTCAGGATGCAACTCATTGAACATAATCACCACTTGAGAAAAACTTCGTACCCTATCATCATTAAAATTTCGATACGTTCGGTTTCACTTAAACTTGCCATTTTGCACAAAAACTGTTGACACTAAATTACTAATGTTTCAAAACTGTTGACACTGAATGAATGTTTGACATTCGTTGTCCTGGAAACATTTTAAAACAAAAGAATAATACTGCGTTTCTTATGGGCATCTTATCTTATCTTGGGATTCCAAACAATGTTAAAAACATCGCAACCGGTTCTTTTCACACTCACAGATTGTTTTCAAGAGATATTCTACTTTTCATTTATTTTTGTTCTTCATCCAATAGATTTTAAAAACAGTAGCGTTTATTTTTATTTATTTTTTTACCCGGAAACGATTGAGTTTAGGTACATTATGCTTCTCATAAATGTTGCTCAAAATTAAGAGAAGGATTGAAATATCGAATAATATATAGGGTGTTCCATTAAAAAAAATTAATATTGGTGTGCCACGCCTGTATGACCAACCCTGTATAAATAAAATTATCACCGCCTAGTAGACATTGAAGAACCCAAAAACTTTTGTATAAAACTTTTTTCGACACCTTGTATATTTTCCCGGATAATCGACCGTTTCCAGACTTATCAGCGACCCTGTATATATATATATATATATATATATATATATATATATATATATATATATATATATATATATATATATAAACATATAAAAATTGAAACTGACCCCGGATATAAGTTCTAGGGGTCCTAGATCGCGCTCATTTGAAGAAATTTTTTTCAAAATTCAAAAGTCGAGATCTCCTCATTAGTGAATTTTTTCTAAGAAAATTCACTAAAAAGCCTGGACGCAGCAAGTGCGTTATGGTAGTGAATTTTCATTTAAATGTTTATAATAGCAAATATGTGTGTTTCTTTTTATAAAAGCAGACATCAAATTTGGTTACCAGTATAACCTATATAGTAAGAACAATGTGCCATGTTTCATCAAAATAACTTTATTTTTTGAAAATGTACAAAAATTTCCGAGAGTAAACTTAAAGTGTTCCCAAAAAAACTCGTTTCTTGGTCAACCTTATAGGTTAACAGCAAATTGAGCTATTTAAATATCAAGCATTTAATCAAAATTCGCTACCATAACGCACTTGCTGCGTCCAGAATTTCTTCTCTTAAAAACATGCATTATATTTCGATGGAAATTGCAAAAATGCAAAAACATAAGGCGTGTTTGATTTAAAAAGAAAAGAAAATTTGTATCACCAACGACTTATCGGCCAGCCTGTGATTGTAGAAATAATTTTTAAGATGTAGCTCAAGACAACCCATAATTAACATATACTTTTTTTTCATATCTTGTATAATAACGGATATATTGAGCTTTATTGATTTTTTACGAAAATTCGACAAAAATTTTATACCATTAAACGATAAACTCTATAGCTAAGGCTACTGCCAAGCATCAGAAAAAGGGTCTATTTGAAACGAATTTTCTGGAAATATTTTAGTAAAATGAAGGACAATGACGGTTGAAACTAAGACTTCAGGGTTTTTAAAACAATCTTCTTGAGACATTTTATTTCCATAGCCCGTATTAGATTCAAGTTCTTTGCCTAAATGTTGCCAATTTTGACGTTTTAAATCGCAACTTTGACGTTTTGAGGAAAACCCCAATTTATTTTTCTTTAAATGCCTATAACTTTGTCTTTTGACCTACAGAGCTAAATTTTGGTAGGTGACTTACCTATAAGGATATAAACCCGCGTAACAAATTTGGTTGCCCTTACTTTGTTAATTCCAAAGTTATAATTTTTTTTCGAAAGAAAACACTTTTTATCCGGGAAAACCTGGCCCAATTTTCCAGGCTAACGAACTTATCCAAGCCATTTGCAAGAGGAAGGTATTCACCAAATTTAATCAAAATCGGCCTATTATTTTCTGAGTTATCGGTGTGATATATATATATATATATATATATATATATATATATATATATATATATATATATATATATATATATATATATATATATATATATATATAAACATATAAAAAGTGAAACTGACCCCGGATATGTGTTCTGGGGGGCCTAATTAGCGCTCATTTGAAGAAATTTTTACAAAATTCAAAAGTCGGGATCTCCTCATTAGTGAATTTTTTAAAGAAAATTCACTAAAAGTAATGGGAAAATGGTAGTGATCCTATAGAATTTTTTCAGCCGGGATTAGTTGGGTTGTTGGATGTCCCGTACATAGACTTTTCCAAACCTATCGATTCTATCGAGCTTCTAGGAAATTAACTGGAAATAGTACGTTAGGAAGTCATAATCAGGCATAATTATGTCCCAACTCCTAATAAGATAGTGATCGTTGATGTTCATGGCTGAAAACTACGTTCTTCGCAGTCACCTATTGTGAGAGTAGTTAAAGATAGTTTGGTGCTGGGTAAGATATAGTCAGATAACTATTACAGCAATTAGGTATGAAGTCAGATATCTAATACATCAACTGCATGACTTCTGACGTGATTGTGGAAGACACTGTAAAAACATTCGGAAGGTCCAGCATCTTCAAATACCATACCAGTCAATAAACTACGCCATAAGCAACACACGTCAAAGCCAGTCTCTTCAACAAGCAACAGTACTCCAAAAACCATGCAAGCTTCTCCAAACACGAAACAAAACCCCGTTTAGTGCAATGCAAGCACATCAAAGGCGCAGAAAAACATATAGAACTTTGGTACTCTGAAAAAAGGAAGAAAAACAACATGAAGTCTATACAATAATGACAGGAAGGATAAGAGGACGCCTCCCATATTTTTGGCGAATTTGGTCCTAGTAAATTGAGAAAACTACCAAACGGATCATGCTAGGATTGCAGTAAAGCATTTAATTTCAAATATATCGTAGAAAGCCTACAAACCTCTTTTTCTGAATTTAACTCATCCATGCCTCCAGCATCAATTATATCAGGACATATCTTCATCTCTCCACAATATAAACGAATTACAAAGTGAACCAATGTCAATAACAAGATTTGACATCTCATGCACTGATGAATTCAAATAAAAGAAATATTAAAAAAATCTATTATGTTTTGAGATGCACATTTAGTTGAGTATTTTTTTTTAACTCAAAGTATAAGTTTATTTGCAAAGATATGATACGTTTAAGTTACAAACTCTATAATTAAAGCTGTTGTCAAAACATCTTATCTAAAGGGTCTATTTCAGATAAATTTTCTACAAATATTTAGTCAAATGAAGAAAAATAGCTGTGAAAACAGAAATTTCAGATGTTGAATGCACTTCTAGCGAAATCTGTTGTCCGTAGACCACTGATTCATTAGAATATTTGTATAAAAATCACAAACTTTGACGTTTCAAATCGTCAATTTAAAATTTTTCAAATAAAAACAATAAAACTTCAAGAACTTTTTTTGGTACTTTCTCGTCTCCTTTTAAATTTGAATAATGTTTTTATAATCTGACAATATAATCACGTTGTTTAAATCTATATGTTCTTGGATTTGTGTGTTTTTTAGATATAAAGTGTCTCCAAGCTTAAATGAGACGCAACATATTCACATGTTCATTCTAAACCTAGCATCTTTCGTTTAGTTTGGCTGTCGGCTCCTGAAGAAGCGCCAAAGATAGACGCGAAATATAAAGCATGTTTAGGCAAATAATTTGCATTTTTACTGCCCAGATTGTAGAAACGTCGATATTCCTTATTAAGATCATATATACCCCCTCTCTCACTCTACTCTTATATATATATATATATATATATATATATATATATATATATATATATATATATATATATATATATATATATATATATATATATATATATATATATATAGATTTATGAACTCTGAAAACTGACCGCAGATATGGGTTCCAGGGGGCCCAATTCGCGTTCATTTAAAACTTGTTTTTCACAGTTCAAAAGTCTGAGTTTTTCATTTTTAGTGAATTTTCTTAAAAAAAATTCACTAATGAGGAGATCTCGACTTTTGAATTTTGAAAAAATTCCTTCAAATTAGCACTAATTAGGCCCCCAAGAACACATATCCGGGGTCGGTTTCAATTGTTATATGTTTATATATACATATATATATATATATATATATATATATATATATATATATATATATATATATATATATATATATATATCACACCGATAACTAAAAAAATAATGGGCCGATTTTGATCAAATTTTGTGAGTACCTTCCTTTTGCAAGTGGCTTGGATAGGTTCGTTAACCAGGAAAATCTGCTCAGTTGAAATAGATTAAACAATGTTTTCTTTTAATTACACAGACGGATGCCCTCTATCAGTGTCAGTTCTGAGCCAGCCTTATATGTTTGGAAATTTTTGTACATTTTCACACAATAAAGTTATTTTTATGAAACATGGCACATTGTTTTTACTATATAGGTTATGCTGGTAACCAAAATTGATGCCTGCTTACTTAAAAAGAAAACACACATATTTACAATAAAAATATTTTTATGAAAATTCACTACCATAACGCTCTTGCTACGTCCAGAGTTTTTTTACAATATCAATTTTTTTTTACGAAAACTAATAATAAAATCGTACCACGTAAACGGCCCAAGTTTAATACACGGGCGTAGCAAAGCTAACGATTGCGTTGAACTAAAAAGAGGCCATAACTGTTGATAAAAAAAATGAGACTAAAAATGAAGACAAACCTAGTAAAAAATCAAGTATCTTGAAATCCATGAACACATGAAACATTTTCTTTGAAAGTTATGCTGATTACCAGCCGTCCAAATACCACTAAAGTAATCTGATTTAGAACTGTTTGCAAGTAGTTATGGCCTTTTGCACTTTAAAACTTCTAGGAGCTTATAACTTCATCAGAAAAGGACAAATTTTACACCAACTAATAACTGAGTTTTAACTTTTACGACAGTTCCATGATTGAACCGACTTTTATCTCTTCAATCGAGGTCTTTTGACGCTGTGATTGAGATTAACATCTCTATTTTATTTCAGCACTAATTTTGCACCATTCATATTTCTAGGTACTGAAATACGGTTAATCTAACATTAACAAAAACTAAATATATGACCAAAACAAACTGAACCTACATTACCGAAGAATGAAACAGTTCCAGGAATGGCTGGACAGTATTATACGAGAAGTGATTAAAAAACATATCTAGCGATGAAATAAACGCGTTGCCATGACAACTGTCAAGTTGCTGCATCTTTTTTACGACTTTCAAGTTGTTTATCAGAGCCTCGGTGGTTCAGGGGCAAGAACCTGTGCTTATGAACCGAAGGGTGCTGGGTTCGATCCCAGGGTTCTCCTTTCACTTTTTCAATACAAACTGTAACATTAACATCAACCGAGGTTCTGGCATTGTATTTGAGCAAGTTGAATGTCTGCACGTTCCGCCCTTCACAGGGGGAGTAGAGCAGTCGGTCCCGTGTCCATGTGATGTTAGGCACGTTAAAGATCCCTACGCTCCTTACAGAAAGACAGGAGTTCGGCAAAATCTCCAGGATAGTGAGGTGAAACTGCTCCCTAGCGTCGGTGATTGGCCATAGTCGCGGAAATAGGCCGACGTTAAAGAAACAAAACATACACACAAGTTGTTTATCAATAAATTCAGTTTTTAGTGAATTTCGTAGAAATAAATAACTATCAAATGAGCGCGAACTAGGACTCCTAGAACCCATATCCGGGGTCAGTTTCAATTTTAGCGAATTTTTTAAAAAAAAATTCGCTTATGGGGAGATCTGTGTTTATATATATATATATATATATATATATATATATATATATATATATATATATATATATATATATATATATATATATATATATATATATATATATATATCCGACCGATAACTCAAAAAATAAAGGACCGATCTTGATAAAATTTGCAGAGTACCTTCCTTTTGCAAGTGGCTTGGATAAGTTCGTTAACCAGGAAAATCTGACCAGGTTTTCCCGGAAAATTTTGTGTTTTCTTTATAAAAAAATTCATATCTCCGGAAATAACAAAGTAAGGGCAACCAAATTTGGTACGCGTGTTTGTATTATAAAGAGTGAACTCTGTACCAAAATTTAAGTCCATAGCTTTAAAGACAAAGAAGTTATGGGCAGTTAAAGCAATAAATGTAGGAGTTTTCCTCAAAACGTCAAACTCGCAATATTAAACGTCAAAATTGGCAATGTTTAGACAAAGAATGTAAAACAAATACCATTTGTGAAAAGAAAATGTTGCAAGAAGAGTGTTCTGCAAACCCTTAACTTTCAGATTCAACCGTCATTGCCCTTCATTTTACTAAAACGTTTACAGGAAATCCATTTCAAATACACCCTTTCTCTGGTGCTTTGGCTGTCAGTTTAGTTAAGTTTGGTAGCTGTTTGGATATTTATTTGTAGGTTTAGTGAAATTTATGGTTTAACGGTCAATAATTTTTTTTAGCTAATTATCGTGGAACAAATTTGTTAATGCATTTTTGCATTTTTTATCGAAATATGATGCGTTTATCTTAAAAAAAATCTGGACGCAGTAAGTGCGTTTTGGTTGCGAATTTTCGGTAAATTTGCAGTTTAGCTCCCGAACGCTTTTCAAAACACTGTTTTCAGAAACCTGCCTAAAGCTCCCCCTGGATCCACAAACCCCAAGAAAAATTTGTTGTTCACACTCCCCAAGGAAGTTACGGGACCAGGAGTGAGTAGGGGTGCATAATTTTTTTAGCTAATTTTTTTAGAACAAATTCGTTAATGTAATTTTGCATTTTTTATCGAAATATGATGCGTTTATAAGAAAAAATCTGGACGCAGTAAGTGCGTTTTGGTAGCGAATTTTCGGTAAATTTGCAGTTTAGCTCCCGAACGCTTTTCAAAACACTGTTTTCAGAAACCTGCCTAAAGCTCCCCCTGGATCCACAAACCCCAAGAAAAATTTGTTGTTCACACTCCCCAAGGAAGTTACGGGACCAGGAGTGAGTAGGGGTGCATAATTTTTTTAGCTAATTTTTGTAGAACAAATTCGTGAATGAATTTTTCCATTTTTTGTCGAAATATGATGCGTTTGCAAGAAAAAAATCTGGACGCAGTAAGTGCGTTTTGGTAGCGAATTTTAGATAAATTTGCAGTTTAGCTCCCGAACGCTTTTCAAAAAACTGTTTTCAGAAACCTGCCTAGGCCCCGACCCCCCTGGATCCACAAACCCCAAAAAAAATTTCTTGTTCACACTCCCCAAGGAAGTTACGGGACCAGGAGTGAGTAGGGGTGTATAATTTTTTTAAACTAATTTTCGTAGAACAAATTCGTTAATGCATTTTTGCATTTTTTATCGAAATATGATGCGTTTGTAAGAAAAAAATCTGGACGCGTAAGTGCGTTTTGGTAGCAAATTTTCGGTAAATTTGCAGTTTAGCTCCCGAACGTTTTTCAAAAAACTGTTCAGAAACCTGCAGGTGAGGTCCTAGTAATGTCTCTGAAAACAATTTGTTGAAAAGCGTTCGGGCGCTAATCTGCAAATTTACCAAAGTTTCATTAAATCCTTCAAATTTCAATAACTCAATTTGCTATTAACGTAAGTTTTGTTGGTTAGGAAACCAACATTTAAGTTTATTTTCGGAAAATTTTTGTATATTTTCAAACCATAAGTAATTTTGATAAAATATAGTACATTGTTTCTACCACATAGGCTATACCGGTAATCAGATTGATGCCTGCTCGCATTTGCTATTAAAAACATTTTTATGGAAAATCACTTCCATAACACATTTGCTGCATCTAGACTTTTGAAAAATGTTTATATATTTTCAAACAATAAATTTGTTTCAATGAAATATGATACATTGTTTCTACTATATAGGCAACCAAGTTTGATGCCTGCTTTCATCAAAGAAAGACATTTGCTATTAAAAATATTTTAAAGAAAATTCGCTACCATAACGCACTTGCTGCGTCCCGAGATTTTTTATATTTTTATATGTTTATATATATATATATATATATATATATATATATATATATATATATATATATATATATATATATATATACATATATACATATATACATATATACATATATATACATATATACATATATATATATATATATATATATATATATATGTATATATATATATATATATATATATATATATATATATATATATATATATATAACACTGTGTTAACACTGCTCTTAGAATATGATTTACTGATATACAGGTTTTTTATTTTACGCAAAATTGTATTGTTTTAAATCATTACCTCACAATTTTAATTTACAACCATCGTCCAATATTTATTTCCAATATTTATATCCAAGTTTTAAATATGTTAGGTTAATTAAAAGTCAGTTTAAAATATTAAACGTTGTACACGTCTCCACCTATAACATTTTGTGTTAACTAGGGCTGCACCACATACTACCTGGTTCCGCACCGAGATGGCGTCCCTGTCATACTTCTCTTCAATGTTCTACATGCTGACATGTTGCAATAATGTCACTTCAAATAGTTTCTATCTACGACTTATTTAAATAGCATAGCAGTACAGGTAACGTCAGCTGCCTTTGTCTAACATTGTAGATATGGCATTACAAAATCTGAAGTGACGTAGAGGACTATTTTAATATTAATTTAGAATAATTTTATTTTTCTTTGATCAAGTCTTGAAAATTGGTGCGCAGACACGTCTGTCTATGTTCTTTTAAGTTCGTTTCAATCACTTAAACAATTCGGGAGATATTGCGTTTAAAAAAATATTTTTTTATTTTTTGTTAAAAAAAAATTGCCGTCAAGATCTGATGAATGAACTCATCCAAGGCATTAACAAAATAAAGGTAATTCCCAAATTTGGTCCAAATCACTGAAGTATTTTTTGAGTTATCGGTTGATATATATATATATATATATATATATATATATATATATATATATATATATATATATATATATATATATATATATATATATATATATATATATATATAAACATAAACATTTTAACTGACCTTGGAGATGGGTTCTAGAGGCCCTAATTCGTGCTCATTTGAAGAAATTTTCCGAAAGTCTCACTCTCGATACCTCTCTATTAGTGAATTTTCTTAATGAAAATTCACTAAAAATTAATCAAACGAGTCCTCTAATGTATTCAACAAGGTGACATTAAATGTCCAACCATGAATTAATGCAATCAACATGAAAACCTATAGTGAAAGACGTTAGTGGTACGGTAGGCAGTTAAATGGACTTGTGAGTAAAGTGAAGTGAACAAAATAAGCGCAAAACGGCATGTATTTCACATTAAGTGCATGTTTTGTATGCACATCAAATAATCGCGCAGCGAAGGTTGATCTTGTTTGATCAGGTAGCTGCCTTATAAATGAAGCAATTTAAATTTGAATGGCATGTGCTTGTCATTTAAGCGAGTAGTTGGAACAGGTGTGATATGACGTTTACATATCCAATTATCAAGAAATAGAAATAAACTGTGTTCGGTAAAAAGATACGAACTTAAACGAAATAAATTAGCAAACTGGCCCAAAAATATATTTATGCATTACAAGAGCGCTCAAACAGCTAAACAGCACAAATTATTTGTTATGAAACTTCAAACATTAATTTAAAAGTCTGGACGCAGCTAGTGCGTTATGGCATCGAATTTTCGTTAAAATGTTTTTAATGTCAAATGTGTATTGTTTTCAAAATTACTTTTGGTTGGCAGTATAACCTGTATAGTAGTAACAATGTACCATCTTGTGTCCTAATATTGTTAATCCTCACCCTCAATCTCCCCGAGTCCACCCTGCCCATCCTTAGTCGGCAAACCTCCCCTGATGCCCCCCACAGCAACTAGAGGCGCAGAGACGACAGTGGCACTCCTGTAATAGATGAAAACAGCAGCCACCAGCGGCGTACAAAATTGATATCGCTGTGACAGTTGTCATCGAGAGTTACGAATCAAGCGAAGCAGCGACGAAAGAGCTCAACACTCAACCACTTCCATCTCATCCAGCGTCCAGTAAGGTCGTTCAAGACAGGCTGAACCGTGAGCGGTAGTCAAGACACAGCATAATACCTGATTTTGCTGTGATCACCTCACAGTTAACTCCGTGCGCATTCCAGCGGTCAGGGAGCATCATAGGGAGATCGCCTGACCAACGGTATGGAGTCAAGAACCGCGGTTGTCTCCATAGACACGTGGATAGGTTCGCCAGTCTCGTATTGGAAGAGCTAGTCTTTCGACGAGCAACGGACCTGTGCTCAGAAATCCATTCAACCACTGCATCAACACACCGCGGTCGTCACCTGGACACGTGAAACACCCTGGCCCTTTTGGACGAAGCCCCAGGTACCAGGGGCAGCCTCAGCGTGTTGGGTACGGCAGCCTACAACCTACCCAGCTCCAATTGTCCAATTGTAAGTCACCTTTTTTATTGTACTCTTATTAGATCACAACATTCATCTCTGTATTTAACTTGTAACTCATATTAAATTGTTATTACTTTTACCACGTGTATTCATAAATCTGCCCCACAATAAACAATTCGTCTGGTCCTTCACACGAGTCTTAATCGGGTAATTAAACCACGATGCTAGTCTTTATAAACTAGTAATGTTAATGCGCGCATTTTATTTTAATTTAAACATTGAAGTATTTGGCGGCATTACATTTAACTCATTCTGAACCGTACACACCACATTTGATTAAAATAGCTTTGTTGTTTCAAAAAGTACAAACATTTTCAGAAAATAAACTTAAAAAGTTATATATTATATTCGACAACTTTTATTTACAATGACTTACTAAACATTTATTATTAATTACCAAAATTTCACAAAAATGTTACAAAAAATGCTTTCTACAGAAATACTAAAAACATTTCTGCGAAAACTTTTCAAATTCAGCCACTATTTGAGAGTGCCTGTATAGGGCAGCAGGGTTTTTTCGATGAGTAATACAAACCAAAAGCTCTGTGAATGCATCATCTCCATGGGGCTTAGCTCTCTATGTGTGCTTCAAATAGTGTTGTCAGAATGTTACTAGATCTCCTCACATACTGAGTTTCACCCGAAATGGCAACTACCGAAAATATAATGTTTAAAGCGGGGGCACTGGCGGACCGATAGAAAAATTTTTCTAAACGTTTTGCCAATATTTTCAACCCTCACAGTTCATACTTCCAGCAAGGGTGACTCTCACCACTGCAATTGAAAATGAAAAGGGGTATTGGGTGACATCTATTTTGAAACTAATCAGATTCTCTTTTGAACAAGTATCAATTTTTGAAAATCGGTTGAGTAGTTTTGGAGAAAACGCATTTTGTGTTGCCAGCCAAAGAAAACAAACAAGTTTCTTGCATTATTTTTATTACCTTAACAGTATACCAATGGATTTAATGTTCGAAATGTTGACCTCCACCTTCCATTTTTTTTCCCTCAGGGCTCGTCCGCGGCCTTGCCGCCCCGATAGCACCGCAACCCTTGGTTGATTGTGCATATCCACCTTCCATACAATAATACGAGTTTTCTTCAAAGCGGTTTCGAACGTTGCGAAGAATTTCGGGTCACATTGTTGACATGATGCGCGTTAATCATCTACGCATTCTGCCAGTGTAGTGTCAATCTTATTTTTCAGGTGATCCCACAAAAAAGTTCAAATCTGGCGATGTTACAGGCCATCTATTGCTCATCTTCGCCCAATCCATCTTCCGGGAAAATGTATTTACAGTTATTGGAAGATCCAGCTGATCCTCCCGCAACAAAAATTTGTAAACAAAGTAACTGTTACCATGAATTTGAATTAATATTTCAGCAAGACGAAGCACCCCTACACTACACCGTTGATGTTCGTCGGTATCTGGACCGAACATTTAGTTTGAAATGTCACTTTGAAAGTTTTAGTGATAATATTTTTAGAATCCATCTGACAAAAATGAATTGAATTGACAAGCACAACTTTGTAAATTATTTGTCACGTACTGTATATCTTATATCAATAAGTATTTTAAAATATACTAAAATATGTCGCTTTATGTCCTATCCGCGCATACCAACATTGTACATAATATCTATATTCCTTTCGAGAGGTGTAATTACGTTTTGTGCTGATGTACCACATTTTACTTGATTTTGTTTCTTGTTTTACTCGAAGGACCTGATTTATGGCTTGCTAAATTGAACGCCGATTTTGGCAACACTTAACGTTTAATAACAACCATGTCAACTTATATAAAATTATTGATATAATGTACTTTCGAGTCCATGGGAACTCAATGAATGAATTACGAATATGCATGTGGCTTCCTTTGAGTCTATCAAAGAACTAACTTGAATATTGTATTTCCCTACGTTACACAATTCTACCTGCAGACGGTTAATTCTAAGCAATAGATGACCCTTTAATGAGTAAAGATTGGAACCTGTGATGATTCAGTTAGACTTAGTTTATTCACTTTGTTAACATCTTACAAAAGAGGCATATTCCCTAGTAACTGTAAACTGCTCGAGTACAACCCGTCCCCAAAAAAGGCTCCAAAGCGCTTCCTAGCAACTACAGGCCTATTTCTCTCCTTTCACTCGTTTCTAAAGTATATAAACACCGAATTACTAAAATTTCTTGAAAAAACCCAGTCTAATCCACGACAGGCAGTATGGATTCCGTCAGCGCAGATTAACTGCCGATCTCCTTTCCTTTGTCACCCATTCTTGGAACAAGTATATGGAACTACACGGTAAATCCCAGATTGTTGCTCTAGACATATCCAAAGCATTCGACCAGGTCTGGCACGCAGCGCTGCTTAATAAACTTCCGGCCTATGGCCTACCACCAAAACTCTGTACCTGGACAGGAAATTTCCTCTCCAACCGGAGCATTTCTGTTGTCATGGATGGCCATTCCCCTAAACTGTATCCAATTAATGCAGGAGTTCCTCGAGGTTCGGCTTTAGTCCCTACTTTGTTTCTTCTCCACATCAATGACCTCCTCTCTAGCACAACCAACCCAGTTCACAGTTACGCGGACGACAGCACCCTCCACTCAAATATACAATATTCTAAGCCTGTCTCTTTAGCTCCATTGGATGAGGATCGCAGACTCATGGAGGGTTCTGTCTCCGTGGATCTCCAAAAAATATTAGGCTGGGGAAGTAGAAATCTTGTACAAATAAACCCCACCAAAGCTCAGTCTTGCTTTCTATCTTATAAGAGATACACAAGCCCTAGACCCATCACAATGAACAACCAAGTTATTCGAAGTAATGAGTCATTTTCACTTGTTGGCATTTCTGTGGATCGAAATCTCAATTGGCACCAACATGCCACATCAATTGCAGAAGCGGCTGCTAAGAAATTAGGTTTCCTCTTCCAGGCTCGCAAATACTTTTCACCAGCTAATCTCTATACATTATATACTTCACAAATAAGGCCAAACCTCGAATACTGCTCCCACCTCTGGAGTGCCGCTGCCGCTTCTACACTCGCTATCCTGGACTCCATTCAGAAGAGAGCTATACGTCTCATCGGTGACCCTACCCTTATCCAAAGGCTGCCATCCCTTGCACGCAGACGTGCTGTTGTGACTTCTCTCGCACACTGCTCAGAGGAGCTTTCTTCCATAGTTCCTCCACCTGCTGCCACCAACAAATCTACCAGGGGAACACAGCGAATGCACCCTCTTACGGTCCAAGTCACCAGACATAGAACATCTTCTTATGCCCGCTCTTTTTTCCCGAGGACTTCCAAGTTGTGGAATTCCTTGCCGGCATGTTTTTCCTTCTCCTCCGAACCTCCAAACCTTCAAGTCCAGAATTAACAAGTTGCCTCTTTCCTCCTTGGCGACACCCACGGTACGATAGTATTTAGGCTGTAAGCCCTCGTGGTGTGTTGAAATATAAAAAATATATAGCGAAACGATCGTCAGGTCTAGATGACCCTTTTTTGGTTATTCATAATCGCCCTGAAAATTGTATTACACAGATGGTAAATATTATAACACTGGAACCTACAAGAAATATGTAAATTTGCAATATGCACTCCTTCAGACCAGACGCCTTAACAGAGACATAAAAAATAACGATTTTTACCAACAATTTCAACACCATGCAAATGAGAATTTAAATCGGGACATAATATGATCATACGTACACTTGGAGAACCCAAATCACCACAACACTTCCCTTTAAAGATCTGACGATCGTTTCACTAACAAAGTTAGCGTCAACAGACGATGAAAAATTCTGAATTTTGTATTCTCTGATGCCGCTAATTTTGTTAATGAAACGATCACCACAACTCCTATTTTTAAAAACCAGACGATCGAAAAATTCAGAATTTTTCATCCTCTGATAACGCTAACTTTGTTACTAAAACGATCGTCGGGTCTTCAAAAAGATGTGTTGTGATGATTTGGGTTCTCCATGTGTACTTATCAGTGCTCATCACAGGTTCCAATGTTCACTTAGTGTATAATATGATTACATCAACTTTTCTTAGTAAAACGACCTGGAGATCAAACCCTGATATATTCATTAGGATGTCATTAAGGAACACCATGTATAATGTACATACTTAGATCGTGTCAATTACTCATAGTATTTATGTTATTCACGAGAATTTAATAATTTTCATAGTTACAGGCCTTCATGAAATTGAGTAATTCAAACATCATATTCAGGTACGTTTACCAACAGAAACCAGAGACAATTTTTCACGGTGGCCATATTTCTGCTAATAAACCTGTCTAGTCTAACACAAAACGAAATGCTGCAACTAAACTATTCTGTAGAGCATGCTGTCACATCTACTTCAGGCAACCACCTTTTCCGGAATAAACAAACTGAAGAATTATTAGCCATCTCCTGTTCTCATCTGCATAATGCTCTGGTGGCGCGACATTCTGATGCAAAGTATAAATCTACGGTGTCCTCCATCAACCGAATGCATCAGATGATGAGATGCAAGTGTATTTTCTGCATATTGTGTCTCATTTATTTTAAAAGATGACCGGAATTTATAAGAATGAAATTTGCTTTTGAAATGCAGTGTATGAAATATGTAGCAGGTGGCAATGGTTTTATATATATATATATATATATATATATATATATATATATATATATATATATATATATATATATATATATATATATATATATATATATATATATATATATCTAAGACTTGCACATTATCAGGACACTTTTTACAGGGTAATCTTTTTGTGCTATTCTCAACTTTGGATTGTCGTTTGTTTTTGAGCTACATGTATCAACGCTTGTTTTGATTAGGGCAGCGATATTGGATTTTTGCTCATGTGATAGCCTGGGAAAAGAGCTTTCCAATGTTGTATAACATGCTTGAGAAATCTTGTATTGCACTGACAATTTTGAGAAAAACCGTTTTTAGTAGGCTATGAAACCCAATAACAGAAAACGAATGACAAAAACGTGTTCAAAAATCAGTAGGCCATAGAGTCTAACAATAGACTTCTACTTTTAACATAAGTTTTCGTAATGATGTACGAAAAAAAAATATTGTGATTTAATTTACAATACTTAATTAGGTTATAATGCTAGGTAATATTATGGGAAACAGTCTAATAATGAAACCCAGCAATAACAAATAGAAACCTAAACTACACAAAACAACACAATTAGAAACAAAACTCAACAAATAATAAAATAGAAACTTAAAAATACACTAAATAGAAAATTGTTCAATATGGCCACCGTTTTGTTTAATGCACTTTATACACCTTTTTGAAACATGCCTACAAACTCTGGTGAGGGTGTTTTCGTTAATATGATTTATAGCTTCCGTGATTCTGTTTCGTAATTCATTCATCTTTTGTGGTGGATCGAATTTATACACATCGTTCTTCAGAGTACCCCAAAAATAAAAATCCATGGGTGTTATGTCAAGGCTTCGAGCACACCAATGAACCGGCCAATTGTTACAAATGACACGATTATTAAAATTTTGGTACAAAAATTCCTTGACGATCCTAACATTGTGAGCTGGACGACCGTCTTGTTGGTCTCAACAGATTAATATATCTTTCCCCAGTTAAATTATTTTCAAAAAAGAACGGACCAACAATGAAGTTACCTGAATTTTTTTTAAATTAACTGTCTAATTTACAAATAAAAATAACAATTTTTTACCTAATAAGCCGCACCAAGTATTAATACTAAATCTGTCTTGCAATCGTCTTTTCTCCTTTAGATGGGGATTTTCATTTGCCCAATAATGCCTATTATGACGATTATACACACCACAATTTGGAAATCTGGATTCATCGGTCCATATTATTTTAAAATAAAAATTTTCATCTTGCAGACATTGTCCTTGAGACCATCTGCAGAATTGAAGTCGCTTGGGGTAATCGTCAACATTTAAGCCTTGTACGACTGTAGGTTTGTATGGATGGTAATGACTGTTTTAATACACGGTGTATCGTACTTTTTGGAACGTCAGTTTGTTCACCATAAAACCGAACATATTGCGTAAGGTTTTCGTTTGAAACCTGTAAGACGGCATTATTTCGTTCTACATTCTAGGCATTGGTAGTTTCTTTTCGTGGAAGATACCGTCGTTCAATAGATTTGTCACTACACTGCGAAATATTTTAGTGTTTGGTTGTCGTCTTTCTGGGTAGTTGTTTTGATAGAACGAATATAACATTCCAAAATGTCAAAATATTCTTCATTACTGAACATACTGTTGAATAATATTTAAAATCCACAGGAAACAAACTATTTAGTACAAAATGTTTAGCAACGTGTTAAATACACCTCAAATTGTTTAGATAATTAAGAATGACACTATTCTTAATTGTAGCGATAGTGTTATATCCATAGCAACCTTTTTTCTCTCGTTTTTCAGTTGACTTACGTTTAAAAATCAAACAATTTTCAAAGGCGTCTTCGTAAATCATTAATCTGCTTTTTATTGAGTTCTATTAGTAAATTTAGTTATCTACTATTTAATTAAATTATAACATTTTTTTAGGATAATGTTGTAATGTAAAATATCATTTGTAATAATGGGCCGATGCATTGGTGTGCACAAAGTTCCTATTTTTTTTTATCGTGAATCATTACGGAATATTATGTTAAAAGTAGAAGTCGATTGTTAGACTTCATGACCTACTGCTTTTTAACACTTTTTTTGTCATTTGTTTTCTGGAATTGGATTTCATAGCCTACTATCCCAAAACGGGTTTTCTCAAAATTGTGAGTGAAATTACAATATTTCTCAAGCATGTTGTACATCATTGGAAAGCTCTTTTTACAGGCTATCACATGAGCAAAAAATCCAATATGGCTGCCATAATAAAAACAAACGTTGATACCTGTAGCTCAAAAACAAATGACAATTCAAAGTTGAGAATAGTACAGAAAGATTACTCTGTAAAAAGTGTCCTGATAATTTGCAAGTTTTAGACATGTCAGATCAACGCCTACTTAGATATTGAAGAAAAAAGGAATCGACAATTTTTTTTTCAAAATACCTCGAGAACGAAAAGAGGCAGGGCAAAATACAAGTCATATTTGTAACGAGCATGAAATTCTACAAAACATTGCTAATTTAACCGTCTCCCTACATCTAATAATAACGGAGATAGCAATACATTCCCATCCAGTTTGGGACACAGTATATATATATATATATATATATATATATATATATATATATATATATATATATATATATATATATATATATATATGACTGAAAACTGTATTTTTTTTATTCAAACAACGTAAGGTCTTGAAAATGTGCATCATTGCGACACAAGCAAGCTTCGAAAAAGCTTTTGGAATTAACGATACTGCGATGTGCAAAACACACCCAGCCCAGACTCCTTGATAATCACTGTTTCATTTAATATTTAGTAAAGTAAACTTCAGATTCATTATAAGCAAGTACAATCCACGCAGTCAGAAGCAAGTAGAATGCATGCAATCACGCAATATAAAAATTTTAACAATTATTACGAAATTTAAATTGCAACTAAAACGTAATTTGTTCCATTGCTATTTGACAAACTCGTAGACGGTGCGCTTTGTTTTGCGTTATTAGGATTACAGTCTCAAGGCTGTAAAACATGACAGGTAACGCAGGAGTTCGCCTTAGGTTGGTGGAGATGTTTCCAGAGGATGTAAATGCTTCATATGCCGTCCACATATAAGTAGTGTTGTTCTATGATACTTTGACAGATAATTTGACCGGTCAAAATCGAAGATATTGACTCGTTAGTTTTTGCTCGCCATCTATACTATTATAGCGGAACTTTCCACATGGATGAAAGATTGTGACCTGTATTACCTGTCAATTTATCTATGAATTGTTGGACCCTGTTCTAATCTTTAGGTTCTGATCTGTGGTTCTAACCTCAACGTACCTGTCGTTGTCACATCTCACCTGTCACATGTCAATAGCGTTGCCTATTTAAGTTGTCTTTTGTAAAAAAGAAGCGAACCAAGTCCTAAAAATGAAATTTGGTCATACTACAAGGAAGTGAGGGAAGCAGGGAATATAAATGAAAAATGATACATCACGTAAAATGAAACAATCAAATGCATAATTTTTTTTAAAGTTGTACCTATAATACTGTTGAGATTTAAGATATTTATGTTGATTTGTTAGGATTATTTTAGTTTACAATAAATTGACGCAATCGTTTTATCGTTTTTTTTTACTTACGTATACATGGAAGATAAAAAAATGCGCACAGTCAATAAAAATATATGTTCGATAGATTTTGACGTGAATTGACTGAGGTTTTGACCAAGATTATGACCAAACGTTTTTGGCCGCTCAAAATCCCAACACATAAGTACAATTTGGAGAGTCCCATTCATCACGATACAGTTTTCACACCAGACGATCGTTTACTAAATACTGTTAGCATCATCAGAGGGCTCCCTTTCTTGTTTGTACTCATCAGAAGTTCGGATCTTCAGTTAATGACGTCCCCGTCAAGCTCACTCGCCTGGTGACTTTTACGGTCTGTTTTTGTCAAGCAACGTACACGTATTATTGCACCACATCAATCCTGTGGTTGTCAAGCGTAACGTGGATGTTGACTCATGGCCTTGGTTTCTGGAGGATCATCATCAGTCCCACGGCCTCTGCAACTTCCTTCAGCTCCTTTGGCATGAATCTAAGCTCGACGTCGTCGTCGGTGTCCATTGAGACGTCGTCATCAGCGAAGTGCATTCAACGTCTTATAGAGCAAAAGGATAAACAGCTTCAAAGAAACAGTGTCATGTTGTCAGACTTCCCCTTTGACGTGAAGAGTGGCATGCTCATATACATTCCTGATGAAGTATAAATATCTAGATAATAACGGATATAAAATTTCTAAAGCTAAAATAAGAAACATAATTGAACTTGTTCATAGACGTTACAACATACAGACTGCAGGGAAAATATAAATTAAAATAAACGTTGCATAAGGTATACCGATGACGTAGCGCTCTTAGGATAAACGAACAAAGAATAGTCATTATGACGAAAATATAAGTAAGAATATGACTGCGAATAAAAATAAAAAACCAAATGGCCAGCAAGTGGGGTATAGTAATAAATGGGGGAAACCCCAGCTGCCCTCCCGCGTGGCTGGAAGGATTGTCCTCTTCTTCTGTTGTAAAGTCTGTTCATGGATGAGCTGCTGACAAGACTTAGCAACGAGATTTAACACCCTAGAATATATGTGGATGATCTGGTTATTCCAGTCAAAAGAAAATTTACATGAAGTAATGAATTTACATGAAGTAATGAACGCATGCAACGCGTTCTAACCCTAGTACCTGGGCTACCAAGGAAGCCTTGGAGTCAGTCCTGAAATGTCCACAATAGTACCGTTTACCAGAAAAAGAAACACAGAGGGAATTGTTCATGTTTCTGCAGGATAAGCAAATTGCTGTTCTAGCAGAGGACAAATATCTATTAGTCATCCTAGACTCTCAACTTCCCTGGAATCAGCAGACCGAGACAATAGGCAATTTGCATGTTTTTTTTTTCTTATCACATCTGATAGACATCCCACAAAGATGATTTTTAATATTTTTTTCATTTCACATACTACAAAAATAACGATGCAAAAAAATATTTGAAAATCCGAATTTCATAATTGATTTCAAACACCACTATTTTGCCGGCATGATCTGTGACGTTACTGGACGGTAATGCCAACAATGACAATGACCTTGCTTCTCTGTGTTTTCATCCTGTGTTGCAAGCTATTGATTTAATATTGGCTTCTGCACGTGATTTTATTTATGATAATATGAAACATAAAGCTGATAAATACTGTTATAGTACCAACGTGTACAAATACGACTATAAAAACTCCAGAGAAACTATTTTTGATTGTTCCAAAAGTGTTTCAAATTAGAAAGCAATGGTGCAAAGTTATAAAGCGGGATGAAAGGAAAAATCCACAGTTATCTGAGAAAACCGCCTTATATTATTGTGAAGACCATTTTAATGTAAGAACCTTCTCATTTTCACAATGACTATTTATATTGTATATGTTATATTGTAACCAGACCTTGATTTGCAGGGTGAATTACTTAACAGAACGGGTCAACGGGTTTATCGAAACGGTCTCGAGCGCCAGATTTTTGAAAGGGTTTACTCCCTGTGAGGATGTCTGAGACCTCGTCACAAGACTCTGGCCACAGTGGTGATCAGAGTGCTTGGATAGCTCTGTGGAGAGGGTCCGGTAGCCTTTGGTATAACAGGCCGTGTAGTTACCTCCGAGGTTGCGGGTTTCAATCGCTCCCTCGGCAATTCCCCGACCTTCTGAAATTCTATATAGGTGTAGCAGATTTGTTTGCGGGTATAGTATATACTAGATATGCTTTCCACACTATTTATTACCTAACGATACGTTACAATTCACTACTATTTACAATTTGAATGATACTTATTACGTTAATTTATCCTAAAAAATTATATCCCCGATGACGAGCCTACAAAGCTAATTACACCCCCCTCCCCCCTCCCCGGAGAAGAAATACGGAAGACACGATGACGAATATTCCGAGTACCGTAGTTTACGACTCGTAGATGCAGCTATTAAGTGGATTAATTCAAGAAACGCCCCTCAAAAAGACGGTATTGTTGAAGTCGGTATCACGGGGTCAAAGCACTTCGACACCCAGGGTGTCGACAATGAACGGGGAAAGGTTAGGGGGGACACCATGTGAAAGGATACCGCTGCGCCCTAATTTGACCTAAGCCTTCTTGTGTAACTACAGCGTCCAAGCCAGGATCAAACCAGAACGGTCGTGCGTAATCCAGTCGAAAAGTCTGTGTCAACTGCAGCATCACCTTTCGAATGTGTTACCACAGCAATAGGATATGGAACGTAGGGAAACTTGGCTCGGTCCCACGATCTCGACGTCACTGGAGAGACACCCTACTCTTAGAAAATATACGAAAATTCGCTATATATAACTCCCGTAAAGATTTAAAAGGTTCTTACCTAGACTGTGTTTGAAGAATCTAAAAGGACAATGATTATTATATGCGGTACGCAACGGACGGTATAATACTTCCAAAACTTTGTTATAAAAGATTTTCTATGCACTTGAAATGGAGCTCGGTCGGTGAATTTAACTACGCTGCAACAAGCGGATTTTTTTTCCGATCGCCTTTCTTGTATCTCATGTCCCCGACAACACATAAAAATCTTAATCGGTGGTAGATACATTATCGTTATATTGTGCATATATGTTGTTTACTACAAAGAGACAATTCGAAATGCGTACCTGTTAAAAATATTAATGATAAATAAATGTATTTACTGCGGAGAATATTTTTAACAGAGTAATTTGTATTACATTTATTTCCAAGCGGTCGCTTTTAGTATCCACAGCTGTCCCGAAAATATCTACGTCGTTACAATATAAGGTTAAATTTCCTGTCATACGTTATTAAGTTAGGTTGTAATTTCCATGTGGTCAAGATTGACGTATTATTTCAGTTAAAACAAGATATGGACAATTCTTGGCGACATAACCTCATGGGGAATGTGAAACTGAGATTAAAAAAACCATGTAGTACCTCGCATTTTCTCTTTCCATCGGCGAAATGAAACATATCCAGTCGAAAGAGCAGCAGCTTTAAAAAGAAATAGAATGTGTTCGATTGAAGAAGCTTTCGTAGAAACTTAACTGCAACACGAGGAAGGACTGTTCTGGTAATAATGGAAGACACTTTACTCTATTCAACAAGAAAAAACACAATAAACGAATAAAATTCACCACGGTGTTGAGAAACAAGCGACCGTACTTATCATACCATAAGGCAAATGTAAACACGCCATCTATTCACTGTCCAAGTACCTCATGACCAATAGCAGAACGGTAGCGGTCACGTGATAATAATTCGTAATTTTTTGATTTTAAAATTATTTTTCTGTCCACTACATATGTTTTTGGGTATTTTCATGCATGTTCTATGTATGAAAAACTATTAGGTAAATTTTAAATTTATTTAATCGAAAAGCCATGCAAATTGTCTATTATCAGAAATGGTGGTAACGCTTATGGCGGTCAGACGAATCTACGGCAAAAACTGGGGCCTAAAACCCTTTATGGTACACAGGTTCTATACCAGGATGGTAAAACCAGCAAGAACATATGCCGTATTAGTATGATGGCCAAAACTCTGACAATAGGCAGCCAAGCTAAAACTAAGCGAGATACAAAAAATACGGCTATTTGGGATTCACAGCGGCAATGAAACCACCCTCCCCAGCGGCCATGGAGCCACTCCTGGACCTTCCACCACTTTAGATGACATTTATGGGAGAGTCGAGGCTGGATCTCCATTAAATAAAACGCTCAGGTCAACCGGCACAAGTTAGAGCCGGACATACAGGCTTAGTGCGTGACGTGGGGGAACTCATATTTGATATAAATTCAGACTACATCACTCGCCCCCCTTCGAGGTAATGCTAGACCAGAAGGAGGTGAAAATCAACTATGTTCACAATGACGTACACCTGATTTTTTGTATTATTGATTAGTACCTACTTGTGGATACATTTTGAACATTTTATTTACAGGAAATGATCTTGTCTTATTCGTTATTTTTTTATTGTTGTTTTCAATAGAGTTTATGTTTTCCACCCTTTAAATGACTAATTTCAAAATTGAACAATGTGAGGTACAAAATTTTGAAGGTATCGTGTAGACAGTTCAATGACCTATCAAAAAAGGGGGGGTTGTCATTTTAAAAAAATGTCGACGACGTCATAGTTGAAAGGTAGGAATGGGAGAAACGCAAATATTATGCAAAAATATGTAGTTTTGAAAACTAGAGTTGACCTGTTCGAGCATTTCGTCAAAACACAAATCTCTGCAATTTTGATGAATTTATTCCATAATTTTGCTGCTCATTGCATAAACTATGCAACTTTCTGTATAATTTTCCTCATTTCTGTCGCCACAATATCATCAGTGTCCCAACTCCTGCAGTTCATGGACTTATTACACGGGTTAGGCTTCATAAAGTAAATAC
This sequence comes from Tillus elongatus, assembly GCA_964006375.1. NCBI lineage: Eukaryota > Metazoa > Arthropoda > Insecta > Coleoptera > Cleridae > Tillus > Tillus elongatus. The sequence continues at coordinate 42,365,072 of OZ023263.1, read as the reverse complement.
AAGAGTTGCATCAGCACCCCAAATATATAAGAACTTTTTCCATTAGAGTGGAGATATCTCTAACATTCTTGCACTGATAAATATTTAATAAATGCACACAGATGGTTTTGCAACAGTTTTAGCACAGAAAGTGATTAGGCTATTTTATTTCTCCTCGTTCTAATATTATTGGGCAGGATCCTCTAGTTCTTGTGAATTCTATTATTCTCTTCATATGTTTCGTCTTGGTGTAAGTGCAAAGACGAAGACATGTCAGTTTTCATTCGTTAATATTAAATAACTGGTTAATACTAAATTTGAGTCACCTGACACTGAAATGACTTCCTGGAAATCCTCTGCCTTTCATTAATTTTTTAAACGCGAGCATCATACGTCTTTCAAGAAAAGAATACGTTATGAAGTTTTACCTGGCGTTTCTCCCACAACATGTCCTCTCATTTTAGCATACAGAATGCTCCACTTTTTAGCGATGACATTTCGCAGTTTCGTAGGATAAAGGGTGCTTAAAACGAATTTTGGATTAAAGTATAAACGCCTATTGCCCAGTTTAGAAGTTACGTTATATTTTAAATCTGGTTTTTTAATGATTTAGTCTTTTTACTAAAAACCCTACACTAAGCGTTACTTTCCTAGATTATTACCAACAGTTATTACATTTTTTTATAAACCCACCGTTTTATCAGATCAATATAAAATGAATATAAATTCTATATTTCACCAAATCGTTCGTGATCTTTTTGTTGGAGCATTTATTAAATAGCAGTTTAGACAAATTTTTAGCATGAAAGTGAATTAAAATGTTCCATGATTAAAGCTATATACAATGTGATACAAAATTGTGTTTCTATTTATAAAGGAGTCTACATACTTTAGTATACAGTTAGAGTAAGTTTAATGCATATTATAAAATTATGATTTTGCTACTAAGCCAAAGACTTCTAAAATACTTTTCCATTTTCTAATAATGATTTGCAATCGCAAATTTTATAAAAGATAGATTGATTGCGCCAGTTCTCTCAGAACTTTCCATTGTAAGTTCCTTGTTTGATGAGGTTTTAGCAAATTTTTATAAAAAAAATTTCGCTCGTAGCGAGGTAGAGACTTTGAAATTTTAGACGCACGCACGCACGCACCCGCTAATATATATATATATATATATATATATATATATATATATATATATATATATATATATATATATATATATGTGTGTGTGTGTGTATATATATATATATATATATATATATATATATATATATATATATATGTATGTATATATATATATATATATATATATATATATATATATATATATATATATATATATATATATATATATGGTGTGAAACACAGTTATGGAATAAAATTCATTATTCAGCAAAAAAAAAGTTTTTGCGGAAAACGCTGAGACACCTGAATTTGTCGAACATTATCTTATAATGGTACTTAAAAAATTAAACTCCCACCATTTTACCCCCCCCTTCCCCACACACACTTTATCCATATTTTTTAAAATAGCAACCCTACATTTTTTCATCACAGTTGGATGGATCACATTTTTCTGAATGCGGAGATACCCCATATGCATGGTCTAATATTACAGTTTTCAATACAGGAAATTTAATACTGGAAAACTAACTAACTAACTTCATTGACTCTTATCTTAAATTTCTTATCTTGTCTTTTATATAAAACGTACATGTTATCATTAATCGTGCCCTGGACGAAACAGTGTCCCTGCCTATCCCAAAAAAAACCATCAAATTTAAAAAAATAAGAAAAAAAAAACAAGCAAAAAAAAGATTCATTAAAGAAAAAGTAAAAAACAAAAAAAAGATATGAGGAAAAACAAGAAAGAAAAAAGTAAGCAAAAATAATAATATTTATAAATAAGTTTAAATATTGTATATTTGTATATAGGTAACATAATTCTGTCTTCTAGATATATAATACAAAATAATGTGTAGGTATTTGTATATATTTGTATAATATATAAAAAAGCAAAAGTCTGTGGCTGATGGAATTACTGTTCCAAGGTCATAAATACCTCCACCTCCACCTCCACCACCACCACACCATCATTAATCGTTTTTTAGTAACTACCAATTTTTGCAGAGTGAAAGGTGAAACTTAACAGTTATGTTTTATTTTGTGGTGTATTGTGTTGAATGCACGGTCTCCTCATACATTAGTCGTAATTTTGTTCCTATAATTTCAATTAATTTTTGGTCTAATAATGCGATACTTAACTGAAACTCTGCTAACGAAAATATAAATGATGATTGGGTATGGTGATATGTGTAGAACACAGGCACAAGTTGTTAACCAATTTAATGAAAACCATCCGGATTTTCCCCCACTAATCCAGGGAACCGTGTCTAAGATATATTCACAGTTTCGTGATTATGGACACGTTAAATCACTCCCTAGGAGACACAAGTTTGTTGAAGAAGATGTAAAACTCAATATTTTATTGGCTTTTTAAGAAGAATCAACAACTTCTACCCGTCAAGTTGCACGTGAAAATGATGTTAATCAATCAACAGTTTTAATGTGTCTCACAAACGAAAAAATGCATCCCTATAAACTACAACACGTTCGAGAGTTGCTTGACGGTGATTATGATAGAATACTGCAATTTTGTGAACAACTGCTGGACATATTACATAGAAATGTTATTTCTTCTGCTGACGTTCTGTTTTCCGATGAAGCAACATTTCTTTTCAATGGCGATGTAAACAGGCAAAATTGCAGATACTGGGCTGCCGAAAACCCCCACTGGATGCGACAAGCACACACTCAGCGTCCTGAGAAGTTGAACGTTTGGGCTGGTATCATTGGTGATCACGTAGTTGGACCTGTTTTTATATAAAATCTAAACGGTTCAAGATATTTAAAAATGCTAAGAGAACAGGTTGTCCCAATGTTAGCAGATTTGTATCCAAATATAATGGAACCTAATTTCCCCATGAAAGGATATGGTTTCAACAAGACGGTGCACTGCCCTACTTTGCTCTTCAAGTACGGGAGTATTTACAGGAAGTCTTTCCTTAAAGATAGATTGGATGAAGAAGTTTCGTAGAATGGCCCGATAGATCACCAGATCTTACACCTCTTGATTTCTTTTTATGGGGATACCTCAAAAACAGAGTGTATAAAATGCAAGCTGCTGATTTAGATGATTTGAAAATGAAAATAACAACATAAATTAGGAACGTAACGCCTGACGTGTTGAAGAGAGTTAGGGAAGAATTCCAGAGCAGATTATTTCGTTGTGTGCAAGTGAATGGAGAACATTTTGAACATTTATTATAAGAAAGGGAAATTTTCATTAAGTTTTCGAAATTTGAATTTCAGGGTAAACTGTTTAGTTTTAATATTCCGGTATTAAATTTCCACCCTGTATTAAAAACTGTAATATTATACCATACATATGGGCTATCTCCGCATTCAGAAAAATATGATCCATCGAATCGTAATGAAAAAATGTAGGGTTGCTATCTAAGAAAAAAAGGATAAAGTGGTGGGGGTAAAATGGTGGGAGTTTAATTTTTTAACTATGATTATAAGATAATGTTCGACAAATTGAACTTCTCGTATCTCAGCGTTTTCCACAAAAACTATTTTTTTCTGAATAATGAATTTTATACCATAAGTGTGTTGTTTCACACCGTATATATATATATATATATATATATATATATATATATATATATATATATATATATATATATATATATATATATATATGTATGTATGTATGTATGTAAAGTCTGGTCTGAAACTGACCTCGGTTCCAAGGGAGGCTATTTCGCGATTATTTAAATAACTTTCTTTAAATTCAAAAGTAGCGATCTCTTAGTAGCGATTTTTTTTCTACGAAAATTCGCCATAAGGGAGTTTGACAAGTTTCAGAAAGATACTTTGTGTTTTGTTAAGGAAGACTCTACCTAATCTACTTAAGTAGATTTTTTTTAAACCACATTAATAGTAGTAAAAGGTAAGCACATAGAAAATTGATTATACAATAGAAACAGACAGTAGGTACTTTGTAAAAAAAAACTCAATTTAATTGAACTCTATACAAGACTCAAACGGTGCTGTTCACTCTGGCGGGTATAAACAAAGCCTGCAGCTAAAATACCGGGACCCAGAGTTCCAAGTTTCAGTCAGAATAGTTCGTTCACCTCACAGATAAGGCCACTACTAGTCGAATGAGTCGAGCCGAGTACTGGAGCTCCTACACGATCAGGTCCAGCATCAATGATGCACAAAGAGGTCGTTTCACTTTTATGAATGATCTTATCGCATATTACACACCTGTTTCGGTTTAAAAGCCTGTTTAAAAATATAGTTCCTCTTTTTTCTATTTCCAAACAATGTGAGAGCCAGGTCGATAGTTAATGTGTGTTCAGCTATTCAAAATTTGCTTGCTGGCAAGAAACGAAATTAGTGTTTGAAGTTCTTTATTCGGTTGGTTGATATTCAATTATGGGAATTTATTCAATTTACTTTGTGAAGTCAGTGTAAAACTAAATGTTACACTATTTAGATAAAGACTGGAATAACATTCTTGCTTATCTTTTGCTTGATCCTACCTTACAGGCTTTAATTCAATTTTGCTCCGGCTTTTATCAAGAATTTTATGTTTGCGTCAGCTACTTTATCGCAAATTTTCTGAGAAAAAAATTAAGCTTTTGAATTTAGAAAACCAAAACTTTCACATTAATACAAATAATACACTATTCATGGAGATAATAGAATTTATTAAGAATAGCCAAATATATCGTATGGTTTAAAGCAACAATATAAATAGTATAAATTATATGTGTGTGTATATATGAGTGTATATTAATTTGTAGACAAATTGGGACAATTGTGTGAGTGCATGTGAGGGCACGTAGGTGTGTGTGTGTGTGTGTGTGTGTGTGTGTGTGTGTGTGTGTGTGTGTGTGTGTGTGTGTGTGTGTGTGTGTGTGTGTGTGTGTGTGTGTGTGTGTGTGTGTGTGTGTGTGTGTGTGTGTGTGTGTGTGTGTGTGTGTGTGTGTGTGTGTGTGTGTGTGTGTGTGTGTGTGTGTGTGTGTGTGTGTGTGTGTGTGTGTGTGTGTGTGTGTGTGTGTGTGTGTGTGTGTGTGTGTGTGTGTGTGTGTGTGTGTGTGTGTGTGTGTGTGTGTGTGTGTGTGTGTGTGTGTGTGTGTGTGTGTGTGTGTGTGTGTGTGTGTGTGTGTGTGTGTGTGTGTGTGTGTGTGTGTGTGTGTGTGTGTGTGTGTGTGTGTGTGTGTGTGTGTGTGTGTGTGTGTGTGTGTGTGTGTGTGTGTGTGTGTGTGTGTGTGTGTGTGTGTGTGTGTGTGTGTGTGTGTGTGTGTGTGTGTGTGTGTGTGTGTGTGTGTGTGTGTGTGTGTGTGTGTGTGTGTGTGTGTGTGTGTGTGTGTGTGTGTGTGTGTGTGTGTGTGTGTGTGTGTGTGTGTGTGTGTGTGTGTGTGTGTGTGTGTGTGTGTGTGTGTGTGTGTGTGTGTGTGTGTGTGTGTGTGTGTGTGTGTGTGTGTGTGTGTGTGTGTGTGTGTGTGTGTGTGTGTGTGTGTGTGAGAGAGAGAGAGAGAGAGAGAGATGGAGAGAACGTGAGTAATTGCTAACACAGAGAGCAAGGATACATTTGAAGCAAACAATATAATATTTTAGTTTATATGTGTACATTGTGTCGTTTTAATTAGAGTTTAAGTTGGGTAGATATTTAGGTTAGGTTTGAATGTGAGTGGGCCATACCGGTCCCTCCGCCGCGATAAGGTCTATTGTGGCTAACGCCTAATGGTCTATATTTCGCCCAACAAAGCCAGCCTCCTGCAGAGGTCGATAATCTTTGTGGGAGAAAGTTGGTCCAGATCTTCCTGAGCAAGCTTTGTCTTGCCAAAGAGCAAGTACCTAGTCCTGTCCGCCGCCGGACAGGAACACACTACGTGCTGTGCTGTCTCGTCATTCTCCATACACACCCGGCACTCAGTTTCCTGACCGACTCCAATTCGGCGCGCAAGCGGCAGTGTCCTGTATACAGGCCGACTAGAGTACTCAGTTGTCTGTTTAGCTCTAGAAGTTTTTTAGCACTTGACTCAGACAGGCCATTTATGAAGGCCTTAGAGTGAGCTAATCCTGGAAGATTTTGCCATTGCTGAATTGTCATTCTTTCTGTCCAGGTCTTTAAGGTGCGTTTTGCTGTGCATGATTTTATCCCCAGCACCGGTTCTGGTCCGATATAGTCCCTCTGGGCACCACTCCTGACAAGCGCGTCGGCCGCAACATTGCCATCATGGTCCGAGTGACCCGGCATCCAGACCAGCGACACCTCATTACAGCTGCCCAGTTCGGTGAGGGCAGATTTACAACTCCATGCCGTTTTTGAATTGCAACGATAGGAACCAAGAGCCTTTATTGCAGCTTGGCTATCTGTATATATCTTTATCGATTTGTGTCTGCACTGCTTTTCTATACTTTCCCTTTCACACAGCTCGATGGCATACACTTCTACCTGGTGTATGGTTGCATACTTGCCGAGGCTAGCTGATAGTCTAGCATCGGTGTTGCCTCCATATGCGCCGACTCCTACTCCCATATTGGTTTTGGAGCGGTCAGAATACCACCAGAGATCGGCTCTCAATAGGGTCGTTTGATTTCGTTCTCAGTCCTCCCTTTTCGGAAGGACGGTCTTGAAAGACAGATCTCTACTGATCTTTGTAGGTATCAAGTCTGAGACCATTCCCAGAATCCCATGACCCTCAATGTCTGACTTCCTTCGGCATGCTGTCGGTCGTTTGTTTTAGTCTGTACGTTGTCCACCTCGCCACCCTCTCCATCCATATGTGAAGAGGTGGAATATTAAAGAGGACCTCCAGAGCGGCTGATGGTGCGGTGCTTATCGCTCCCGTTATCATCAGACAAGCTTGTCTCTGTAGATGAGCCAGTTTGGCCCTCGCGATACCACGAAGTGCCTTGTGCCACCAAGCTATGGCTCCATATGTTATCATTGGTCTGATAACCACTACACAGAGCCAGTACATCTGTTGGGGGTTTGTTCCCCAGTTATTTCCACAGATTCTACGGCATGTCCACAGTGACAGTTTAGCCCTGCGGATTACATTATCTAACTGTACGTCCTAGTTGAGCTTCTTACCTAGGGTAACCCCCATTGCTTGTTCCGTAAATGGAATCGTTTCCCCCATAAGAATATGTGGTTTCAATCTGTCCAGCCTTCTTCTTCTGGTAAATGGAACAATGATCGTTTTGCGGGGGTTCACAGGCATCTGTTCCCTCCGTCACCAATCATTCACTACATTTAGTGCATCTTGAAGAGTACTTGCAAGTTCCTCCTCAGATTTGCCTCTAATCATTATGACAAGATCATCAGCATACGCTTGGACCTAAACCTCCCACAGCCAGAGGATAGCCAGCAAATCGTCAAAGAGGGACCACAGCAGGGGGGATAAAACTCCCCTCTGAGGGCACCCCCTCACAGCCCTGAAGCTGACCACCTCCCGCGGTGACGAGCGTGACAACATACTACCTGGTTCCGCAACTAGGTGGCGGCATGCTGCTTCGTGTCTTACCACTCACTTAGTGTTGGGAGGCTGGCTACCATAGCCGTATTATTTTATAGGTGTATTTTCGCTACAATTAGTATGCCGTACTGACGAGCTCTAATTAGAGCGAAACCGGTCTACGGTTCTAATTGTGGTGAGAATGCATCTAGCCTTACATACTTTGTCCCTATATTAGGGTAGAAATGGGCCAGGGCTGACAATTTACTAAATTGCTAGTTGGTTGTATACACTCTATTTTTTAACACAACATAGTACCTGGTTCCGCAACTAGGTGGCGGCACGTTGCTTCGTGTCTATCACTCACTTACTGTTTACGGCGTTTACGCGAAATACTTTTTTTGAAATTTGTCACCGCTACCATACTTCCACGCGTATTGACGACGTGGTGGGAAAGAACTGTCTAGACAGGACATTTCCAATAACAAGATTTTTAAATTGACGCAACCCAAGAATGTACCTTGAGGCAATTTACATCTCCTGCATACATTGTAACATTACAGTAAAACGAACTGAAAGAAATCATGTTTCAAATGGCCGATTATCAAACGGAGATATTGCAAGTTATGGCACTTAATATGGAAATACCTGATTTATAATGTAGACATCCTGCCTAGCACCAATATGCAGGTACTTATACACTATCAACTCTTGCGCTATTACAAGCGTCAGTTTTCCAGATATGGCCTCACGTACTATAATATCCCTTACATATAATTAACACCCCTTTCATGGGACCCAGCTATTATGTTAATAATATCGTGGTGCGTGTAAAGCTCGCCTTCACGATCATATTTTATGACTGAGACATTTTATTGTTGGCTTTATATTTGCCAAGCCAACTTTATATCGACACGTATGTTGTTATGATGTGTACACATCAAATATTCAAGCGAGATGATGCGCATATGAGATTTTTTCTGCATTCGTACATGGCGTACCTATGTGTGTATTTTTGTATGTGTGTGTGTGCCACATCAGATACAATAGAAGATAAATAAATAATATGATCCCATAAAAATGAACAAAATATACAAAGTAGAATTAGACGTTATATTACTTCCACATCATCACGTGTGGAAATATCGCATCGGTGACAAAAATTTCAAAAAAAAAATTTCGCTTAAACGTCGTAATTTTTTTTTGGTCTGTCGGTCGGTCTGTCGGTCTGTACCTCTGTCTGTTAGGTAGACGCAATAACTTTCGAACGAATTGAGACATCATCTTTAAATCTGGTATTCACTTAACACTCGACAAAGCAACGCTTAGAATTGTTCTCGGGTAATATCGCTTCAGGGGTTAGGGGATAAATGAGGGGTGATTTGGTAAAAAATTACATTTTTTCGCTAAAACTGGAGTAATCTAACGTTTCAGAAGATTATGGGTACAGGAATAAGAATATTTTCTTTGTGGTTAAGTCATGGACCCGAAATTCATTCCATGAGAATGTCTTTCTGGAGAGGATAAATTATCACAGCTATATGGAAGTTATGATTCAATTTGCAGCACTACAACAAATAATTAATACCAAAGCTTCATACATTGAAATATTTGTTCATTCGGCTTGTCATATATCGCTTTGGTTGACATTCGGGTGTTTTTGGAGGACCTTGTCTTTAAAACTTTTGACATTTATGTTTAATATTTGATAATTTTACACGTATCTTTAAATTTAAAACTTTTGGAATACTAAAGGATCAATCTATTACAAATGAAAAATTGCCACTCATTAAGAGCTGTTTGACACTAATTACACTCTCTTCACTGTTTTCGTAGTTCACTGTTTTCGTAGTTTTGATGTTTTAAAACTTCAAAACCGTGAAATAAATTTAGATGCCATTTGCATTTTATGAATTTTGAAAAAAGTATATGTGTTCATGAATTTAAATGCCTAAAAATATATAAATAATTAAATTTGTTTTTTTGGTGGTGTTTTTGTAACATAGCTCTTTTTACAAGCCTCTTTTGGAATGAAAATATGCCACCTTTACAATTGAATTTGTACATTTGAAATACTTAAATCTATTCACATAAACCTAAATTAAACCTTATTTAAAACAAACTGTAACTATTCATGTAGTTCAAACTCTGTATACTGTCACAGTACCTTTGGTGTTCAGTTTTAATAAAGAGTATGTAAGTTCATAGCTCTCGTTTAAGAAAGTTTCTACATGACCTTGATATAGTTCTTGTATTTATATCACTACAATTTCTTTTTTACGGTTTATTTTTTATTTATTTCAATAACACACCACGAGGGCTCACAGCCTAAATACTATCGTACCGTGGGTGTCGATAAGGAGGAAAGAGGCAACTTGTTAATTCTGAACTTGAAGGTTTGGAGGTTCGGAAGAGAAGAAAAAACATGTTCCGGCAAGAAATTCCACAACTTGGAAGTCCTCGGGACAAAAGAGCGGGCATAACAAGATGTTCTATAGAGACAGAACCCTCCATGAGTCTGCGATCCTCATCTAATTGGGCCAAAGAGACAGGCTTAGAATATTGTATATTTGAGTGGAGGGTGCTGTCGTCCGCGTAACTGTGAACTGGGTTGGATGTGCTAGAGAGGAGGTCATTGATGTGGAGAAGAAACAAAGTAGGGGCTAAAGCTGAACCTTGAGGAACTCCTGCATTAATTGGATACAGTTTAGAGGAATGGCCAACCACGACAACAGAAATGCTCTGGTTGGAGAGGAAATTTGCTGTCCAGGTACAGAGTTTTGCTGGTAGGCCATAGGCCGGAAGTTTATTAAGCAGCGCTGCGTGCCAGACCTGGTCGAATGCTTCGGATATGTCTAGAATCTTGGATTCACCGTGTAGTTCCATAGACTTGTTTCAAGAATGGGTGACAAACGACACGATGTCGGCAGTTTATCTGAGCTGACGGAATCCATACTGCCTGTCGTGGATTAGACTTTTTTTTTTCAAGAAATTTTAGTAATTCGGTATTTGTATACTTTTCCATCACTATGGAGACGACTGAAAGGAGAGAAATAGGCCTGTAGTTCCTTGGAAGCGCTTTGGATCCTTGTTGGGGGCGGGTTGTACTCGAGCAGTTTTCCAGTTACTAGGGAATATGCCTCTATTGCAAGATGTCTAAAACAGACGAGTCAGGTCAGTAGCAAGTTATGGTGCGCATTTTTTGAGAACAACTCCTGTGATCTCGTCAAGGCCATAGGCTTTCCTGGTATTAAGAGAAGAGAGCATCTTTCGAACCTTTTTAGTTTTGAAAATGATATATGTCATTCTATGCGCGACATTAGGGATTGTTGGTGGTAGAACATTTGGAGGTGGGTTGAGAGTAGAATTGCCGGCGAACAACGAGGCAAAAAGTTCAGCACTGTCCAGGGCGGTAGAAACAATTTCATCCCCTGAAACAAGAGGTGGGAACGTGCTCTTGCAGAAATTATTTCCAATAGATTTATCAAGAGTCCAGAAGGGTTTGCTGCCGTTGGAGTTTGAGAGGACTTTGTTTTTGATGTGGTTATTAAACAAGTTTTTTGCCTCAGAAAGAATGCGGACATAGCGGTTTCTTGCGTCGTTAAATGCTTGACGGTTTTCTTGACTGGGATTGTGTAGAAGCGTTTTGTGAGATTTGACCTTTTCAAGTCTGGCCTTGTCACAGGATTTAGAGAACCAGGGATTTTGAGTGGCTGAAGAGGTTTTCTGTGTACGTGGAATAAATAATTCCATGCCAGCCTGGATGATTTCGTTGAGGTTTTGTGAGATATCAGAGGGGTCAGGATGAAAGAAGCAGACAGACGCCCATGGAAATGAGGAATAGCAAGCCCGCATTTCGTCCCAGTTCGCGGAGTTGTAGTGTCAAAAGATACGTGGGTGTGGTTACTGTGTGACCTTGGGTTGCACTGCGCAGGAAGCAGTGACCATGCCGTGGTCAGAGCGACCAAGGGGGGCCGTGACTGATGTCTTATAGCATTCAGGTTTTGTAGTAAGAAGAAGATCCAAGGGATTTGAGCTGTGTGTTGGAATGCAAGGAAAGTAAGTAGGTTGCCGAACCATATTGGCTAAAGAATTGCTGACTGCGAAGGCATCCGCTGCTCTCCCTTGTAGATTGGTTTTTGAAGATCCTAGCCATTCCTTATTATGGACATTGAAGTCATCAAGAATAGTGACCTCGGAAGAAGGATATTCAGAAATCAGATGGTCGGTTTTTTCAGAAAGGTAGTCGAAGAGGTGGACAAAGTTGTTGCCAGAAGGTGACCGGTAAATGAAACAGATGATATACTGATTATCCTGCTTATATTATCACTTATCAGCATTTATAACAAATATGCAGTATCATTGTTTACTTGAGTATGCCCCTCTTGTAATTAATCATCTTAGTTAAATTAAACCGTTCTTTCTGCAAGTTGCGCTCAGCATAATGACTTGAAATTTTTCTCTAACTTTATAATTAGTATTCCTTGTTTTTATTGATCTTTTTCCTTCTTATATTCACGGCTCTCCATCAAATAGGATCAGCAAAAACCTGGACCTATTTGTGTCAATATTAAAAAGTTACGGGACGCAGCAAGTGCTTTATAGTAGTGAATTTTCATAAGAATTGTATTTACTACTATTATACAGCATAATACGAAAGTTAATAGTTTAAACTTACACAGACCTTGAAGATCGATTTTAGAGGTCCTAGTACGTGCACATTTGAAGAATTATTTCGAAAGTGTTGCCATCGATATCTCTTTATTATCAAAAAATTTTTGTGTTCTAACTCCTTTTGAGAAAAATGTCCAAAACTCAATTTTCTCAACAATAACAAAATGTCTGCTGAAAATTATAATTTCGGACTCAAAGATGACAAAGTTATTCAGGTGTTTTAAACAAAAATGAGATCTTGTTTAAAACGTATGAAATTTGTGCACTATTATTTCTCCAAATGTCAAAATATATATATATATATATATATATATATATATATATATATATATATATATATATATATATATATATATATATATATATATATATATATATATATATATACAGGGTAGCCCATTATTCTGGGATTCCTCGATATCTCCTAAGCTATTCAAGTTATCAAAAAAATTTAAAAACAAAGGTTACTTTGTTTTTGAAGGTGCATAACCTAAAATTATTTTAAACTATACAGCATGTCCCATAAGTCACCGGCAGCATGCAACTTTGATATTTTAAATGGAACACCCTATATATTATTACATATTTCGATCCTACGTAAAATTTCAATGTTACTTTATATAAAGTAATATATGTCATAAATCAATAGTTTTTGAGTTATTCAATTTTTTCAAAAAATTTTGACACTTGCACAGGTTTGCAAAAAACCTAATACTTTCTCTGCAAACAAAGATATCAAGATGTTTCTTGTTGTAAGCTTAAGCTTAGTATTCCTTAACTACGGATAAAATATTATCCTTCGATTTTCAATATACAGGGTGTTTATCTAGACTGTTCGCTTTGTCATATTTCAGACGCTAAAAACTATTTTTTTTCATATGAGACACCCTGTATATTTATTTTATTATTATTTTTATTATAGTATAATTTTTATATTATTATTATTGGATAACTCAATGCCTCGAAGGCCTATTCTAGTAAACAACCTTATGTACTTACCTTTTATTAAGGAAGGGTCAATGGAAAAAGATGGGTGCCTCTAGCATTTTCAACTTATTCAATATGTAATATTCATATTCTCGAAGTAATAAATGTTTTACAAAACTACTATATTAGATTGTCTTTAAGTATTGTATTAAATATGTTAAACAATTAAATAGGGAGTTTACGGAAAATATCACTCATGATTAAATTATTTGAACTGGTAAACACTGTAATAATTAAATAATAGTCAATATAATAATGTAACAGAAAATTAATTAATGAAAGGCTCAAATGTATTTCAATTATGTTGTACACAAAGATTTAATCTCTTTATGAAATTAGATCCTACATTCGACAACATTTCTGCAGTCACTAGCAAAACGGCATTTCTTAGGCGTTGGTACATGTCTTCTCGTGTTGTTACAGGTGTATTATAAACAGCATTTTTCACAAAACCCCAAAGGAAACAGTCTAATTTACTAATATCAGGTGATCTCGCTGGCCACAGAGTCGTACCTCCTCGGCCAATCCATTTATTTGGATACTTTTAATTTAGGAATTGAATAATGGGTCGAGTGAAATGTACTGGAGCCCCATCATGCTGAAACCACATGTCTCGCCTTATTTGCAAAGGAATCTCCTCTAAGAGATCGGGAAGAACAGTTCTTAAAAATTCTAAATACTGGGCCCCAGTAAGACGTTCCTCAAAGAAGTGTGGTCCAATAAGGTAACGCCCAATAATACCAGCCCATACATTTATGGTCCATCTATGCTGGTTATCAATTGCCAGTGTTATGTGGGGGTTTTCTGTTGCATAATGATGATAGTTGTGTCTATTTAACAAACCATTGCTATGAAATGTACATTAGTCAGTGAATAATACTTTATCAAAGAAACTGACATTAATATTCACTTTTTGGAGTGCCCATAGAGCAAATGTAACCCTTAGCTGATGATCCTGATCACTTAAATATTAAGTGACACATACACGGTAGGGAAGATACTTATTCTTTTTAACTATTCTTTCTACGGATGTTCTAGGAATGTCTAAGTTCCCACTCACATCCTTGGTGCTTCTTTGAGGTTCTTCTATTACAGCCAGCAATACATCTTCCTGTACAGCTTCAGTTAATACAGAGTTAGTTCCTTTATGTTTATTGTATGAAACGCTACCGGTTTCCTCAAATCTTTGCTTCAACTCTTGAAATGCAGTTTTTCTTGGCGATCTCCTTTCTGGATACCGCTCCCTGTGAACCCTTGAAGCCAGAAAACAGTTTCTGTGGCACTCTCCTAATATAAATACCATATCTACAAGCTCTTCTTTACTGAAATTCATTTTGATATGCACGGGTTCTTAATTACAAATAACAACACAAGTACTTGTTTTAAGTTTATATCGTCTGTCAGAATATTTTTGATTTGTCAATTGTCATAGCCTACCTATTATGATTTATTAATTCATTTACAAACCATCTATCTTTTTAAATTGACCTTTCCTTAATCAAAGGTAAGTACATAAGGTTGGTTATTAGAATAGGCCTCCGAGGCATTTTGTTATCCAATAAAACGACGGAAATTCTAATAAATAAAATATTCACATTGTAATGTTAATTTTTTGCTAAGTCCCATGCAACTCCTATAAGACACATACAATAACTTAAGATCTTCTTTGCTGTCATAGATTCTTATTAAAACCTGTTTGACCTAAAAGAATAAGTTATTAGAAGTTCAACTGCCTATAAGAATATATTTTGTTACTATTTGTTTGCCAAATTGACTAAATAATGTCAAAGCATACTAATTAATTACAGACTTTCGACCCAATAAAATAAAAAGTTGATTCAAACCTTAAAACCATATGTAATAGGTGTATAATATGCACCATATATCGATGCAGAATTGAATTCTCTATAAGATTCAGAAAAAATATACAGGGTGTTTCATTTGAAAAAAAATAGTTTTTAGCGTCTGAAATATGACAAAGCGAACAGTCTAGATAAACACCCTGTATATTGGAAATCTAAGGATAATATTTTATCCGTAGTTAAGAAATATTAAGCTTAAGCTTACAACAAGAAACATCTTGATATCTTTGTTTGCAGAGGAAGTATTAGGTTTTTTGCAATCCTGTGCAAGTGTCAATTTTTTTTGAAAAAATTGGATAACTCAAAAACTATTGATTTATGACATATAGTACTTTATATAAGGTAACATTGAAATTTTACGTAGGATCGAAATATGTAATAATATATAGGCTGTTCCATTTAAAATATCAAAGTTGCATGCTGCCGGTGACTTATGGGACATGCTGTATAGTTTAAAATAATTTTAGGTTATGTATCTTCAAAAACAAAGCAACCTCTATCTTAAGATTTTTTTCATAACTTGAACAGCTTAGGAGATATCGAGGAATCCCAGAATAATGGGCTACCCTGTATATATATATATATATATATATATATATATATATATATATATATATATATATATATATATATACGTATGGCTATACATTCATCAAACTGGAATCGATCCCGTAACCGTCTACATAGAAAAGCAGCACGCTACCACTGACCTATCTAAGGATACATTAACTAACGTTCTGTTTATATGATACTTGACACAGGCTTCATGCCCGGGATATTATATTAAAAGTATACGTAACAATTAATTACAGAATTTGTAGAATTGCCATTGAAACACATTCAACGACTGTTTCGGTCTTATCTGACGTCTTATGTTTAAGTTTAAAGATAAAAGAAACTATCTTAGAATCATTTTTATAGAGACGACTTGATTTTGTTTACATTTCTACTATATTATGCTACACTTCAGTCTACAACCCAGCATAATATATCTATGCTGTGCTAAAACTGTACTTAGCCCGTTCATCAAGCTACAAATATACTGTAGTTTAAAAATTAATTGGAAGCCACACGCCCACCATATCCCCACCCCCACCTCTCCCCAGTTCAATCACTTGGCCAATTTTTAATTTTATGTAGTCTGTGATTTGCGATATTTGTGGCCGAGATTTCACGACTGTTGGTTCGGGTAGTACGTTTTGTGCCTGTTATTTATATAGTTTGGTTACCGTTGATGTATGAATGAATCTACGCGTGGCAGTTAACTACTCTGTCTGCCAGGCATTGGGCTGTAAGTACTAAGTCGTTTCAACGCATGTCTTTCAGATTTTATTTTTAATTTGGAAGAACTCTGAATATTGTGTACCAAATTACTTAAAATTCACAACATAGTTTTATTTACACCATTTCTAGCCACATGTATAGTCTCATTCCAGTTACTCTGATACTTACAAAAATATAGCGTTTACAAAAATATTTTTGTACATTTCTGGGGGGAAAATGTCCGTTATAGCTGTTATACGAACTCGTCCGCGGTCTTAATATAGTGAAGATATGTGTCAAGTTTTGTTCAAATCAGTTGAGTGTTTTTTGAGTTATCGCTCGGATACATACATACATACATACATACATACATACATATATATATATATATATATATATATATATATATATATATATATATATATATATATATATATATATAAACTTTAACGGACCTTGTTTTTGGCTTCTAGGGACCCAGTCGCGTTCATCTGAAGAAATGTTTTCAAAAGTTTTTCTTCGTAACCTCTTTAATACCGAATTCTTCTTAATGAAAATTCGCGAAAATGCAGATGATTACCGCTACCAGGTCGCTTCAAACGTTCGATAAAACGTTTTATGTTTTTTCTGCATTTACATTTTTTTTTGAATGTTTTTTTATGTATTTTAGATGTATGTCTGTGTTTGTCAAATGTGAGGTTGTCCTAACCGTATATATTTGTGTGTGTAATGTAAAGCTAGATGTATTATAACCACCATTGGAAACAGATCCCAGTTTCGCTATTATTAGAGCTCGTCAGTGTGCTATACCAATAATAACCAAAATACATCCGAAGTAGTTGGCTTTAAGGTAGCCAAAGTCTCAGAGATAAGTGTGAACTGTATCTACAGCGTGGCCATCTATGTACGCAACTAGGTACTCTGCTGCTCTAGGGTATTTTTTTTGTAGATAGAGTCCGCCGTACAACCAACTAACGATTTTGTCAAACCTTTAGCCCAGTTACTACATTCGCATAGCAGAAGTTAATTCGAACATCATGCTCATTTAAAGATAGTTTTAAGCTAATCCGGAAATTCGCAACAAAACTGCTGCAGAGAGTCGTGGTTACGATGACAGGGTCACATCCACTTTAGACTGTGATGATAATAGTGGAAGCTTCCAGTTTAACAGAAGTTGAATAAACGGTGTAATTTCGAATGAAACCAGAAATTATTGTAGCAATTTCCAAAGCCATTCGTTGTACACAAAACCACTAAAATACTGAAATCTCTTCCAATATAAACTTAGGTTAACAGTACGAAACATATTAAGTGCATCGTACCAGACAGTAGATTTTCATGCAGACACGTCCATTAATTAGGGCATGAATGAATGAAGTGATAATAGTGACTTTTTATGATCGGACATAACTCTGTTCCAACTAACACATACAGCGAGAGAGTAATGACAGCGTATTTTGCGCGACTCAGTGACATAATTATGTTTAATTAAGTGAACGAACTGCAAATGAACCCAGAAGTATACCGTAGTCTAGTCGTTAAGTCTCATTACCTTATTAAATTGTGTCATGAAAAGCGTACTGCTCCTTCCATTAGTGTCGCCGTCAAGTCGCTAACATACGCTCTCTCTGGCACAGGCAAATAACTTCTTAGACTAGGTTTTTTGCTCTGGATTTTCTGTAGGCTGTCACGTAAGCCGTAAAGCTTGTTTTTTTACTGTGAGAATAAAACTTCTTGATAAGAAAGAACTCGCTTCCTTTAATGATCCAGGAAAAGGCTTTTGCTGTTTTAAGCTTTTCTTTATTTCGGTTACTAACGAGATTAAGATCCAAATAAGTACCAGTTACGCTATATTCAAAAATATCCAAAATCCACAGTAGGCACTTAGTAATGTTTAAAATAAACGCCGAGCTTACGGAGGTTCGCTAAATGAAAAACCAACACTAGCTCATATATCATACAAACATTTAGCCTTAATTATTTTAAGAACAAGCTCAGGGTCTTTGTAATGATATATAAATAGAAATTTAGCCGTAATTTTTTTTTTAATTTCAACAACACACCACGAGGGCTGACAGCCTAAATACTCTCGTACCGTGGGTGTCGACAGGGAGGAAAGAGGCAACTTGTTAATTTTGGACTTGAAGGTTTGGAGGTTCGGAGGAGAAGGAAAAACATGTGCCGGCAAGGAGTTCCGCAACTTGGAAGTCCTCGGGACAAAAGAGCGGGCATAAAAAGATGTTTTATGTCTGGTGACCTGGACAGTAAAAGGGTGCATCCCTGTAGATCTGTTGGGGGCAGCAGGTGGAGGAACTATGGAAGAAAGTTCATCTGAGCAGTGCCCGTGCAGATATCTATAAAAGAGAGAGAGGTCACCAACGGCACGTCGGTGGGCAAGGGAAGGCAGCCTTTGGATGAGGGTAGGGTCACCGATTAGACGTATAGCTCGCTTCAGAATCGAGTCCAAGATAGCGAGTGTAGAAGCGGCAGCGGCACCCCAGATGTGAGTGCACTATTCGAGGTTTGGCCTTATTTGTGAAGTATATAATGTATAGAGATTAGCTGGTGAAAAGTATTTCCGAGTCCGGAAGAGGAAACCTAATTTCTTAGCAGCCGCTTCTGCAATTGATGTGACATTTTGATGCCAATTGAGATTTCGATCCACAGAAATGCCAACAAGTGAAGAGGACTCATTACTTTGAATAACTTGGTTGTTCATTGTGATGGGTCTAGGGCTAGTGTCTCTCTTATGAGATAGAAACCAAGACTGAGATTTGGTGGAGTTAAATTGTACAAGATTTCTACTTGCCCAGCCTAATATTTTTGGAGATCCACAGAGATAGAACCCTCCATGAGTCTGCGATCCTCATCTAATTGGGCTAAAGACAGGCTTAGAATATTGTATATTTGAGTGGAGGGTGCTGTCGTCCGCGTAACTCTGAACTGTGATGGTAGGCTAGAAAGGAGGTCATTGATCTGGAGAAGAAACAAAGTAGGGGCTAAAACTGAACCTTAAGGAACTCCTGCATTAATTGGATACAGTTTAGAGGAATGGTCATCCACGACAACAGAAATGCTCTGGTTGGAGAGGAAATTTGCTGTCCAGGTACAGAGTTTTGATGGTAGGCCATAGGCCGGAAGTTTATTAAGCAGCGCTGCGTGCCAGACCTGGTCGAATGCTTCGGATATGTCTAAAGCGACAACCTGGGATTTACTGTGTAGTTCCATAGACTTGTTCCAAGAATGGGTGACAAATGAAACGAGGTCGGCAGTTGATCTGAGCCGACGGAATCCATACTGCCTGTCGTGAATTAGACTATGTTTTTTCAAGAAATTTTAGTAATTCGGTGTTTACATACTTTTTTAGAGACGACTGAAATGAGAGAAATAGGCATCTAGTTGCTAGGAAGCGCTTTGGATCCTTTCTTGGGGACGGGTTGTACTCGAGCAGTTTTCCAGTTATTAGGGAATATGCCTCTATTGTAAGATGTCTAAAACAGACGAGTCAGGGCAGGCGCAAGTTCTGGTGCGCATTTTTTGAGAACAATTGCTGGGATCTCATCAAGGCCAGAGGCTTTCCTGGTATTAAGAGACGAGAGCATATTTCGTACCTTTTTAGTTTTGAAAATGATATCAGTCATTTTATGCGCGAGATTTGGGACTGTTGGTGGTTGAACATTTGGAGGTGGGTTGAGAGTAGAATTGCCGGCGAACAACGAGGCAAAAAGTTCAGCCTTGCCCAGGGCGGTAGAAACAATTTCATCCCCTGAGATCCCTGGAAACGTGATCTTGCAGAATTTATTCCTAATAGATTTAGCAAGAGTCCAGAAGGGTTATTACGGAACAAACGCGACATCAAAATGAGGAATGCATAACATGCCAGCGATAGGATATTTATGGTGACAATTGCACCAAAGCCCCAGACAACGCGATAAAACAAGTGTACTTTCCGACATTGGAAGCCAAAGTGGAGGATTTGTGTTATTTCAGTATAAAATAGTGCTGCAAATTGAATCCTAACTTCCACATAGCTGTGATAATTTATTCTCTTCAGAAAGACATTATCATCAAATGAATTTAAGGCCCGTGACTTGACCACAAAGGAAATATTTGTATTCCTGTACCCGTAAACTTTTGAAACGTTATATTACTCGTTTCATTTGAAAAAATGTCAATTTTTAAGATGATATCTCAGTTCGTTCGAAAATTATGGCATACTGGCAGACAAAAAAAATTCGTTCCAGAATCAAGTTTTCTATATGTTTTGAGACTTTTTACGCCGTTTTAGCGAAAAAAAATTCGAAATATTTGTCAACAATATTCCACCCTCACCCATGCAACCCCTGACTTAATTTCACACAGAATACCAGATGTTTGATGAAAATTAAAAGTTTTCTCATAAATAAACCCCAAAACGTTATATTACTCTAGTTTTAAAGAAAAAATGTCAATTTTCATCAAATCACCCCCCATTTATCCCCTACTCCCTAAAGCGACCTTATTCAAAAACCGAAGAGTTCGTTTGTCGAGTACCTGCTGTATACCAAATTTGAAGGCGATATCTCAATTCGTTCTAAGTTATCGTGGCTACAAACAGACACACATACAGACAAGAAAAAATTCGTTCCCAAATCATGTTTTCTATATGTTTTGATACTTTTTGCGACGTTTAAACGAAAAAAAAATTGAAATTTTTTCGCCGATGCGATACTTCCAAACGTTGTGAAACGATGTGGAAGTAATAAATGTGTAAGAAAGTGAGGAAACATGATCAGATAATTATATTGTAGGAGCTGTCCACAAAGGTGTAAACGAAATCATTTTAAGTTGGAGAATTATTATCTCAGGAGAAAATTTGGTAAAGCGTAAAATGCACACTATTCAAACTTTAGAAGATAGATCTGTAAACAAGAACTGATAAGTACAATTTGGAGAACTCAATTCATCACAATACAGTTTTTAGACCTGACGATCGTTTCGCTAACAAAGTTAGCATCATCAGAGGGATAAATAAACTAAGCGAATAAAATGTAGAACTAATATTTAGTTTCCAAGCATTTGCGAACAACGTCCTCTACGAAGGTACACATACAGACCCCCACTGTTGACTCTTAAATCCCGGTAATTACAATTGCATAGCTGGTTTAGTAAAACTGTGTGCCGTTACCAAATATTCTCTTTCTAAGTACACACTGATTATTAAGAAAACAGTTCGAACAATGGACTGCACAGAACTGGACGTACTCTATTCATCGAAACATTTTTGTTCAAATTTTTAACAATATATATATATATATATATATATATATATATATATATATATATATATATATATATATATATATATATATATATATATATATATATATTCGTAAGCGTAAGCGACTGCCCGACATTTTTTATGAACTTTCATTTTCTTTATCTACATAATGACTATTATCTCAAATATGCTGAGCAATACATGATTTATCAATAGTGCCATATCTCAGTTGCGTTAAATGTTCTTTAAATCTAGTTTCAATAGTTCTTTTAGTTTGCCCAACATAGTTAGGCCGTTGTAAGGATTGTGAACTAAAATACGCTTACGAAAATATATAATGTAAGGAATGTATTTTCCCACCCTGCTCACAGCCCTATGTTATTATGAAAATTATCTGTAGGTATTAAATAGACACGGCAGTATGTGAACAAGTTTCACGTTAAGTTTCACATATGTGGTCTCATTAAAACTAAAGTGTTAGTTGAGCCAGACGCGCCTAAAAATTGTTTACGAAACACATGCTGTGGGGTTGCAATGTAGTTCAGATAGCGTCCTAATACCATATCTCTTAGATTCAAGGGTCTGACAATATTCACACCGTCTTTATCTATAAACTTGAGGACTAGTTTGAAGTAAGGCATACCTCCACATTTGTGCGTGAACCATGACCTGAGCTGCATTAAACTATGCTCGATATTAGTGAAATTTACAGTGCACGTTATATATAAATTTATTTAGGTGAGTTAAATCTCATTGAACATGGCTTGTTCGTTTATTGTACCTGTTCTCATTTGTTTAAGCTATACCTTGAGGAGTTATTTCAATTAGTATATGATTAAGGGTGGTTTTAGAAAATCATTTAATAACTAGTTTATATGAAAATAAATTGTAGCTAGAGATCAAAGTCAGTTTATTATTTATACGAGGTTAAGTTCTAAATTTAGAAGTAATTATTATATTCAAATAAAGGAGCTTTATGAAATAATTTGAGAAATAGCTAAGTTAGATTACGTTTGTTACTTATACGAGGTTAAGTCAATATTCCTAAATTAAGTAAGAGTTGAATTATGTCAGTTTGTTTATAATAAAAACTCTGGACGCAGCAAGTGCGTTATGGTAGTGAATTTTCACAAAACTATTTTTTAATAGCAATAATGTGTGTTTTTTTAAGACAGCAGGCATCAAATTTGGTTACCAGTATAACCTATATAGTAAAAACAATGTGCCATGTTTCATTAAAATAACTTTATTGTTTGAAAATGTACAAAAATTTCCGAAAGTAAGCTTAAAGTGTTCCCGAAAAAATTCGTTTCAACCTTATGGGTTAATAGCAAATTGAGCTATTCAAATATTAAGCATTTGATCAAAATTCGCTACCATAACGCACTTGTTGCGTCCCGAATTTCTTTTTTCACAAACATGAATTATATTTCGATGGAAAATGCAATAACATAAGGCGTGTTTGATTAAAAAAAAAGAAAACTTGTATCACCAACGACTTATGGGCCACCCTGTGATTGTAGAAATAATTTTTTAAGATGTAGCTCAAGACACCCTATAATTAATATATACAATTTTTTTTTCATATCTTGTATAATAACAGATATATTGAGCTTTATTGATTTTTTTACAAAAATTTTACAACAATTATATACTATTAAACGATGAACTCTATAGCTAAGGCTACTGCTAAGCCTCAGAGAAAGGGTCTATTTGAAATGAATTTTCTGGAAACATTTTATTAAAATGAAGGACAATGACGGTTGAAACTAAGACTTCAGGGTTTGTAAAACATTCTTCTTGAGACACTTTATTTCCATAGCCCGTATTAGATTCAAGTTCTTTTCCTAAATGTTGCCAATTTTGACGTTTAAATCGCAACTTTGACGTTTTGTGAAAAACCTCAATTTATTTTTCTTTAAATGCCTATAACTTTTTTGTCTTTTGACCTACAGAGCTAAATTTTGGTATGTAGCTTACTTATAAGGATGTTAACGCGCGTACCAAATTTGGTTGCCCTTACTTTGTTAATTCCGGAGATATAATTTTTTTTTGAAAGAAAACACAAAATTTTCCGGGAAAACCTGGACCGATTTTCCTGGATAACGAACTTATCCAAGCCATTTGCAAGGAAGGTATTCACCAAATTTAATCAAAATCGGCTCATTATTTTTTGAGTTATCGGTGTGATACATACATACATATATATATATATATATATATATATATATATATATATATATATATATATATATATATATATATATATATATATATATATATATATATATATATATAAACATATAAAAATTTAACTGACCCCGGAAATGTGTTCTGGGGGGCGTAATTAGCGCTCATTTGAAGAAATTTTTTCAAAATTCAAAAGTCGGGATCTCCTCATAAGTGAATTTTTTTTAAGAAAATTCACTAATAAAGTAGAGTCTGTTTGAAAGTAAATTGATGATAGTTTGGAAGGTGTGAGGGACACCTTCGCTGTTTGCTCACCCAGTAGGGCGTCATACTGGTAGAGGCGTTTGGGTTTAGACCCAGGTTACGTAACCACAACACGGTGGTTTTAGTGGCATCGTCAGATTAAGGTAGGGTTACGAGGTAACCATTTCACCTATCCCTGTTCGATGCGTGGATACCAGAGAGGGCACATTGTTGGGTTCGCCCTTTGTGTCCATTGCACTGCTCAGTATTCATGTTGCCGGGACCATTGTTGTATTTGTCGATCTGGTAGCGTGTCCGAGACACTGTGGCCAATTCACCCGTTAGTCTCATTGCACGGTCAGTCCCAGTGGGAGAGTTGGGGTACCTGGAGAAGGGCACAGTGTTGAGCTAGTCCATTGTGTCCATCGCACTTCTCGGTAGTCAACTCTGTCAGTACGAGCACTCTAGGTGAGGTATTGAACTGTGCCTCATTGCACACCTGGAAGCCGGCACGGACCTAGTGTTCGGGTACAGCGCCCAACAAAACACACAGGCTAAACTATTGTTTTAGAAACTATTATTTGAGTAACTGATGTTTGAATAACTATTGTTTGAGTAATTATTATTTGAGTAACTATCGTGTGAGTAACTACTTGGGTAATTATTGTCTGAGTAATTATTGTTTGAGAACCTCATGGCTGAGCATTTAGAGACATTGTTGAGAAGCAGTTCTGAGGCACTGATGTGCGCTGTTGAGAGAGTATAATGTGGCTCAGTGGAGCCTTGAGTATGAACTGCTATTAATGTTGGAGTTGCTCAGTGGAGCGTTATGTCGAAACTGCTCTTAATGTTAGGTTGCTCAGTGGAGCTTTGAGTATAAATAGTCAATGGTGTTGAGTCGCTCAGTGGGGCGTGTAATTGGTAAATGATTGATACACTAATAATTGAATGCCCCTCGTATATATGTTAGGTTGTGCTTTAGATGAACAATGGTGGGTTCAGGTATATTTTTAATTACAGGTTAGTGATGTTGTTACTGGACACATTTGGCACCCGTTCGCCCGACTCATTACGCCCGTACATTAAGGCTTCGCCATCATTCTGACAAGTAATAAACCTTTTGCATGATTACTCTTAAGTAGATAACACAACTGCTAAGTAATATATCGACTGGTGATAGAGTGTCGAGCTATGTAATTATATTATGTGACCGTTAGTCGATTGCTATTATTATAATAGGTTACTTATATTGTTTATTAAGAGGGTTGTAACCTTGTGTCATCGAAGGGTTGCGTTCACTATTATTCAATATATATATATATATATATATATATATATATATATATATATATATATATATATATATATATATATATATATATATATATATATATATATATATATATATATATATATATATCGATGAATAGAGTAGGTCCGGTTCTGTGAAGTCCATTGTTCGAATTGTTACCTTAATTCTAAAAATCTAGCGGCATCAAAGGGATGAATAAAGTTTATTATCATACGTATCAATGATCATCAAGGGTTCCAATATTCACTCAGTTAGGTTCAGTAAAAATAACACCACTGCGAAAAGTCGTTACCAGAGCAATGTTTTAGTTGCTGTTTTCACAAATGTATAGTGTCTTGTTCATCCTCTTATGTTTGTTTAAAGCAAGGTCTTCAGGGGCGATATAATGCATTTTATTGTTATTCAAGTTTAGGAGTCGTTAAACCTTATTTATTGATGCGGCAAGTTTATATAATATGCCATAAACGATGGCCATGTGTGATTTTAGTATGGGGCTATAAAATACGAAATTCGCGCTGTAATGTGGTCATTGTCACTAGCCAGACTCGTTATTACATAACATGTTTACAAAATAAACAACGCCCACTAAATATATGTAGAAGAATAAATAATTTCGAATTTCTGTATTCCAAATACAGATGAAAATATAAAAAATGTCTACTTCCATGTCATTCTGATTATTATTGGCACCAGCTAGAACTTTAAACTGTTACCATCCTACCATTTTTAAATTTATACACTTTCAATTACATCTGCTTTTTTATTTTTATAGATTTTGTTGTACCAGGTAAAATTAAAATACCTTACTAAGAAAGAAAAGATTGGGAAAAGATAACAAATTGTACGGTAGTGAATTTTTGTAGAATAGATTCTAATTAATGAGAAGAACCCG
Source organism: Tillus elongatus (assembly GCA_964006375.1). Taxonomy (NCBI): domain Eukaryota; kingdom Metazoa; phylum Arthropoda; class Insecta; order Coleoptera; family Cleridae; genus Tillus; species Tillus elongatus. The sequence continues at coordinate 42,338,863 of OZ023263.1, read as the reverse complement.
AGTTTTTTTAAGTTTCTTGAAATAATTACGAACTAGGCCCCCTAGAACCCTCATCCGGTGTATTTATATATATATATATATATATATATATATATATATATATATATATATATATATATATATATATATATATACAGGGTCGCTGATAAGTCTGGAAACGGTCGATTATCCGGGAAAATATACAAGGTGTCGAAAAAAGTTTTATACAAAAGTTTTTGGGTTCTTCAATGTCTACTAGGCGGTGATAATTTCATTTATACAGGGTTGGTCATACACGCGTGGCACACCAATATTAATTTTTTTTTTAATGGAACACCCTATATATTATTCGATATTTCAATCCTTCTCTTAATTTTGAGCAACATTTATCAGAAGCATGATGTACATAAACTCAATCGTTTCCGGGTAAAAAAATAAATAAAAATAAACGCTATTGTTTTTAAAATCTATTGGATGAAGAACAAAAATAAATGAAAAGTAGAATATCTCTTGAAAACAATCTGTGAGTGTGAAAAGAACCGGTTGCGATGTTTTTAACATTGTTTGAAATCCTATTTTATAAGATGTTCAAAGTATTCTCCATTGACCTCCTGACAATAATGAATTCGCTTAACAAAACATTGCACTGCATTTACAAGAGCGTTTTGAGGAATGTTATTAATTTCATGCACAATCCTTGCTTGCAACTCTTCAATATTCTGCGGTCTATTTTGGTAAATTAAATTTTTTACATGACCCCACAAAAAAAAGTCAAGCGGCGTCATGTCGGGAGACCTAGCTGGCCATTCAATAGTTCCCCTGCGCCCTATCCATCTGCCAGGAAAGGTTTGATTCAGATATTCCCGTACCTCAATTCCAAAATGAGGGGGTGCCCCATCCTGCTGAAACCATATTTCTTCCGCTGGTAGATTTGGGTCGTTATTGTTCGGAAATAATCCACTTACGTCTGGAACAATTGATTCTTGCAAAAGTGTCAAATATCGAGCAGAGTTCAAATTACCGTGTATAAAATAAGGTCATATGATATGTCCACCAATAATAGCACACCAAACATTTACTTTTTGCGGTCTTTGGGTGTGAATTTGTTCCATCCAATGTGGGTTTTCGTCTGACCAGTACCTACAGTTGTGTCGGTTGACTTGTCCATTCAAACAAAATGTAGATTCGTCGGAAAACAAAATGTGGTTGGCAAAGTTAAAATTTTGGCGTAACTTCTCCATAATAAGTTCACAGAACTCGATTCTGCGATCAAAATCGTCTTCACTCAGTTCTTGCAATAAATGAATTTTATATGGACGGAACTTTTCCCGCTTCGTAATCTTTTGAATTGAATATCGACTCATATTGTGATTTAAAGCCAATTGCTGTGCCGAAGTTTTCGGATTTTCCACCACATCCAATATTACATTCAAAGAATTTTCTTCATTTGTAACGGTTACTGGCCTTCCAGTTCTAGGTTTATCCTTGATACCGCCAGTTTCGTGAAAACGATGCAAAGTTTTCGAAACTGTGGATTTGGAGATCGATTCCCGCTCAGGATGCAACTCATTGAACATAATCACCACTTGAGCAAAACTTCGTGTTCTATCACCGTACCCTATCATCATTAAAATTTCGATACGTTCGGTTTCACTTAAACTTGCCATTTTGCACAAAAACTGTTGACACTAAATTACTAATGTTTCAAAACTGTTGACACTGAATGAATGTTTGACATTCGTTGTCCTGGAAACATTTTAAAACAAAAGAATAATACTGCGTTTCTTATGGGCATCTTATCTTATCTTGGGATTCCAAACAATGTTAAAAACATCGCAACCGGTTCTTTTCACACTCACAGATTGTTTTCAAGAGATATTCTACTTTTCATTTATTTTTGTTCTTCATCCAATAGATTTTAAAAACAGTAGCGTTTATTTTTATTTATTTTTTTACCCGGAAACGATTGAGTTTAGGTACATTATGCTTCTCATAAATGTTGCTCAAAATTAAGAGAAGGATTGAAATATCGAATAATATATAGGGTGTTCCATTCAAAAAAAATTAATATTGGTGTGCCACGCCTGTATGACCAACCCTGTATAAATAAAATTATCACCGCCTAGTAGACATTGAAGAACCCAAAAACTTTTGTATAAAACTTTTTTCGACACCTTGTATATTTTCCCGGATAATCGACCGTTTCCAGACTTATCAGCGACCCTGTATATATATATATATATATATATATATATATATATATATATATATATATATATATATATATATATATATATATATATTGTCATCACGACAACTAAAAAGAAAAATATGAACCGATTTTAATGAAACTTGGCACGTGTGTTCCTTTGGTAACTGGTTTAAAGTTATAAGCATTTGAAAAAAAAATCATGTAGCAATTGAAGGTCAAATTACCAAAATAATGTATGTATTATACATATACATACGAATTTTACGGTTTTTTCGTGCAGAAATGTCAGAAAGTAAAAATAAATAGCTTTGAAAGCTTTTGCTTCTAGAAACATCAAACTTGCAATTTGAAACGTCAAATGCGGTGATTCCTACAAAAAAAACACTTCTAAAACGAAGGCGGATTATGGACAATATACATTGCATGAAGTATACTTAACAGGGTCTTACTCTTCTGTTTCAATAGCTGTTGTTCTCCATTTGAATAAAATATTTGCAGAAAATTTATATGAAATGGACTTTCTGCGATGTTAAGAAGTTTAAATTATAGAGCTTCTAAGTGAAATGTGTTATAATTTTCTACTAAACGAAGATTAGAACACTTAGAGAAGGCAAATCACGAAGCCATCTTCTTTTTGCAGAGGTTACAAAACTTGAAAGAGGCACGTTATCATCAGACGAGTCACTATCTGCATCACAATCTGGATATGGAATATCATTCCTTGCCGGTAAAACTGCCTCCTCTTCATCCTCACTGGAATCTGACAAAAGCTCGTCATCTACGTCCGATTCATCCAAGTTTATGTTCGCGGCAATTTCCTCTAGCTAACGTTGTGTGAGCCACTGCTCTAGAAATAAAAAAATCCATAGCATATTTAGTAGTATTAGCTGCAATAACAATTATCTAAATAAACCATTATGACCACAGTATGACTATGATACTCCAGCAAAACGACGCCGGCATCGTTTACAAAACCTAATTTTTGATTACAGAAACACGCCACACTTGTTCCTAAACCTTAACATGACTGACATCAAATAAAATACAATCTAAAAATTAATTACTTACTTGTTTTTGAAAGCTTCTTTTGCGGAGTTCTGATTTTGTACAAAACACACAAAAAACACTTGAAGAAAAGTGAGGTTACCATTACTTTTATGACGCCACTTCAATTTTTCACGATGGGTGGTGTATGTATGTATGTATGTATTTATATATTTATATATATATTTATATATATATATTTATATATATATATATATATATATATATATATATATATATATATATATATATAATATAGTTACATCCCTGTATATTCTCAACATCATACAAAATACGACGAACCCGGAAACCATGCATCAGTTTAGTGACTTGCGCAAGAGTGCTGATGAAGACGTTAGCATTTATGTTAATCCTAAAGAACATTATTTTATTCAATCGCTGTAACTTTAGTTGTTCACATGTTGTTTTGAATCACATATTTTATAATAGATTTTAGACTGTAATAATTGTACCACTTAAATAAATAATTATTTTTTTCGGACAATCGCTTACGAAAAAACGTAATTATATATGTATATATATATATATATATATATATATATATATATATATATATATATATATATATATATATATATATATATACTTTCGAAAGTGTTTAGTGGTCATTTTTCAATAATTTTAGGTTCTCTTTATGTAGGTAGTGATCATTATCCCATATGTGTCGAGCCACGCATAATTTATCTATAGTACCGTATCTTAGTTGTGTTAAATCTTTAACTCTAATTTCAATAGATCTTTTAGTTTGCCCGACATATATAGATCACAATCTTTACAACTTATTGCATTGATCCTCGACATTTTAGTGGTATTATTCTTGTCTTTTGGGTTACCTAGGAAACGTTTTTTTTTTTTAATACGAAAATGTTAGTTGCAAATCTGCATTCTTAAAAATGCTATCTAGACCCCTCGTGGTTAGCGGTGAAAATGGTAAGCAAACATTGTTTTCTTCCACTTTCCGTTTTCTAAAGGTGGTTGATTCCGCCAACATTTTCCTTGTTTTCTGTTTGTTAATAAATTTCTCCACTGGACAAGCAGTGTCCGTGTTATTCTGGACACCCCCCCCCCCCCCCCCCAAGGACTTACTCTCCCCGTTTGCTCGTACGTGAAAATACTGTTCGACCTATAGCTTCAGCTCCTCCCACTGTATTAGAAGCACAGCATAAAAAAGACTGCTGATTATGCTGTGTTAGGAGCATATCGTATGCGTCTTGCGTCGTTCCCTAAAGCCACAATTCTGGCTGTTTGCTGTGGACTTATTTAGGGCATTTTATTATGTTATGTCAAAAACAATGATTCAAATGTCAAAATTGTTTTCATGGGGACAAAACGAACATAACGATACCAGTCATATCGTGTGTGATAGAAAACGAAAATGCCAAGTGTAAATAAAACCGCGATACCTCAAAAAGCATAGAGATAAAAGAGTGGACAAAAAAAAACGAAAAAGTTATCTTTTAAAAAGAATGTGAATGATTTTGTAAAACTGTTCATTTTATACACACGGCACTTTAAAGTTTTGTAAAAAGAAATATAGTCATTTTTTTATTTCCTTTCTCGGACAATCTGAAGAGAAAACTACCGATGACGCGACAATAGCGTTGATAGAGGAAGAAATAACTTCTAAACTTATAAAGTTACACAAATCGTCCATTCGTTCATAAATGAGAAAGTACAAAGTTGCAGCCAAAATTAGGTGCGTCACTTTTTATGGAACTAAGTTTATTTTGGCAACCTGTAAGGCAACAAACGAAACCGAGATGAGACGAAAACAAAAGTGGAAAGTGCAATAGCGAGAGTCACGTAGACATATACACAGACGCATATGACACTGGTTTATTGCGATAGCAGAACAGCCAGAGCATCGAAAAATGTTCTACAGCAGTTTCGCGCCATATTTGGAGACGCATAATTCCAGTAGCGTTCAATTTAAGGTGTTTCCTTTGGGAAATGGGGCCAATGCGATAACTTTGCAAGAGGGTGAGGGAACTCAGCAAATTTTTTAAAATTTCTTCAAATGAGCGCTAATTAGGCCCCCTAGAACACATATCCGGGGTCAGTTTCAATTTATATATATATATATATATATATATATATATATATATATATATATATATATATATATATATATATATATATATATATATATATATATATACATATATATACATACATATATATATATATATATATATATATATATATATATATATATATATATATATATATATATATATATATACATATATATACATACATATATATATATATATATATATATATATATATATATATATATATATATATATATATATATATATATATATATATATATACATATATATACATACATATATATATATATATATATATATATATATATATATATATATATATATATATATATATATATATATGTATGTATGTATGTATGTATGTATCACACCGATAACTCAAAAAATAATGGGCCGATTTTGATTAAATTTGGTGAATAAATTCCTTTTGCAAATGGCTTGGATAGGTTCGTTATCCAGGAAAATCTGCCCAGGTTTTCTAGGAAAATTTTGTGTTTTCTTTCGAAAAAAAATTATATCTCCGAAATTAACAAAGTAAGGGCAACCAAATTTGGTACGCGGATTTATATCTTTATAGGTAAGTTACCTAGCAAAATTTAGCTATGTAGGTCAAAAGACAAAAAGTGATAGGCATTTAAAGAAAAATAAATTGGTGTTTTCCTCAAAACGTCAAACTTGCGATTTAAAACGTCGAAATCGGCAACACTTAGGCAAATAATTTGAATCTAATACGGGCTGTGGAAATCAAATATCTCAAGAAGGATGTTTTACAAACCCTGAAGTCTTAGTTTCAACCATCATTGTCCTTCATTTTACTAAAATATTTCCAGAAAATCCATTTCAAATAGACCCTTTCTCTGATGCTTGGCAGTAGCCTTAGCTATATAGTTTATCGTTTAATGGTATATAATTTTTGTCGAATTTTCGTAAAAAATGAATAAAGCTCAATATATCCGTTATAATACAAGATATGAATTTTTTTTATATTAATTATAGGGTGTCTTGAGCTACATCTTAAAAAATATTTCTACAATCACACGCTGGCCCATAAGTCGTTGGTGATACAAATTTTCTTTTTTTTTTTAATCAAACACGCCTTATGTTATTGCATTTTTGCATTTTCCATCGAAATATAATGCATGTTTGTAAGAAAAGAAATTCTGAATGCAGCAAGTGCGTTATGGTAGCGAATTTTGATCAAATGCTTCATATTTGAATAACCCAATTTGCTATTAACCTATAAGGTTGACCAAGAAACGAGTTTTTCCGGGAACACTTTAAGTTTACTTTTAGAAATTTTTGTACATTTTCACACAATAAAGTTATTTTTATGAAACATGGCACATTATTTTTACTATATTACTATATAGGTTATACTGGTAACCAAAATTGATGCCTGCTTTCTTAAATAAAAATAAAACACACATATTTGCAATAAAAACATTTTAAAGAAAATTCACTACCATAACGCACTTGCTGCGTCCAGAGTTTTTTAACGTCGGCCTATTTACGCGACTATGGCCAATCACCGACGCCAGGGAGCAAGTTCACCTCACTATCCCGGAAATTTTGTCGAGCCCCTGCCATTCTGTAAAGGGGGTAGGGATCTTTAACGTGCCCAACATCCCATGGACACGGGACCGATGGCTTTAGGCCCCCTCCGTAGGGCGGAACGTGCAGACATTCAACTTGCTCAAATACAATGCTACAACCTCGGTTGATGTTAATTGTGCAGTATGTAAAAAGTGAAAGGAGTTCTCTGCGATCGAACCCAGTACCCTTCGGTTCAGAGGCACACGTTCTTACCACTGAACCACCAAGGCTCTTTATATTTATTCTAACGTTAGAAATGCCTATTTGTTTTAACCCTAATCATTTTATTTATATAACGTGACTATAATATATTTCTCAATGTTCGAGAGTATCAACGTCGTGATCTCGTCATAAGCGAATTTTATCTACACAAATTCGCTAGAAAAGGGGTTTCCACGGAAATTTGAAAAACATCCAGAAAATGCGCTAAAAAGTGTTTACAAAAAGACGTTTTTTTTTACACGAAAATTTGCTAAAAAATATTATTTCTGTAAAAGTTATAGATTCGATAAAATATTTTCCACCAAACCCACTGAAACAAATTTTTTGCACGAAAATGTAATAAAACACTATTTTCGCGATTTTTATTTCAAAAATGTTCAAACAAAGCTTCGCTAAAAATTTTCCACGCATTTGAAACAAAATTTTCTTTCAAGAAAATTAGAAACAAACAGTTTTTTTTATGATTTTTGTTTGTTTTTGGTAAGCAAATTCATTAAATGAAAAATTATACAATCTCATCTAAATCTAGACGTACGTCTTTTTTCTCAGGCTTCACAAACCATTTTTTTGCGTTATGATGCCGTAAAAAGTAAACTGGTTGCAGAGAAAAAACAAGCACTTGTGACGCCACAGAAAAATTACTTGTGTCTCTATGAAACGGAGCCACGAAGCTAGGGCACCAACAATCTGATCTGCTGTTAGTGAATAAAAAGTCCTAAAATTGTTCATTTCTTAATCACTGATTTCTTTTTACAAAAATTTGCAAAACAATTTGTTGGTATTACATAATCTGATCTGATAACATGAAACACGTAAAAACACACGTTAAAAGATTTTTTTTACAAACTAATTTTAAGTTTTTTTGTCCTTTTAGTTTAGTGAAATGTTGGTATATAGTATGTGTTTTATAATATAGACCTGCGCACCACAATTGGTCGCCACAGTTTTGTTATTTTCGGAGATAAAAAATCTTTCCGAAAGAAAACCCAACATTTTTCGTGAAAAACTGGTCTGATCTTCCCGACTAACAAACTTATCCAAGCCACTTGCAATAGGAATGTACTTTCTTGGTTATATCATGCTTTATATATTTCGTGTCAAATTGACACTTCAACAGAAGCGTACAATGCAAACAACAACTAAACAACATTCGTGTCAAATTGACACTTCAACAGGAGCCTACAATGAAAACAACAACTAAACAACATTCAGGCACAAGACAAAATTAACTAGAGAAGCAAACCAATTGTTGTGTTTTTTGACCAGGCCTGGGAACATTGTACACAAGACATTTACACATACACACACGTGAACAACAGCCTCCAATCGGCAGAATTACACAGTCGTTTTTGTTAAAAACACACTCAAAACATTTAAAAAGGTCGATGTAAATTAAAATTCGACATCATTAACCTCGTATTGAATTCTCTCTGACGCGAATGACAGTTGACATTTTCTGCTATTGACTACCATAGACTAAAAATAGAGCAACAAGAACAGAATATATGGAACTTCGGAGAATAAGGATTGCTCTTCCACTGACTCAGTTAGGCTTAGTGAGACATCTGAAAATTATGTCATGTTTGAAAGATGGATTAATTTTTGACAGATTTTTTGTTATATCCGCCCAAACCGCCATTAGACAGATGCATTCAAAAATGGCACAAAAGTGTCACTTCATGTTACAATAGTAACTTAATAACCCGAGGGGATTTTAGACATGCATTATCTATCCATGATACAAATAACGAGAGATATGATATTCAGACTACCTATTTTTAGACCTGTCACGCGCATGGTGTCAAGTGGTGAGTCCAATGCAACAATAATATGCTGTCGTGCAGTGGAGTTTGACGTTTCATCACAACCTCTTAACAAATTACGTATTTTACTAATATTTAAGTGCATACAGTTGGAAGTAATAAAAATGAAAAAGATTAAATTTAGTGCTGTGATCTATTATATCTGAAAAAGACAATATAGGCGTAACTTCAACTTCATTAAACTGACGTATAGAAACTTTTTGATTGAGAATGACTTTGTTTTAAGTGTGTAGTTGGACTTCTGTAACGTTACTCACCACGTGACGTTATAGGAGGGGGCGGGACATATGCGCAATATCATACCTCTTCTAAGTCATTATATCATGTTATCTATCTATGTGTATATATATATATATATATATATATATATATATATATATATATATATATATATATATATATATTATATATATATATATATATATATATATATATATATATATATATATATATATATATATATATATATACAGGCTGTTTCAAAAAACATGCACCATCGCTCGTGGGGCAATTCCTTACTAAAAAATAAGAAAAAAAGTTACTGTGCACATGGGCCCGGAAACGCATAGTTTCCAATATACAGGGAGTTGAATTTTAATTTTTTATAAATAATTTCAAAACCACTGGATTGATTTTAATGAAACTTGGAACTTGAAAGTGTATTATGAAAGTGCATATTTTCAAGTGAGAATCTGCTTACAACTGCGTCAGTGGCGTGCGTACGGGGCAACTGTAAAAATTCATTTGGGAAAAAAATATGTGCGCCACTGTCTTTTTCCAATTTTGATACATCTTATTACATAAGCCACAAAAGCTGCCTCTTGGTATTTTTTCGTTCAGGGTATCCCTTAGGAGATATGATTAATTTTATAAAAAGGGGCAAAGTACCGATTCGTTGGAGTAATGAAAACAGTAATCGTAAAGTGCCATGAAACTATAATTTTTGACAGTTCTCTAAATTCTACAATTTTGAAGTGCTTTGTAGGCGTCAAAAGAGTTTTCGTGCTATTCTTTAAATTTTGATACGGTGCAGTATTTTCGTTTTTAATTATTTGTTGATACTGAGCTGCTCATTAATATTATTTCCTCCTCTCAAGATGGTTTTCATTAAGTACACTTCAGCGGATTTGACTGATATGTTGTTAATTTATGGACAAACAAATCAAAATGCTAGACAAGCTGTGCGAGTTTATCAGGAAACTTATCCGCAAAGAAGAATTCCTGACAAAAATATTTTCCCACGTATTGTAAGACATTTGAGAGAAACTGGTTCTTTAAAACCTTTAAAAGCTGACTCTGGACGCAGAAGATACCGCCGAACTGTACGAGTTGAAGAGGCAATATTAAATAGAGTTGAACGTGATCCTAGTACAAGTACGAGAATTATTGCCACCGAACTGGGTAATATTTCGGCATCATCAGTTCACAGAACTCTGAAGGATCAAAGTTTATATCCCTATCATTTTACACGTGTCCAGGAACTTCTACCTAGAGACTTTCAACATTTTCTTTAGCTTTGTTATTAAAGTCAATTGAGTAATGTACAAAAAACAAGAGTTTGGAAAAATCATGGTGTCTTTACGATTACTTTTTTCATTTTTTATTTTTATTTTTTATTTATCATTTTTTATCAATGTTTGTAATATTCATTTCAATGTTTATCACCAATAAGTTTTACTTAGGTTAGTTATTTGCACGTTTATTGCTGTAATGTTTACTGTATGTTTTGTTTTTCATATTTTTATGGTTGCAGTAAACATATATTATTATTATTATTATTATTATTATTATTATTATTATTATTATTATTATTATTATTATTATTATTATTATTATTATTATTATTATTATTATTATTATTATTATTATTATTATTATTATTATTATTATTATTATTATTATTATTATTATTATTATTATTATTATTATTATTATTATTATTATTATTATTATTATTATTATTATTATTATTATTATTATTATTATTATTATTATTATTATTATTATTATTATTATTATTATTATTATTATTATTATTATTATTATTATTATTATTATTATTATTATTATTATTATTACGCCGACTAATCGGTACTTTGCCCCTTTTTATAAAATTAATCATATCTCCTAAGGGATACCCTGAACGAAAAAATACCAAGAAGTAGCTTTTGTGGCTTATGTAATAATCTTCATAACTGATGTATCAAAATTGAAAACAGACAGTGGTGCACATATTTTTCCCCAAATGAATTTTTACAGTTGCCCCGTACGCACGCCACTGACGCAGTTGTAAGCAGATTTCCAGTTGAAAATATGCACTTTCATAATACACTTTCAAGTTCCAAGTTTCATTAAAATCAATCCAGTGGTTTTGAAATTATTTATAAAAAAATTAAAAAAAGAATTAAAATTCAACTCCCTGTATATTGCAAACTATGCGTTTCCGGGCCCATGTGCACAGTAACTTTTTTCTTATTTTTTTAGTAAGGAATTGCCCCACGAGCGATGGTGCATGTTTTTTGAAACAGCCTATATATATATATATATATATATATATATATATATATATATATATATATATATATATATATATATATATATATATATATATATGTATATATATATATATATATATATATATATATATATATATATATATATATATATATATATATATATATATATATATATATATATATATATATATATATTAATTAGCATACTGTGGTGATACTGGTGAAATTTTCGATATTTTATATTAACACCTATATACCCTAACAGTGGCCGATTTAAATCACATTATATTTATGTGCCCACGGCATCAAAACTCACGACTGAATTTAATAACTTCTATCATACAAATGAATGATAAAAATATCTGTATGCCATTTTCTTTAAATCAGCTATTGATGCGAAAGTCAAAATGTATAATAATGAAATTGTATAGATTTTTCAAAGAAATTAGACTACAACTGTAGTTACTTTTGTTTTCATTAGAGACATTGTATAATGTAAAAATGTTTTTGATAACTATTGTTTGTTAGAATAAGTATGGCTCCTTTGTAATCCACTCCTTTGTGAATTTACCTACCTGCATGAAACCAAGGCCCAGTACAGTTTGTTCAAAGCCGTCCTGGCGGGTCTCTGGACGCACAGTATCCCAGTCATCCTTCACAATACTTAGAAAAAAAAAAAAAGAAAGAAAAAAAGTATACAAAGTAAATTTATTATTACAAATTAGTTAATTAGGTATAAAAATAGTGTAAGATAATAAAATTGGCTGGCGATATAACTTGATGCAAATTTATTGTTTATAGATCTCATAAACACCACTAGACATAAATTTAAAAAAAGTCTGTGGCTAATGGACCTAACGGTCCGAGGCCAAACCAAATTACAACAACAACAACAACAACAACAACAACACCTATATACCCAATACCTATCTCATATCTCTAAACTAGGTATTAGTAGTAGAGGCAACTATTATAAAAGGGTCTACTCAAGGAGAAATTGTATTAATTCCGCGTATGCCTTTGATTCCAAATGATCTCCCTTTTGAATTCAAGGGACTGCAGTTTCCACTGAAAGTATGCTTCGCTGTGACAATTAATAAGTCACAGGGGCACACTCTAAGATTAGCAGGAGTTGACTTAAGACAGGACTATTTCTCTCATGGCCAATTTGCGGTAGTAGGATCGTCGTTTTCCTGACACCGCCCTCTCAAATAGTAGATAATGTCGTATATAAAAAATACTATAAAAAATATCTACGTTTCTTCTTCTTTCTTTTTTTCACCTCTAATTACTGACTTGAAATTTTGAGTTTCTTCTGCAATATTATCCGTGGTTTTAGGTTTAATTTGTATATGCATGTCAGTTTGTAAGGCATTTATATGACTATGCTGGGCCTATACAGCCTGAAAAATATGGTTATTATTATTATTATAACTGAATTCCACGCTGACGAAGTCGCGGGCAACAGCTAGTATATAATAAACTTTAATCGGAAGAGGTTAAATTTTGAATTATGCCGTAAATCAGTTTTTTAGTTGTAGAAAATATAATGATCGCTCTAAAAATATTTAGCTAATAAATCTTGTCGATAAGAAAATAGTTGGAAGTCAGCAAGAAAAACTTCACAGTTTTCTATACACGGTCACTGGCCGGTTAGCATGAAAGCTTCCTTATTGTAGAAAGTATTCTTTTATGATTTGGAAATCGGCCGGGCTAAAGGGCTTTCATGTCCCATTTCACGGTTAGAATAACAGGCCTATATTGGAAATTAAGTTAGTATATACATTCACTCTTTTATTTTAGCCTGGAGCGATTTATGACCAGCTTCAGTATCGGTTAAGATTTTCCCGTTGATTTTCCCTTTTGTCTCATAGTTTTCTGCTTTAACATTCCATTTATTTCCCGTACAAGGGACAAAGGTAGACTTTATTGCCATCCGACCTGTCCTGTAGCCGTGTTTTATGGAGCAGAAAGAAAATTAGAGGGCAAAAATAATGTGCCATTAAATTGTACGGTAACAAGTGGAATCAGAAGTATGTGGGGCATGTTCTTTCCAGATTGAAGAATTCATTAGCATGATGTGGGGTTTCGTTCTGCGGTTTATGCGGTTCTTTTGTACGTGGAATATAAGGGTTTTTTAGTCGGTTTAAATTTATTTCATGCATGCACATGAAAGGCAATGAACACAAAATTAAAAGTGTTTTTTTTTCCTCCATTGTAATGTAATACTAAAGTGGTTTGAGTTTAAAACGCTAAATACGCTTAATTAACATTATATATATATATATATATATATATATATATATATATATATATATATATATATATATATAATGTTTAATTATATTTCAAGAAGACATCACGAGGGCTTACAGCCTAACGACAAGGAGGAAATAGGCAACTGGTTAATTCTGGACTTGAAGGTGTAGGGGTTCGGAGGAGAAGGAAAAACATGTGCCGGCAAGGAATTCCACAATTTGTATGCCCTCGGGGCAAAAGAGCGGGCATAACAAGATGTTTTATGTTTGGTGACCTGGACAGTAAAAGGGTGCATTCGCTATGTTCCCCTTGGTAGATCTGTTGGGGGCAGCAGGTGGAGGAACTATGGAAGAAAGCTCCTCTGAGCAGTGCCCGTGCAGATATCTATAAAAGAGAGAGAGAGAGAGAGGGAGGGGTCACCAACAGCACGTCGGTGGGCAAGGGATGGCAGCCTTTGGGTGAAGGTAGAGTCACCGATGAGACGTATAGCTCTCTTGTCCTGAATGGAGTCCAGGATAGCGAGTGTCAAGGCGGCAGCGGCACCCCAGATGTGGGAGCAATATTTGAGGTTTGGCCTTATTTGTAAAGTATATAAGGTATAGAGATTAGCTGGTCAAAAGTATTTGCGAGCCCGGAAGATGAAACCTAATTTCTTAGCAGCCGCTTCTGCAATTGATGTGACATGTTGGTGCAAATTGAGATTTCGATCCACAGAAATGCCAACAAGTGAAAAGGACTCATTACTTTGAATAACTTGGTTGTTCATTGTGATGGGTCTAGGGCTGGTGTATCTCTTATGAGATAGAAAGCAAGACTGATATTTGGTGGAGTTGAATTGTACAAAATTTCTACTTCTCCAGTCTAATATTTTTTGGAGATCCACAGATACAGAACCCTCCATGAGTCTGCGATCCTCATCTAATTGGGCTAAAGAGACAGGCTTAGAATATTGTATATCTGAGTGGAGGGTGCTGTCGTCCGCGTAACTGTGAACTGGGTTGGATGTGCTAGAGAGGAGGTCATTGATTGGAGAAGAAACAAAGTAGGGGCTAAAGCTGAACCTTGAGGGACTCCTGCATTAATTGGATATAGTTTAGAGGAATGGCCACCCACGACAACAGAAATGCTCCGGTTGGAGAGGAAATTTGCTGTCCAGGTTGTCCATATTGTAACAATCAATAAGCGCAATTCGGGGCAGCTGGCACAAACTAAACAAATCATTCATTTATTGTCAGATATGTCTGTATTCTTTTTTTTTAAATTAAATACGCCATGAAATGCAAAGCCTACGTATCTCTAGACCTAGACATTATGAACCAGATTGTTGTGCTACTCGCTTCTTGAATAGTTGGAGATTATATGTCTTCGGAAATACGAGGGCGTGCCCAAAAGAAACCGAACTGATGTTGTAGTGAGTGGAATTCCTGTAGTTCCACGTTCTGCCGCTAGGAGCGTATAAAGCTACCATTCCCGAGTCAGCCAAGAGTCGCCGTCAAAGAAAGTTCCGTTCGGCTTGTATGGATTTTTTAGTGAGAGTTGTTTTGTGTGCTCGTCGTTTATGCAATGGCTGATTCTCATGAACACGCGCAGCAGTAAAGTTTTGCGTCTTGTTCGGAATAACTGGCACAGAAACTCTTGGAATGTTAAAAACTGCCCACAAGGATGATGCTATTGGAAAAACTCAAGTGTTTGAGTGATTCTCCCGTTTCAAGAGAGGTGAAATGTCAATTGATGACAAATCTCTCTTTGGTAGTCCAACCAAGGTGCGAACCGATGGAAATATTGAAAAAATTCGCAAAATCATCCCGGAAGATCGGCGATGGATCATTGAGGAAATTGTGGAACCGTCTGGAGTGACTTGAAGTTCAGTTCAGCGAGTTTTATTGCAAGATTTGGGGATGAAAAGGGTGGGTGCCAAATTCGTGCCTCGACTACTGACTGCTGAACAAAAGCAAGGTCGCGTGGAAGCATATTGTGCTTTGAAAGAAGAGTTCCGAAATGATCCAACCTTTTTGCCAAGGTCATCACAGGTGACGAATCATGGTGCTACAGTTATGACCCTGAAACGTAGTAAAAATCAACCCAGAAGACTCCAAGTTCACCTCGCCCCATAAAAGCTCGAAAAGTGAATGATGTGATGACAGGTGTAACAAATTTGTACACGGCTTTATTTTACAGAAAAAAATATTTTTGTGATTTACTAAGGTAAACATTAACCGTAATACGTGTCTTAATTCAAATTTGGCAAAAAAGTTATCCGGTCCCAGGTGAAGTTTCCCTTTAAGGCCCTGGGGCTTAAAGTGTTTAAATAGTGATTTCACACCTGATGTATTTGGTTTACTAAGTGAAGATTGGAACCTGTGATGAGCACTGACAAGTACACTTGGAGAAACCCAAATCACCACAACACATCTTAAAAAGACCTGGCGATCGTTTCACAAACCAAGTTAGCGTTCAGAGGATGAAAAATTCTAACTATTTTAAAAACTAACATCACCTTATATACCAAGTGTACTTGTATTTGGTTTAATTGGGATTATTTTGTCTTGCCGTGCCTGTCTAATTGTGTTTTTAGTGAATTTTTGTAGAAAAAATTCACTAATGGGGAGATCCGGATTTTTGAATTTTGAATTTTTTTTTGCAACTGAGCACGAACTAGGACTCCTAGAACCCATATCCAGGGGATCAGTTTCAATTTTTATATGTTATATATAATATATATATATATATATATATATATATATATATATATATATATATATATATATATATATATATATATATATATATATATATATGTATGTATGTATGTATATATCACACCAATAACTCGAAAAGTACTCGGCCGATTTTGATCAAATTGGGAATGCACCTTCCTTTTGTAGGTGGCTTGAATAAGTTCATTAGCCAGGAAAATCGGACTAGGTTTTCCGGGATAAATTAGAAATTTCTTTCGTAAAAAAATTTATCTCAAAAAATCAAAAATCTATAGTAACCAAATTTGGTAGGTAGGCTTACGATATAAACAGTAAACTATGAACCAAAATTTATATTTATATGTCACAAGAAAAAAATATATAAAAAAGTATTTGGTGTCAGATCATTTCTATGAAAATTCACTACTACAGCGCACTTGCTGCGTCCAAACTTTTGTAGTTTGGATTAGTGTGCAGCTTTTAGGATGTGATTTTGTCTGAAGGTTTATCATTGAATTTTATTTATGGATATTTTTTATATTATTTGTGTTTTTTTATATGGAATTGTGTAGTTTGCAATATGTTCATATGATTGATTTTAACATTTATATTAAGGCCTCGGTGGTCCAGAGGTAAGAACATGTGCCTCTGAATCGAAGACCACTGCGTTCGATCCCAGGGTACTCCTTTCACTTTTTCAGTACACATTGCATGTAAAATTAACATCAACCGATGTTGTGACATTGTATTTGAACAAGTTGTATGTCTGCACGTTCCGATCTTCGGAGGGGGCGTAAGGCCGCCAGTACCGTATTCATGCGATGTTGGGCACGTTAAATCTCCCTACCCTCGTTACAGAAAGGCAGGGGTTCGGCAAACATTCCCCGATAGTCAGGTGAAGCTGCTCCCTGGAGTCGGCGATTGGCCATAGTCGCTGAAATAAGCCTACGTTAAAGAACAAAAAAAACATTTATATTGATGATATTTCTTTTTATATGAATGTTTATTATACCAGTGGTTTATATGTGCAATTTTATGTAATTTGATATATTTTAAACATAATTTTACTAAAGCATGGTATATTTACATAGCGCATTTTAAGTGTCATTTTATTGTCGTCTTTGACGTGCTCCATAGCAATTGATTGGTTTTTATTTATGTTATTCATGTACCTGATTTACTTGAGCTAATAAATCTCTATATATCTATTTGAATTTTCAATTTTACCACAGTTGAAACTCCTACCAGCATTTATAATTTGATCTTGAATATGACGAAGTTGAGCAATGAGAAATTTCATAACCTGTTATCTGATTAATACGCGATTTAAGTAAATACCATAATTATCTCGAAAAAGTCTTAAAGAAGAGAGTAATAAGGCTGAAAAATCTAGAATTCAAATTAAACATATTACAGAAACTCAAGTGACATTTACGGAATTTATTGGCAATGAAAAAACTTTTACTAAAGTCTACTTCATGCAACTTTATCTAGTTGACTCCATGAGAAATTCATTACTGTTTGAAAAATAATACTGTTTATCAGCTATCCAGAGCTACGACGGCGACGGTCACTAGATCTGTAGTAAACATGGATAAGGTACGAGACCGGGCTAATAAAGTTGGATTATTTACCGAGCTGATTGGACATCCAACGTCCATAAACTTTACGCGACATCAGTTAATGAATGATGTCGATCGATACGTATTTACGAAGTGTAATTTAAACAGAACGATTTAGAGAAGAAAAAACGTAATTCGACAAGCTAAAAATACGGAGCGAACTATTATATTGATTCAGGGCATACTTGATTAACTATTATAAGTTATTTAACAAGACCTTCACAAACTATTATTAGACTGCATGATCGGTTTCGTTATACAGTAGCTTCGTTGCATAGGTACTCAGCGCAGGAAGAATGTCAAAGGAAAAAATGTCGCTGACTTTCTACAAATATTAACGAATATATCACATACTTGATAATTGAAAATGACTGCAAAAGCTGTTTCCGCTGCAGCATAAAACCGTTGAGCAAACCAGCTTTTATTAAAATTCAGCTCTTCCAGTAGAATTGGGCATCTAGCAGCATTTTTGTCTTAAATAAATAAATGAAACTGTGTACTTCTACGATAACGAACTTGCTGCGTCCCCACATGTTGGCTAAAATGCTTGTAGTAGTGAATTTTCTTAGACTTTTATATGTTTGTATATATATATATATATATATATATATATATATATATATATATATATATATATATATATATATATATATATATATATATATATATATATATATATATAGTATACTCACGATTATTCGTGTGCGGATTATCCGTGCTGGGATTCATCAAAATTTCAAATGAGGAATAGATCGAAATTTAATTTTTTTCCGTTTCCTCTCGCCCAAATATAATAAAAACCAACGACCATCTGAGTACGGGTCTGCCTATTATAACTACTACCTTGCAAAAATCGTAAGGAAAATAAAATTCGTTAGAACCTGTAGTGTAGTACTATGTAGAAGCAGCATGAATTGTCACAGATTGCCTATTCTGTTCTGATGAATTCTTATTTATCTCTGAACGTGCCACCACAATAGGAACGCTGAAAAGGATCCATTATCCCGGAATGTTTATGTTAAGGTAATAAATTTTAATTACCCCTAATCTTTTCACACTTGATCTCATTCAGGAGTGCATGGAAGGCACGGGGGAAGGAACAAGATAAACAGGACAGAAAGGAACAAAATAAACTTTTCTTGAGAAAGACGCAGCTGTTAAACATTCTGGATGCACTTTCTTTTCAATTTATGAAGGCCACCGAAATTACTTGTTACAACCTGTCAGTTGATTTTCGATTGCAAAGCGAGTTTGTGTGTTCGTGGTCTATTTTCTATTAAATTCGATATACATAAAACGTGTCACTAAAATGGAAAAGACACGTTTTAACCATGAAACAAAAAAACTTGAAATCGTCATTATTGATCTACTGTAATTTTTCATTGAGCCTATTATTTTTATGTGTGCGTATGTGTGTATTCATAAAGGTATATGTATTTTTTTTAATTTCAACAACACACCACGAGGGCTTACAGCCTAAATACTATCGTACCGTGGGTGTTGACAAGGAGAAAAGAGGCAGCTTGTTAATTCTGGACTTGAAGGTTTGGAGGTTCGGAGGAGAAGGAAAAACATGTGCCGGCAAGGAATTCCACAACTTGGAAGTCCTCGGGACAAAAGAGCGGGCATAACAAGATGTTCTATGTCTGGTGATCTGGACAGTAAAAGGGTGCATTCGCTCTGTTCCCCTGGTAGATCTGTTTGGGGCAGCAGGTGGGGGAACTATGGAGGAAAGCTCCTCTGAGCAATACCCGTGCAGATATCTATAAAAGAGAGAGAGAGGTCACCAACGGCACGTCGGTGGGCAAGGGATGGCAGCCTTTGGGTGAGGGTAAAGTCACCGATGAGACGTATAGCTCTCTTTTGAATGGAGTCCAGGATAGCGAGTGTAGAAGCGGCAGCGGCACCCCAGATGTGGGAGCAGTATTCGAGGTTTGGCCTTATTTGTGAGGTATATAAGGTATAGAGATTAGCTGGTGAAAAGTATTTGGGAGCCCGGAAGAAGAAACCTAATTTCTTAGCAGCCGCTTCTGCAATTGATGTGACATGTTGGTGCCAATTAAGATTTCGATCCACAGAAATGCCAACAAGTGAATAGGACTCATTACTTTGAATAACTTGGTTGTTCATTGTGATGGGTCTAGGGCTGGTGTATCTCTTGTGAGAAAGAAAGCAAGACTTAGTTTTGGTGGGGTTGAATTGTACAAGATTTCCACTTCCCCAGTCTAATATTTTTTGGAGATCCACGGAGACAGAACCCTCCATGAGTTCGCGATCCTCATCTAATTGGGCTAAAGAGACAGGCTTAGAATATTGTATATTTGAATGGAGGGTGCTGTCGTCCGCGTAGCTGTGAACTGGGTTGGATGTGCTCGAGAGGAGGTCATTGATGTGGAGAAGAAACAAAGTAGGGGCTAAAGCTGAACATTGAGGAACTCCTGCATTAATTGGATACAGTTTAGAGGAATGGCCATCCACAACAACAGATATGCTGCTGTTGGAGAGGAAATTTGCTGTCCACATACAGAGTTTTGGTGGTAGGCCATAGGCCGGAAGTTTATTAAGCAGCGCTGCTTGCCAGACCTGGTCGAATGCTTTGGATATGTCTAGAGCAACAATCTGGGATTCACCGTGTTGTTCCATAGACTTGTTCCAAGAATGGGTGACAAAGGAAAGGAGGTCGGCAGTCAATTTGCGATGACGGAATCCATACTGCCTGTCGTGGATTAGACTGTGTTTTTCAAGAAATTTTAGTAATTCGGTGTTTATATACTTTTCCATCACTTTATAGACGACTGAAAGGAGAGAAATAGGCCTGTAGTTGCTGGGAAGCGCTTTATGTAGTATCCGTGTATTTCAATTATCCCTGTATCACGCCGCCACCGCCAAACCCCCACCCCCCCCAATATGCCCGATAATCGGGGGTATATATATATATATATATATATATATATATATATATATATATACATATATATATATATATATATATATATATATATATATATATATATATATAGTCACATTTGTCTATGAGAATTAAGTTTATGGACTTTGTAACTTCTATGGTCAGTTGTAGTATGTTGGTAACAGCGAACACCACTCTGGAATAATATTTCTAGAAGGGACTAGAAGTTACAGGTGTAGAAAAATGTAGACGGTCTAGAATATCTACGGAGAGTATAAATACACGAACAGTACATAGAGTGAGTCGGTTCAGTATTGAATTAGTGCGGTGTAGAATAAGTGATCATAGAGTATTAAGCGAATCAGCAGTAAGTGTTGGTGTATAAGAAGCGATCATAGAAGGCGAATGGTGGAATATAGTTCTATGGACCTTGCCCTTTCAAGCGGCTTGGATAGGTTCGTTAGCCAGAAAATCGGCCCAGTCTCAGATTTTACAATTTTATGTTTTCTTTTTGAAATTAAAAAAAATGTTTGTATCTCCGGAAATAACAAAGATATGGCAATGAAATGTGGTAAAAGGTAAACTTGTACCAAAATTTAGATCTCTAAGTTAAAAGCAAAAAAAAATTATAGGCACTTGAAGAAAAAAAAATTGGGTGCCAGTGATGACCAGACAAACGCACATAAACAAAATAATTTGTGTCGACAACAAAATCTCTGGTATAATACAGACAACGATAAAGTTTTTTGGCGCAAAAAAGTCAAAGTCGCGACCTGAAACGTCAAAATGGGAACTTTTAGGCAAAGCACCTAAAACGAATACGGGTTATGTACATAAAATGTAGCAAGAAGTGTGTTTTACAAAGGCTTACGTTTCAGCTTCAGCCGTCGTGTTCCTTCAGTTTACTAAAATATTTGCAGAAAATTCATTTCAAATAGACCCTTTCTCTGATGCTTTGGCAGTAGTTTTAGTTGTAGAGTTTATGGTTTAATAATCTATAATTTTTAGCGAATTTGCGTAGAAAAAATTGTTTTGTATAACACTCCCTATGCCCACAGACTCTAGGTTTGGAAATATTTACAATTATAATCGCATGCCGTGATTCATGTAGGGATCACTTTCAATTTTTTTAAATTTTTTATTTAATTCTAATAACTGATCAGATTATGGGATTATTTAGCGAATTTTTGGGAAAAAAAATATTAAAACACCTGGTTAAGTTAACTTTGGTCCAAAGAAAGCTAAGAAATAATTAATTATCTGTTTACAATTTCATAATATATCAGCAGTTGATAACTTGTTTTCACAAATCTCAAATGAAACTAATGTGACAGGTTAAGTGATGTTCTTATAACAGATTATGATATGAAAATATGAGTATTTTTACGGTTATATTTTTCGTTACTTCCACTGGTTCAAATTTCCGTGAGAGGTAAAAAAACAATTTTACGTTTTCTTTTTTTTTGCAATTTTAATTACAGATTACGTATATAATTTGAATTGTATGTATTCTTTTAGCAAATTTTTGTGTTAAAAATATTAGTCAGGTTTTGGGTTTCCGTAGAAATATTTTTTTGTAAGATTTTGTAAAATTTTGGTAATTAATGGGTCATTGTAAAAAAAATCGAATTTTCGTAAAAAAAATGTGCAAATTTTAATGCTAAATTCGTCGAAAGTTTTTCATGAATAATTATATCTTGACAGGTGGGTAAATAGCTTAAAAGAGTTCATTGGCTAGGAAAATCCGACTAGTTTTTTCGAGAACAAGTTTATTTTCGAAAAAATCTTGTAGTTTTTCCAACAACAATGTTACTTCATTAAAAAAAAGACATATTTATCATTATAAATATTTACCTGAAAATTCACTACCATAACGCACTTGTTGCGTCCACACTTTTATCTTCTACTTAGTAACCTGATCTTGTGCATATATCCTATGCTTTATTAGCGGAACCACTCAAATTTGATTAAAATCACTGTGTTATTTTTGAAGATATAGAAAATTTTCAAACGGAAACCTGAATCTTCCCCGAAGAGCTGGTCCGATTTCATGTGTCGTTATAAAGGCTGATCCAACATGAGTTTCCAAACTTGTTTAAAAAAACACACACACAAATTTAAAGAAATATTCGGATTTGTCTTTATTAATCAAAAATATTACATATTTCATTAATGATGAAAAATAATATCGATTAAATGGCCGCCTCTGGACCTTCTGCAGCAACCGATCCTTTTAAGGTAATTTCCGATTACTTTTTAAAAGGTTTCGGGCGGTATTTCGGCTATAACTTGGCGGATGTTGGCTTTTAGGTGCTCCAATGTTTCGGGTTTGTTGGCGTAGACACGACTTTTAACGTAGCCCACAAAAAAAGTCCAGTGGCGTCAAGCCGCATGATCTTGGCGGCAAGTTGACTTCACCAAAACGTGAAATGATGCGACCTGGGAACTTTTCACGCAAAACATCTAACGTTGCGCCCGCTGTGTGACAAGTTGCATCGTCTTGTTGGAACCACTTGTCGTCGATGTTAATATCTTTGATTTCATTCCATAAATAAACGGCTATCATGCGCCTATAGCGCTCACCATTGCCCATTACATTGTTTTCCCAAAAGTAAGGCCCAATATCGTCACCTGACCACAATGCACACCAAACAGTTACTTTTTGGCCATGTAATGGAGTTTCGTGGATCACATGAGGATTTTCTTCGCCCCATATTCGACAATTCTGTTTATTGACATAGTCAGACAAATGAAAATATCATCAGCGAAGAATGTTTTTTTTTTTTGTTGAAAAGTCTGCATCAACTTCCTGCTGCTCTAAATTCTTCGCTGTCGATGGTCTCTCGGCTTTATTTCTTGTGTTAACTGAATCTTATATGGCTTTAGATGCAAGTCCTGGTGCAAAATTCGCCATAGTGAGCCGTAAGATAAGCTTAAAAATTGTGACGCCGACGAATCGACACTTCCGGGTCTTCGGCCACACTTTCACTTACAGCAGCAATATTTTCTGCTGATCGGATGCCACGATGATGCACATGCCTTACCCTATCTCCAATGCTTCCAGTCTCTTGAAATTTTTGCACTACGTTGCGAATTGTTCGCTCAGTAGGACGATTAAATTGGCCATAATCATCCCGTAAATTTCTTTACACAGTTCGTACAGAATTGTTATTTCTGTAAAACAATTCAACAATTTTAACGCGCTGAGCGGTGGTTAAGCGATCCATTTCGTAAATGTATAATGTCAGACCTGACACCGGAAAAACATGTGCTTTTTGACAACTTCTTGATTTACGGTACTGCGAACATAGGAAACTCAAATTGGATCACCCGTTATCTATTTTCTAGGATTTTGAGTAGCTTCTCGTCGGTATTGTTTCTTCGATTTTTTTTTGTAGTATCACATTTCTTATCACTCTTCTCCCCTTTCTTGGTTGTAACCACAACATAATATTCTTATGTTGTGGTGTAACAATTCGAACGTAGAATCCTAGCGATAAAGGCTAATGCTTGAGTTATTGTTATGGTCCCATGTGCATATTTGCATCGAGATGACCTCGACGGAGGTAGCCGAGAGGGTCGTATATCCATTATTTATGCTCGTCTGAGCAAACGTGTTGCATTTTTATAACATTATCTAAGCGTATGTTCCTCTGTAAATTATGAAGTGTATGGCTGTATTAAAATAATTTACTCGCAGGTCTTGTATGCCAACCACCAACATCACTTGTACCTTTCATGCTGAGAAAAGAATAGATGTTTGTCTTGTATATATGTTGTCATATTATAAGAATAGTGAAGTAATAAGCAATGTTTTTTTGTGTCTGTGTTTTTGTTTCTTTAACGTGGGTCTATTTTGGCGACTATGGTCAATGACCGACGCCAGGAAGCAGTTTCACCTCACTATACTAGAAAATTTTCCGAACCCCTACCTTTCTGTAAGGAGGGTAGGGATCGTTAACGTGCCCAACGTAGCATGGACACGGGACCGACGGCTATACGCCCCCTCCGAAGGGTGGAACGTGCAGACATTCAACTTGCTCAAATACAATGCCCAACATCGGTTAATGTTAATTGTACAGTATGTACTGAAGAGTGAACGGAGAACCCTGCGATCGAACCCAGTACCCTTCGGTTCAGACACACTCATTCTTACCACTGAACCACCGAAGCTCTAGCAATGTGTTTTATTTTACGTATTTTATTAGTGAATTTTCTTTAAAAAAACAACAAAGTAAGGGCAACCAATTTTGGTACGCGCGTTTGGATCATAAAGGGTAAACAATGTACCAAAATTTCGGTCTCTATGTTTAAAGACAAACAAGTTATGGGCATGTAAAGAAAAAAAAAGGAGTTTTCCACAAAACGTCGAAAGTCGCGATTTTGATGTCAAAGTGACAACATTTGGGCAAATAATCTGAAACAAATACGGATAAGGTAGAGAAAATGTCGCAAGAAAAGTGTTCTGTAAACCCTTAAGTTTCAGTTTCAACCGTCATTGTCCTTCATTTTACTAAAGTCTTTACAGAAAATTCTTTTCAAATAGACCCTTTGTCTGATGCTTTGGCAGTAGCTTTAGTTAAGTTTATGGTTTAATGGTCTATAGTTTTTAGCTGATTTTCGTAGAGAAAATTCGTTAATGAGAAGACCGCGACTTTCGAATTTTAAAAAGATTTCTTCCAATGAGCTCAAACTGGGCCCCCTAGAATCCGTATCCGGATTTACATTTCGTTTTTATCTGTTTACATATATACAGGATAACGCATTTCTACGGTAAGCTCAATATAATTGTGATGATACAATATACGAGAAAAAATTGGATACGTTAATTATAGGGCTGCTTCTTATTAAATTATTTTCACAATCACAGAGTGGCCCATAAGTCGTTGGTAACACCAACAATTTTTTTTCGAACACCCTTATATTATTGCATTTTGCATTCTTTATCGAAATATGATGCATGTTTGTAAGAAAGAAAAAGCTCTGGACGCAGCAAGTGCGTTATGGTAGTGAATTTTTATTAAATGCTTCAAATTTGAATAACTCAATTTTTTATAAACTTAGAAAGTTTAATTTTGGTATGTAGTAAGGTCTTTCCTAGGGAAATTAAAATAAGTTTGTAATTTTCGTAGGAAAAAAATTTTTCGAAAGAAAATTTAAAATTTGAATCTCAATTTTCTATAAACTTACAAAGTTGAGTTTTGGTACGTAGTAATGTCTCTCCCAAGTCAACATATATTTTTTTATATTTTAATTTCATTAAATCAGCTTTGTGACTTTCGAAGAAAAAGTTTTTTTTGAAAGAAAACTCAAAATTTTCCCGGAAAACCTTGTCAGATTTTCTTGGCTAACGAACTCATCCAAGCTATAAATAAAAGAAAGGCACATTAAAATCGGTTTATTGTTTTTTGAGTTATCAGACGGATATATATATATATATATATATATATATATATATATATATATATATATATATATATATATATATATATATATATATATATATACATATAAAATTTGAAACTGACCCCGGATATAGGTTCTAGGTTGGCGGGGCGGCAAGGCCGCGGACGAGCCCTAAAGGAATGGGTTCTAGGGGTCCTTGTTCGCGCTCATTTAAAAACATTTTTGCAAAGTCTCACCATCGATACCTTTTTTAATAAAAAATCACTAAAATCGAGACGCAGTAAGTGCTTCTATTTCCACGCTTGATCAGCAGGGAAGGAGCCCACCAAGTATTCCAACCGTAAAGTCAAGAATATCAGAAATATTTTTTAGGCATCACATTGTTGCAGCACATATTGGAAAATTTAGACATCAAAAAGGCACCAGGATCCTATGGAATCTCAGCAATAGCTCTTAAAATGTGTGCTCCTGAACCGACTCGAATTTTATGTCGCCTCTTTCGATGTTCTATAAGATGTGGGGTATTTCCATCTTCCCGGATTTCGTCAAAACCCATCTACTGGCGATATTCTGACATACATCACTCATCTTTGGAGCTGTGCTCCCCGAAACAGTTGTAGAAGGGAAGTTCATGCATGGGATATTTCTGAAGCATTCCACCAGATGTGGCATGCGGCACTCCTCAATACACTTTAATCATACGAATTGCCTTTAAAACTATAGCTATGGCTAGGCTAGATGTATTCTCGCCACAACTAGAACCGTAGACCGGTTTCGCTCTAATTAGAGCTCTATACACCTATAAAGTAATACGGCTATGGTAGCCAGCCTTCCAACACTAAGTGAGTGGTAGACACGAAGCAATGTGCCGCCACCTAGTTGCGGAACCAAGTAGCTTTATAGGTGTATTTTCGCTACAATTAGTATGCCGCACTGAAGAGCTCTAATTAGAGCTAAACCAGTCTATGGTTCTAGTTGTGGCGAGAATGCATCTAGCCTTACATACTTTGTCCCTATATTAGGGTAGAAACGGGCCAGGGCTAACAAGTTACTGAATTGTTAGTTGGTTGTATACAGTCTCTATTTTTTAACACTTCGTGTTATTTGGAGCTGGCGTGACAACATACTACCTGGTTCCGCAACTAGGTGGCGGCACGTTGCTTCGTGTCTACCACTCACTTAGTATAGCTATGGCTATCTAGTTTCCCGAAGGAGCACTCCTTGCATGTTATTGTCGATGGTGTTTCATCAGATGAACTAAAAAATAATGGTGGTGTTCAACAGGGTTCCGTTTTGTCACCCTTTTGCATATAAATGAGCTTCTGTCAACAACGTACAATCCGATTCACGGCTTCGCTGATGATAGTGCCCTCTACCGCACATTCTCATCGACTCGATCAATACCTGCTTCTAGCTCCTTATCAATGTGAATTGAAGTAACCAACTCCCTAAATGAGGACCTGTCTCAGATTATCAGCTGGGACTCTACAAATCCGGTTATGTTTAATGCCTCAAAAACACAGAATTGCCTCTTCTCTAGGAAGAGTGACCTGCAAGGCCCAGACGTTGAGATGGCTGGCCAAATATTGCTCAAACAATCCACAATCTCTACATTGGGTATAACTGTTGCAGCGGATCGTTGCTGGAACTTACATGTTTTTAATATCGTATATATTCCGTTTCGGATTAAAAGCTTGTTTTCATCAGATCAGCTTTTGACGCTGTATAACGCACAGATACGTCGACAGTTTGAATATTGCTCTCGTGTCTGGGGTGTCGCCCCAAAGAAAACCTTGTCTCTCCTAGATTCTATTGAGAAACGAGCTGTTCGTCTTATAGAAGATTTATCTATTACAGTCAATCTCACTTCTCTCGACCAGCGGAAAAAGGCTGGAGATCTCTGCCTCTTATATCGATATTATTATCGACATTGCTGCTTAGCAACTGCTTCGTTAATACCCCCGCATGTGACCTTTGTTCGGCTAATACGCTTTAGTTTAGCACACGTTTTTAGTGTTAAACTACCCATTCGCGGAATAGTTCGTTACAAATCTTCGTTTCGTAGAGCATTTAAGCTGTGTAATGCCTTCCCGTCAGACATATTTCCGAAGACATATAACGTCAAACTATTCAGAAACCGAGTAAACACCCATCTTGTGGCTCAACAATAAGTTCGTGATCTCTTAGTGACACATAGGATTTGCCTTTCACGAACTATATCATAAAATAAAAGTCTGGACGCAGCAAGTGCGTTATGGTAATGAACTTTCATAAAAATAATAGAAATTAATAGGAAATATGTCATTTGTTAATGAAAGCAGATATCAAATTTGGTTACCAGTATAACCTATATTATATTAGAAACAATATCCCATATTTGAAATAAGCTTTTCGACAAAACTCCCAAAAAGTTTTTTGCATAAAAATGTACAAACAATTTTTTCACGAAAATTGGAAGACTTTTTTAGGTAACTTACTAATTATTTATTATTATGCGCTTCACTTCTGAAACACAAAATAAAGAATGTTCTATTTGAAACAATTGAGTTACGACTGTTTGATTTTTTTTTTTTTAATTCAGTTACTATTTGAGGGCGCTCTGTGCATGGCATCTCGATTTTTTCATAAGATAATATAAACAAAAACCTCTCCGAATGCATCATTTGGATTAGACTCTAATTTTTGTTGGTAAAAACGCTGTATCACGATTTTTGATATGTGCCAAAAATGTGAAAAGTTGCAAACAATTAAAATAACTCGAAAACAAACATGGACTGCAATTCGATGGGGAAAATGCAAAAATGCAATAATATAAGGGGTATTCGATTTAAAAAAGAAAATTTGTATCGCCAACGACTTACAGGCCACCTGTGATTGTCGAAATAATTTTTATAAGATGCAGCTCAAACTGCAGCTATTCAAATTTAAAGCATTTAATAAAAATTCGCTACCATAACGCACTCGCTGGATCCACAATTTCTTTTTCTTTTTTTTTACAAACATGCATTATATCTTGATGGAAAATGCAAAAATGCATTAATATAAGGCGTGTTCAATTAAAAAAAAAAAAAAAATTTAAATCACCAACGACTTACGCACCACCCTCTTGATTGTAGAAATATTTTTTAAGATATAGCTCAAGACACCCGCAAATCAACGTATACAATTGTTCCTCGTAGCTTGTATAATAACAGTAATATTGAGCTTTACCATAGAAATGCGTCACCCTATATATATATATGTAAACAGATAAAAATTGAAACTAACCCCGGATATGGGTCCTAGGGGACTTAGTTCGCGCTCGTTTGAAAAATTATTTTTAAAATTCAAAAGTCGTGGTCTTCTCAATAGCGAATTTCTTGTACGAAAATGCGCTAAAAATTATAGGAAATTAAATCACAAACTCTACCACCAAAACTACTGCTAAAGCAACAGAGAAAGAGTCTATTTGAAATTAATTTTCTGGAAACGTTCTAGTAAGATGAAGGACAATGACCGTTGAAGCTCAAACTTAGGGACTTGTAAAACAAATTTCTTGCAACATTTTCTCTACATAGCCCGTATTAGCTTCAGGCTCTTTGCCTAAAAGCTGCCAATTTTGACATTTCAAATCGCAACTTTGACGTTTTAAGAGGCAAAGTTATCAAATCTTCAAAGTAATTTTTCTGGCATTTCTTGACTTTACTGCGCCAAGAAACTTAGTATTTGTCTGTAATATACATATAATTTTATTATCCACACAAAACATTTTACTTTTGTGCGTTTATCTGGTCATCAGTGGCACCCATTTTTTTTTTCTTTAAATGCCTATTACTTTTTTTCTTTCACTCTAAATTTTGATACAATGTTAACCTTTTGTGACATAAACCAGCGTATCAAATTTGATTGCTCTTACTTTGTTATTTCCGAAAATATAAAAAATTTTCCAAAGAAAACACAAAATTTTCCGGAAAAAACTAAGCCGATTTTCCTGGCTAACGAGCCATTTGCAAAAAGAAGGTACCCACCAAATTTGATCGAAATCGGCCCATTATTTTTTGGGTTATCGGTGTGATACATATATTTGTAACTGGAAAACTGCTCCAGTACAACCCGTCCCCAAGAAGGGATCCAAAGCGCTTCCTAGCAACTACAGGCCTATTTATATCCTTTCAGTCGTCTCTAAAGTGATGGAAAAGTATATAAAGACCATACTACTAAAATTTCTTTAAAAACACAGTCTAATCCACGACAGGCAGTATGGATTCCGTCAGCGCATATCGACTGCCGACCTCCTTTCCTTTGTCACCCATTCTTAGAACAAGTCTATGGAACTACACGGTGAATCCCAGATTGTCGCTCTAGACCTTTCCAAAGCATTCGACCAGGTTTGGCACGCAGCGCTGCTTAGTAAACCTCCGGCCTATGGCCTACCACCACAACTCTGTACCTGGACAGCAAATTTCCTCTCCAACCGGAGCATTTCTGTTGTCGTGGATTGCATGACCATTCCTCTAAATTGTATCCAATTAATGCAGGAGTCCCTCAAGGTTCAGCTTTAGCCCCTACTTTTGTTTCTTCTCCACATCAATGACCTCCTCTCTAGCACATCCAACCCAGTTCACAGTTACGCGGATGACAGCACCCTCCACTCAAAAATACAATATTCTAAGCCTCTCTCTTTAGCCCAATTAAATGAGGATCGCAGACTTATGGAGGGTTCTTTCTCTGTGGAGAAATCTTGTATAATTCAACTACACCAAATAGCAGTATATCTCATAAGAGATACACCAGCCCTAGACCCATCACAATGAACAACCAAGTTATTCAAAGTAATGAGTCCTTTTTACTTGTTGGCATTTCTGTGGATTGAAATCTCAATTGGCACCAACATGTCACATCAATTTCAGAAGCGGCTGCTAAGAAATTAGGTTTCCTCTTCCGGGCTCGCAAATACTTTTCACCAGATAATCTCTATACCTTATATACTTCACAAATAAGGCCAAACCTCGAATACTGCTCCCACATCTGGGGTGCCGCTGCCGCTTCTACAGTCGCTATCCTGGACTCCATTCAGAAGAGAGCTATACGTCGCATCGGTGACACTACCCTCACCCAAAGGCTGCCATCCCTTGCCCACCGACGTGCCGTTGGTGACCTCTCTCTCTTCTATAAAAATTATATATATATATATATATATATATATATATATATATATATATATATATATATATATATATATATATATATATATAAATGCAAACTGACCCTGGATGTAGGTTCTAGGGGGCCTAGTTCGCGCTCATTGAGAACATTTTTCAAGATTCAAAAGTCGAGATATCGTCATTAGTAAATTTTTTAAAGAAAATTCACTAAAACTTTTTATCAAACAGCAGCGATACCAGTCATGACTGCGTCGACAATGCAACGTCGCCGTTAGACTGTGATGATGATTACTGATAGATTAATCTAGCGACCTTTTTGTAGACATTAATCTGCTGCGACTACTATTTCAGTAATATTTACTCTTGTAGTTGGGCTATTGCATATTCTGCATATATTTTGCTACACAGAAGCCGCAATCAACGCTTGGATTTATTGATGATAAATTAATTCTGCTTTTGCATAAACTTAATTATGTAAATTACTGTGCTAATTTCAGAAACTTGTGTTGCACGAAGATTCAACCATATTCCTCAAACTAAACTATGCGACTAGTTGTTTTAGCTAACGTCTTGTTTAGAAACATCTTCAAATAGGGAACATGTCATGTTCATCATGTATTAATGCAAATATGTAGCCTATTTCATGAGTGACGTAAAGAAACACCTTCAAACCGTCTGATAAGGCATTTGTTCTGCTTACCTTGTGGAATATCCTTATTTGATATTAGAGAACATATATTCAAATATGCAAGAAGCGTGCTTAGTGTAAATAATACGACAAGACTGTTACCAAACTATTATTGTAGATGTAGATAAGCCGTATATACAATTTGAAGACGCTTGTTTGAAATTAGAAACGTTGTTACACAGCTCCTTAATTAGGATGCCTGCCCTTAAATTTGGAAATCGTTAATGTGAAAAACCTTATCAACAGTTGATATTGGACTGATAACAATTAATCTCTTGTTGGTTTCTCCTTTGATCCATTCAGAAGTGATTTCAATATTTTGATTGGTATAAGTAGTTGTATAAAAGGGGTGTCCAATAATTTTGGTGATCTTAGCTTGTTGACCCTTTTGTTCCCCTGAGTTGGATTGGTGAGGTTACAATGGCTACCACGTGTACAACTTGCTTAAATGTAATATATCCAAATGATAGTATAATATGCGATAGTTGTCGTGCTCCTACGCATCTCACTGAGGCTTGTTGTGGACTTGCTGCATCTGAACTAAAAGCTGTTGTCATTCAAAAAAGGACATTGATGCATTTTTGCTCAGAGTGTCGTGAGGCATTCAAGAGCATCCCACTAATGGTTAGGAGAATGCAAGCTGATCTGGATTCAGTGAATAGGGAGCTGGGTGAACTGAAAAACTGTGACACGGATCTGATAGTGCATAAGGTGCATCAAAGAATGACTCGAGCAAAGAACTTGATGTGTTATAGTGTGACGGAGTCCAATTCCACAGATCTACAGGTACGCATTGATCATGACATAGGTGTTGTGAATGGTATTTTTGATACTCTTGGTTTGGGGGTGACAGGTACAAGATTGTCAAAATCCTCAGAGTCGGGAAAACTGCATCCGGGAGAAAACCACGACTGGTTAAGATTGTGTGTGAAAATGCTGAGCTTGTTGCTAAGGCTATCAGGAATAAAAATAAATTACTTGGAACGCCCCACTCTATCTCACACGATCAGGCAAGGATGCAGCAGGATGCTTATAAGCTAGCGAAAAGAGAACTCACGGATAGACAGGAGAAGGGCGAGGCTGATCTGACAATTAAGTATATTTCTGGTGTTCAAACGGTTTTGAGTGGGCGAAAAAACCAGCGGCGTCCCCATTGAGTGTATACTACCGAAACGTTAGTGGACTGAGAACCAAGATTCCGGAATTGTGCAGGGCTGTGAGTTATTCCTGTTATGACATTATTATCTTGGTTGAGAGTAGACTTAGTGAGGATTTTTCTGATGGTGAACTGCAGTGCGGTCCTTACATCATTTTTAGATGTGACAGATCCAGTTATAGGAGTCACTAGGTGAGGGGCAGGGGAGTCCTAGTATTTATTAGAGACTACATCTTCCATGGTGAAGTGGGGCAATTGTTTCTGAGGTGTCACCTTGGTTCTACTAAACTCATCATTGGGGATATGTATATTCCGCCTGCTTTATCATCTGATCTATATATTACGCACTGTAAGACTACTGAATATGTTATGCAGAGATATCCACAACATGAAGTGTACCTCTTTGGAGATTACAATCTACCTGAAGCTCTTTGGTCTAATGATGAGTATGGCGTACTGGTTGACTGTTCTGTCTCATCTGCATCCGTTTATGTTGCAGTATCAATTGGTTGCCTTAAACTGTTCCAGATCAACCAGTTGCCAAATGGTGGAGATGTTTTCTTAGATTTGATGTTTGCTAGGTCAGCTAATTCATTGGGGGGCCTGGCGGCTGATCGTATTTTTGGAGACTGCAACCATCACAGGAACTATGAATGTTCCATACATTTGCAGAACATATCGTTTGACACCCTTCACAGTTAGGAGTGCTATTATGACTTTCGTGGTGCCGATTACGATGGTCTGAACTACTATCTTGCCTCAGTTAACTAGGAACTCTTATTCTCGGGATTGGACGTGAATGCTGCAACTGGCAGATTCCATGAAGTTGTAAAAGCTGGCATTATATTATTGATATTAAGTTCTATTGACTCACCTCATTACTTATAAAAATGATGTGATTTTGTATTATCAAAGTTAAGTTTACTTTTAAAAAATGGAAATGCATTTTATTTTTATTTTTTTAAATTTTTCGTTATATATGTCCGTTACTTAAAAAATGTGATTTTTTTTGTTGTTCTTTGAACTTATTATTTTATTTTATATAAAGTGAGTATGTGATATTAATATTTTTTTAAACTAGAATGAAGTGTTGCATTGCTATGTTAGGGGAATTCATAACAAGTGGAATTCATATTTGTTCCTTCATGTGGGGGATGAGAGAGCTCGACCCAGTTCACCCGAGAAGTCATCAGTCAGCAGTAAAAGACGACGATAGACGGTCAGGGGTTGATTTGTGTCACATTGTAACCATTTTTATGTTTATTTTTTGTATTGTCGTGTAATATAGTGTTGTGTTAAATAGCCAATTTTATTAACAAGAACCAGTCTATGAGAACAAAAATACAGTCCATTCTATCGACAAAACATTGGTACTTCGAGCCGGATGAAACATTGAAACATTGGTTATTTACAATTAAAAATCTTATACGAGGTTACAAGTTAAAAGTCAAGTCGAGTGGCTTAAGTGTAGAGTGCATTAGTGCAGAGTGCAGGTACATATCACATATCACCACTGCCGTCCAAGTGAACAGTCGACTGACGCAATAGTCGTCGCCACACAAATTACCACTGGTCCATCAGCACACAGAATCCAGAGCATCAGCAGGCCTAGTAAACAGCTGGGGTGAGATCCATATTATTGATTTCCTAAATATTTATTTTCTTAGAATTGCTTGAATTGAACCGTTTTTACTTTCATTTATTTGTCACAGACATATTTAAGCATATAGGTACCTTTATTATAATTACTGCTACATTAATTAGTACAAGAAATCAATAACTATTTTACGTTTGTACTGCACATTTGTCATTTAACTTACTATTTAATTGAGAAATAAAACAATGGCAAACGATCTTCATTCTTTGATACGTAAACGAGGTGCTCTAAAATCAAAATTAACTAATTTTATTAAATTTGTTACACCAATTGAAACACAAATTGAACAAAAAGAAAGTATTTCAGAAAAGGTAATAACTGAATTAGAGACACGCATTGCTAAATAACAATCGTTACAAGATGAGTACAGCTTTATTCAGTCTGAGATAGAGTCCGTATGCGATGAAACAGATCTGGATAAACAATATGACGAACGAAATGAGTTTGAGAACACTTACCTTTCTGGTCTTTCAACAGCCAATTACGTACTTTTAAAGCACAATAAAACTATTGATACAGGGCATGCTGATCAGCCATTAGATGATAAAGCAAGCGTTACAGGTACGTCCGAGCCAAGCTTATATTCTCCCGTACAAGATGATGAACAATTAGCGCAACGTGTGAAACTACCGACAATTGAATTACCCAAATACAGGGGTGGCCATGAACATTGGCTTGAGTTTAAAGACACTTTCGAATCACTTATTCACAATAACAAATCCATAAGTGCAATACAAAAGTACCACTACTTGAGAGCTTCCTTGGAAGGTGAAGCTCGTAAAGTAACTGAATCACTGGAGTTTTCAGCTACTAATTATGCTGTGGCATGGGAACTCTTATGTAAGAGATTTGACAACACACACTTATTAGTTCACAGCCACGTAAAATCACTTTTTGATATCGAACATGTAACTAAAGAAACTTCAACTGCCTTAAGAAATCTAATAGATTCAACTTTAAAACACCTGCGTGCTTTAGAAACACTTAATCAGCCCACACAGCATTGGGACACTTTATTAATTTTCATGATATCTTTAAAGTTGGACAAGGCATCTGCCCGTGAATGGGAACGGTACAGAGTCACACATGATTCGCCTACATTCCAAGATCTTAGCAATTTTCTGAGTTCTAGAGCAGATTGGTTAGAAAGCTTAGAGCTAAATAATAGACCAAACAAAACGCAACAAGGTCAGAGAACTCATAAATCACAGTTTTCGCTTGTCACAACGAACATTAAATGCTTCAACTGTAGTCGCAGCCACAGAATATATTCTTGCGAAGAATTTTTGAAACTATCTACACAAAGGAGATGGGATAAAGTCAGAGAATTAAAACTCTGTCAAAACTGTCTTTGTTTAGGACACACTAGTATTCAGTGTAGATCATCTTCATGTCACAAGTGCAAGGAAAAGCATCATACATTGGCACATAAAGGTGAGCAAAATGGGCCAAGTAACCAAGTTACTTTGTCATGTTACACCAATCATTCTTTGGTACTTCTTTCAACTGTTGTCATTTATGTGACAGATGCACAAGGAGTACGGCACAAGGTAAGAGCCTTATTAGACAGCGGGTCGCAGTCTTGCTTCGCTACAGAAAATTTATGTCGTTTACTGAAAATAAAGCCAGGAAGAACATCAGTTTCGATTGTTGGGCTCAACAAATGCATCTCGAACCTTAAGCATAAATGCGAATCACACATCAGCTCAGTAACTGGTGAATTTTCAGAAACAGTATCATGTTTTGTGGTACCTAACATCACAGACAATCTTCCTTCCTGTGAAGTCAACACACAACGCTGGGATATACCGGACGTTCCGCTAGCCGATCCAACCTTCAACATACCAGGCAATGTTGACATCCTTTTAGGTGCTAGCATTTTTTGGAATACCATTCTGCAAGATAGAATTTCATTAGGTAGAAAAATGCCTACATTAGTTAACAGCATTTTTGGTTATTTAGTCACAGGGACAGTAATTCATCAGGTTAGCAAAAGCCTATGTAACTTTGCCAAATTACAACCATTATCGTTCGACTTGAAAAAATTCTGGGAAGTTGAAGAAGCAGAAGGTCCAGCAAAGGCAGCACAATCACTAGATGATGATGAGTGTGAAAAACACTTTATTAAAACCACAAGCAGATCGATGGAAGGTCGCTTCATAGTTAGGGTACCTTTTACTGAGGACAAGAACAATCTAGGAAGCACAAAGAACGTGGCAACCAAACGATTGTTGCACATGGAACGAAAGTTTGAACAAAATCCAGACATGAAACGTCCATACCATGATTTTCTTTGCGAATATGAACAGCTAAGTCACATGACACTCCTACGAAATATTGGAACAACAAGGTCATACTTCCTACCACATCATGGTGTCATTAAGCAGGACAGTTTGACTACAAAATTGAGGGTCGTCTTTGATGGGTCAACTCCATCCGATACAGGGGTCTCACTTAATCAGATTCAGCACAAGGGACCCTCTATTTTGAACAACTTGTTTTACATATTGGTCAGATTCCGACAGCACAAAATCGTAGTCTGTTCGGATATTGAGAAAATGTATAGACAGATTCTCATTCATCCTGAGGACAGATGGTCACAGCGAATACTTTGGCGATTTAATCAAGATGACCATATTTCTACGTATGAACTCAACACAGTAACATATGGCACAGCTTCTGCTCCATATTTAGCAGTAAGATGTCTACGACAAGTAGCATTAGATCACCGAAAAGAGTATCCTGCTGCATCAAGAGTCATTCTTGAAGATTTTTATGTAGACGACTTAATAACTGGGTTTGAGTCTGAACAAGAAGCCACAAGGGTTCTTAAAGAAGTTTCCTCAATTTTAAGTTCTGCACATTTCACCTTAAGAAAGTTGAATTCCAACCATATAAGGGCATTGGCAAACTTCAAGGACAACTCTGAACCAAACAGTGTCATCACCCTTGGAGAAAATGAATCAATAAAAACACTAGGTCTCAGGTGGAGGACAAGGGCGGACAAATTAACATTTCACGTTGACAACTTTTACGACAACTCCCCGACAAAGAGAACTATTTTGTCTGAAATATCAAAACTGTTTGATCCCCTAGGTCTAATAAGTCCCTGTATAATATTGTGCAAATTTATAATTCAAATTCTGTGGACACTGAACAGCGACTGGGATGAAGAGATACCAGACAACCTAACTGAACAATGGTACAAGATTAAGGAACAGTTACCCTTATTAAATGAGCTTCAGATCAGAAGACATGTTGTTTGCCAAGATTCGGTAACAATGGAACTGCATGGATTTTGTGATGCATCACAAAAGGGTTACGGTGCATGCATTTACCTTATAAGTATTGACAGGGACCACAATATTCATGTACATCTGATGTGTGTAAAACAAAGGTTTCTCCTTTAAAACCTTTAACAATACCTAGGTTAGAACTATGCAGTGCTGTTATGCTAGCACGTTTAATGAGACAAGTTACAAATGCTCTTTCCATCAACGTGCAATGTTTTTTATGGAGTGACTCGCAGATTGTCCTATCATGGATAAGAAACTCACCTAGACTTTTACAAACCTTCGTTTGTAACAGAGTTGCAGAAATTCAAGAGCTCACATCTCCAGAAGTTTGGCATTATGTCCGCACAACTGATAACCCTGCAGATATTGCCTCGAGAGGGTCTTTTCCTGAAACACTTATCAACTCAAGTCTTTGGTGGCACGGTCCAAAATGGTTACGGTGTTCATCTGTTACATGGGATACTTCATGCCATAACATACCGTTAGAAAAGCTACCGGAAACAAAAAAACATTGTTACCTTTCCACTGCGATGGGTATTGCGAAGTTTCCATTTACGTCATATTCTAGCCTTTCCAGACTCAAGCACACCATAGCATATTGTTTGCGTTTTCCACACAACTGTCGAGTTTCTAAGCAAACAAGGCTAACTGGCCCACTTAAGGTTCAAGAATTAAAAGGAGCTATGATACATTTAGCAAGGTGGGCCCAAATGGAATGTTTTTCTGACGTTGTCAATAGTTTATCTTCAGGAAAAAATATGAACAAGGGCCATAAGTTGTTAGGTCTTTCACCCTTCTTAGACGAGCATGGATTGCTCAGAGTTGGGGGTCGATTAAAACATGCAGATCTTCCGTTTGGTGCAAAACATCCTATATTATTAAGTGGAAAACACCATTTTACCAGACTGATTTTTATACAATATCACAAGACATACTGCCATGCTCCGCCACAATTATTATTGTCCATAATAAGACAGGAGTATTGGCCGACGTCTGGCATGAGTACAGCAAAGGCTATTGTGAGAAGTTGTGTGAGGTGCTTCAGGTTTAAACCGGACAATCTGACTCCTCTTATGGCTGACTTGCCAAAGGAAAGAGTAACAGTTACAAACCCTTTCTTTATTTCAGGTGTAGATTACGGTGGTCCTTATCTTTTAAAAGACAGGAAAGGTAAGGGAAGTAAGCAATTCAAGGCATACGTCTGCCTTTTTATTTGTTTTTGTAGTAAAGCAGTACATCTTGAAGTCGTTACCGATTTAACAACAGACTGTTTCATTGCAGCACTCAGACGTTTTTCATGCCGTCGAGGAAAACCATGTCACATTTACTCTGATAACGGTACTAATTTTGTAGGTGCCAGTCGGGAACTACGTGTATTAGATAATTTCCTAAAAACTCAAGGTAATGCCATACAAGGATGGTGTGCAGGTGAGGGTATTGATTGGCATTTTATTCCTCCAAACTCTCCACATTTTGGTGGACTTTGGGAGTCGGCAATAAAAAGCACAAAGTATCATTTATATCATGTTATGGGAGATACAAAATTGACCTACGAAGAGTTTATTACTGTATTGATTCAAATTGAGGCAATTCTGAGCTCCAGACCCTTGTCTCCCATGTCCTCAGATCCAAGTGACCTTAACCCTTTAACCCCAGCTCACTTCATACTTGGCAAATCATTGGTAACAGTTCCGGATCCAGACTTAACTGACGTCAAAACCGGCAGACTTTCAAGGTTCCAATTGGTCCAGCAAATCACACAAGGTGTATGGAGGCGTTGGTCCAGGGACTACCTCAATCATCTCCAACAGCGTTCCAAGTGGAAGCAGAAGGTTGAGAACTTGAAGATTGATGACTTGGTCGTCATCAAGCAAAATAACGTACCTTCATTCTATTGGCCAATGGGTCGAGTGATCGCATTACATCCAGGCAGTGAAGGCGTGGTGCGTGTAGCAAGTGTAAAGACATCTAGTGGCGTTCTAAAACGTGCAGTCACCAACCTGTGTCCTCTTCCAAACGAACTTGAATTTTAAAATTGACATTTTTTTTTACTCATTTAAGACACCTTCTTTATGTTTGCCATTTTTACCTATATTTACTTTATTTGTAACGATACAATCATATTATTGTTTATATTTAATGCTATTTTGAACAGTGTAGTTCAAAGGGGGGAGTATGTTAGGGGAATTCATAACAAGTGGAATTCATATTTGTTCCTTCATGTGGGGGATGAGAGAGCTCGACCCAGTTCACCCGAGAAGTCATCAGTCAGCAGTAAAAGACGACGATAGACGGTCAGGGGTTGATTTGTGTCACATTGTAACCATTTTTATGTTTATTTTTTGTATTGTCGTGTAATATAGTGTTGTGTTAAATAGCCAATTTTATTAACAAGAACCAGTCTATGAGAACAAAAATACAGTCCATTCTATCGACAAAACAATGTCCGTTACTTAAAAAATGTGATTTTTTTTTGTTCTTTGAACTTATTATTTTATTTTATATAAAGTGAGTATGTGATATTAATATTTTTTAAACTAGAATGAAGTGTTGCATTGCTAAATAATTGTTTCCAACTGCAAAAGTTCAATACTACAAAAAATCAATTTCCAATTAAAATAATATATAAGTATGTATTTATAAAATATTTGATTTGCCCTGACAGTCAAGCCCAATGCGCAATTTATTCTTATTTTATAGAAAGTGAATATGATATTTTTAAAAAATTAATCAGAATAAATTGTTTCATTGCTGAATACGTGTTTTGAAATGCAAAAGTTCAATACTACAAAAAATCAATTTCCAATTAAAATATATAAGTATGTATTTATAAAATATTTAATTTGCCCTGACAGTCAAGCTTAATGACCTGACTGTACTCAGTCTTTAGCTACAGGCCTGCCAGTGGCACCAACTTTTTTTTCTATAAATGCTTATAATCTTTTGTTAATAGGCAACCCAAATGGATGTACTAAGAAAAGTTACTACCGCGATATTTGCGTACATATTTCTTTTACCTTCTTACATTTCTGTTTGGTCATATTTTCAATTTGTTTATATTTTCTTCGCTCCCTTCTCTTCTCCGCATATTACGTTTATGTTTTAACCTATATATTTCTGATGTGGTTCAAGATTTCTTGGAAGCAACTTTTCAAAAATATAGCACATGACACGATGTCAATAACCTGGATAGTCTAGACAGAAGTCTATAATAACCATAAAATATAAAAATAAAAATGTAAAAGAAAACTACTGACTTGTTAGCAACACTCATAATATAGCAAAAACTAATGAATAGTAAATTCATTACTTACTGCTGGCAGCTCAAGCAGTCGACAGATTTTCAGGAACTTTGACCATATTGGCCAAGAGTTAGCCTTACCCATTTAATAAGGCTGTGAATATCCTCTATCCACTATACTATCTCACTTTTTGCTATTTAAAGCTAATAACTTTGTGGCGTTTGTAGCTGTTTTAATATTTGACAATGTCTAGAATAAACGGAACGTCACAAAAGTTTCTCTTTTCTGGCAAAACAAACTAGAAAAGTGAGGTAAATTGCAAAAAAGTCCTGGAAAACAAACGTCCTAATG
This sequence comes from Tillus elongatus, assembly GCA_964006375.1. Lineage (NCBI taxonomy): Eukaryota > Metazoa > Arthropoda > Insecta > Coleoptera > Cleridae > Tillus > Tillus elongatus. The sequence continues at coordinate 42,296,953 of OZ023263.1, read as the reverse complement.
TGTTATTTTTTATATATGACACCAATAAATGAGGCTATTTTTAACCGACTTCAAAAAAAAAAGGAGGAGGTTCTCAATTCGACTGTATTTTTTGTATGTGTGTTACCTTAGAACTTTTTTTCTGGGTGAACTGATTTTGATGATTCTTTGTTTATTTGAAACCTGGTGCTTCTCATGTTGTCCCGTATAAATTTGATCAAGATCTGACCAGTCGTTTTTAAGTTATCCTTATGAAGTCGGTTTTGTACTTTTTTTTTTAATATTTAGTTGTTGACATTAGAATTGGAGTCCCAAATTTTATGTACCAAATTACTTAAAATTCACAACAGAGGTTTATTTATACCATTTATGGCTATATGTGAAGTGGTATTCCACTTAATTTAATACTTTTAAAATACAGGACATTTAAAAATATTTTTGGGAAAGAAAATTTAGTTATAGTTGATTTGCGAACTCGTCCAAGATATTAACAAAATGTAGAGAAGTGCCAAGTTTCGTTTAAATAAGTTGAATATTTTTTAATTATCCCTCGGATACACACAGATATATATATATATATATATATATATATATATATATATATATATATATATATATATATATATATATATATATATATTACATCAAGGGGCCGGGGGCCGGTGAAGTCCGAACGTACGTTTCCGGTTCTGGTGTATGAATCCGTGTCCCTTAGAAGCAAAAAATCTCTGGACGCAGCAAGTGCGTTATGGTAGCGAATTTTCTTTAAAATATTTTTAATAGCAAATGTCTTCCTTTGATGAAAGCAGGCATCAAACTTGGTTGCCTATATAGTAGAAACAATGTACCATATTTGATTGAAATAAATTTATTGTTTGAAAATATAGAAACATTTTTCAAAAGTCTAGATGCAGCAAATGTGTTATGGAAGTGAATTTCCATAAAAATGTTTTTAATAGCAAATGCGAGCAGGCATCAATCTGATTACCGGTATAGCCTATGTGGTAAAAACAATGTACCATATTTTATCAAAATTACTTATGGTTTGAAAATATACAAAAAAAAATTTCGAAAATAAACTTAGATGTGGGTTTTCTATCCAACAAAGCTTACGTTCATAGCAAATTGAGTTATTGAAATTTGAATAATGTAATGAAAATTCGGTAAATTTGCAGATTACCTCCCGAACGCTTTTCAACAAATTGTTTTCAGAAACATTACTAGGACCCCACCTGGATGCACAAACCACAATAAAAATTTCTTGTTCACACCCTCCAAGGAAGTTATGGGACTGGGAGTGAATAAGAGTGGTGTGCGGGGTAGGCTGGGTTTAAGGGGGATATGGCTTCAGGATGTAAAAAAGACAGCTTACAAGCTGTTTTCTTCGCATTTTCTGCTCATATTTCCTTTTTACTATCTACCCCGCTCAGTACCCCTAATCACTCCTGGTCCCGTAACTCCCTTGGGGGGTGTGAACAAGAACTTTTTCTTGGGGTTTGTGGATCCAGGGGGTGGGGCTAGGCAGGTTTCTGAAAACAGTGTTTTGAAAAGCGTTCGAGAGCTAAACTGCAAATTTACCGAAAATTCGCTACCAAAACGCACTTACTGCGTCTAGATCTTTTTCTTACAAACGCATCATATTTCGATAAAAAATTCAAAATTGCATTAACGAATTTGTTCTACGAAAATTAGCTAAAAAAAAAATGTACACCCCTACTCACTCCTGGTCCAGTAACTTCCTTGGGGAGTGTAAACAATAAATGTTTTGGGGGAATAGGGGAGCTGTGCGGGGTAGGCAGGGTTTAAGGGGGATATGGCTTCCAGATGTGAAAAAGATAACTTTCAAGCCCGTTTCATTCGCATTTTCTGCTCATATTTCCTTTTTACTACCCACCCCGCCCAGCACCCCTATTCACTCCTGGTCTTGTAACTTCCTTGGGGGGTGTGAACAAGATATTTTTCTTGGATTTTGTGGATCCAGGGGCGGGGTAGGTAGGTTTCTGAAAACAGTTTTTTGAAAAGCGTTCGGGAGCTAATCTGCAAATTTACCGACAATTACAGATATTTTTATTATAAACTCATCATATTTCGATAAAAAAATGCAAAAAAGCATTAACAAATTTATTCTACGATAATTAGCTAAAAAAAATTATAGGCCGTTAAACCATAAACTTCACTAAACCTGCAAATAAATATCCAAAAAGCCACCAAACTTAACTAAACTGACAGCCAAAGCATCAAAGAAAGGGTCTATTTGAAATGGATATTCTGTCAATATTTTAGTAAAATGAAGGGCAATGACGGTTGAATCTGAAACTTAAGGGTTTGCTGAACACTCTTCTTGCAACATTTTCTTTTCACAAACGGTATTTGTTTCACATTCTTTGCCTAAGCATTGCCAATTTTGACAAAATTTGTTGCTTTAACTGCCCATAACTTGTCTTTAAAGCTAGGGATCTAAATTTTGGTACAGAGTTGACTCTTTATAATACAAACACTTGTACCAAATTTGGTTGCCCTTATAACGAACTTATCAAAGCCACTTGCAAATGGAAGGTATTCTGCAAATTTTATCAAGATCGGTCCATTATTTTTTGGGTTATCGGTCGGATATATATATATATATATATATATATATATATATATATATATATATATATATATATATATATATATATATATATATATATATATAATCACAGATATCCCCAGTTTTAGTACGCTAATTCCGTATATTTAATTGTTGTTCAAGTAAGGGTGGAAAATCGCCAGCCGGAAAAGAATGGGGATGGACAGGGCATGCAGCAGCTAAAACCCATTCTTATTGAAGAGGATATAACACCGGAGCGGGTACTCCTGCAACTCCTGCAACTGCAAATCCGGCTGCGAAAATAAACTTGCCCCTATCCTGACTCGTCTGTTTCAGACATCTTACAATAGAGGCATATTCCCTAGTAACTGGAAAACTGCTCGAGTACAACCTGTCCCCAAGAAAGGATCGAAAGCGCTTCCTAGCAACTACAGGCCTATTTCTCTCCTCTCAGTCATCTCTAAAGTGATGGAAAAGTAAATAAACACTGAATTACTAAAATTTCTTGAAAAACACAGTCTAATCCACGACAGGCAGTATGGATTCCGTCAGCGCAGATCAACTGCCGACCTCCTTTCCTTTGTGACCCATTCTTGGAACAAGTCTATGGAACTACACGGTGAATCCCAGATTGTCGCTCTAGACATATCCAAAGCATTCGACCAGGTCTGCCACGCAGCGCTGCTTAATAAACCACCAAAACTCTGTACCTGAACGGCAAATTTCCTCTCCAACCGGAGCATTTATGTTGTCGTGGATGGCCCTTTCTCTAGACTGTATCCAATTAATGCATGAGTTCCTCAATGTTCAGCTTTAGCCCCTACTTTGTTTCTTCTCCACATGAATTACCTCCTCTCTAGCACATCCAACCCAGTTCACAGTTACGCGGACGACAGAACAACGAAAAATAACTCCGCAGCTTAGTGGTATGTCTGATATACCACGTTTTTTTTAAACGAAATGGTTGAATAAAAATTTTGAAAAAAAAAATACTCGTCACTCTTTTACTTATTGCCTAACCATATACTTAAAAACCATATACTTACAAGAAACGACTATTTCTAAATGCTGCCTGCAAAGGGTTAATGTCTAAGAAGATTTATTTCCCCCGTAATAGAGTCTTGGTTGCTTAATTCTTAAATTTTAACAATAAACAAACAGTCAGTAATTTATTTAAAAGATGTCCCAGTCAGACTAACAAAATAAATTTGAATGAAAAGAAGCTAATGCTAATGCAAGCTTTCATTACTTTCCTGTGTGATAAGCATTGTCAAGACACCATTAAATAGTTGTAATGACCACTTTCTTCGCTTTAAAAAATAAGACGAAATTAAAACAAATAAGACACCTCAAAGAGAAAACAAACCTACTAATTACAGTACTTTCATTACTTTTTCTGTTACGAATAAAATACTGAAATTAAAAGCACCTGATTTCCATACGAAGAGGAAATTATGCAAACATTTCCGTCATCAAAAAACCGTGTGAACCGTTCTTGTTATATTATGATGGTGACAAGAGTGGGTACTGCCTCCAACAATTAGAAAAAAGGTGATGAATGTCGTATGAATAATTGAACGGTACCGTGCAGATAAGAAAATTAATATACCATGCATTTTAATGGATCATGCGGACGACCCACACCGTGCAGACAATGGCGTTACGTAAAAAGTAGATGGTTTTAATCGGCGATTACATGAATACATATTTGCACATAATCAACAGTTTAATTGGATGTAGAGATTCTATTAAATGTACTGCAACGTTGTACATGCTAATATAAATGTGTCAGATACGTAGGCTTGATTTTACGATGCGTTCAGGGAATTAATTGCTTATAATGATTTATTTTAAGGTTTATCAACGTTGATTAACCAATAATACGGGTTGTCATTAATTTTAATGAAACAATGTTTTCAACGAATTATATAAATGCCGTAAAGATGCTAATTGATACAAAGAAATTATATTAAATTATACAACAGAAATATCTTCGTGCGTACAAAATAGAGGTAATCAAAGAGGGAGTTCCATTAAAAAATATACAGTGTGTTCAGTTTAAGATGCAAGATAATCTTGGAGACCATAAGAGACCAGAATTCGGGTAAATTAAATAAAATCTGCTCAGTTTTGTGGACATTTCATAACTACTTTCAGGCTACTAAGTGAATATTGGAACCTGTGGAACCCAATTCAGATCAGGTATTTTTTGAATGTGTTCTCCAAGTGTACTTGCTTTCAGGTTTCAAAAAAATTCTTATAGATCACTAGATATTCGAAAAAATATGAGATGTGTCAATCGTGTTTCTTCTATTTCTTTTTTTATTGACAAGCTATTGATTATTGACCAAAAACCGGGCACGCTACAGTAACACCACGTCCTGCGTCAGCTGGATTTCTCAATGTCTACTACATTTTGCATGGCGATAGTTAGTTTTTTATTCCTTATGGCCGCCACATTGAATTTTATGAAACGCACGCAAAAGACCTTTTCAAAAATGAGTATATAGACAAACAAAAACTAAGTATCACGGGGGCCTCCACGGGGTCTGGCATGATCAGGTATGTCTCACCTTCCAACCATTAGACAGGGATGTATGCTAGACTGTGTTATACTACTAAATCGTACTACCGCTTTGAACCAAACTTCTGTTATTGCATGGAAGCTGGAGGTCAACATTTCGAAGGTTTAATGCATTGGTATACGGTTAAAAAATTAAAAATAATGTACGAAACTTGTTTGTTTTATTTTCCAGGCAAGATTTTGAAATCCGTTTTTTCAAAAACTGATACTTTTCAAAAAGAGAATTTAATTAGCATCAAAATGAAGTGCCACTCACCCCTTTCTATTTAAAGTTTCAGGGGTGAAAGTCACCTCCGCTAGTAGGATAAATTGAAGTGTGTCAGCGATTTTTTTTAATAGCGGGAAATATGAAAAATCGGGTCTGTTTTATTTTGCTGATGGGAATGTATCGCTATCTCCGTTATTATTAGAGATAGAGAGACGGTTAATTATGTTAAAATTAGCAGTATATTGTTAGACTCCATGGCCTACTGCTTTTTGAACACTTTTTTTGTCATTTGTTTTCTGGTATTGGATTTCATAGCCTACTATCCTCAAAATAGTTTTTCTCAAAATTGTCAGTGCAATTACAAAACTTCTCAAGCTTGTTGGACATCATTGGAAAGCTCTTCTCACAGGCTATCACATGAGCAAAAAATCCAATATGGCTGCCATAATAAAAACAAACGTTGATACATGTAGCTCGGAAACAAATGACAATCCAAAGTTGAGAATAGCACAAAAAGATTACTCTGTAAAAAGTGTCCTAAAAATGTGTAAGTCTTCGACATGTCAGATCAACGGCGACTAAGATATTGAAATAAAAATAAATCGACACATTTTTTTTTCAAAATAACTCGAAAACGAAAAGAGGCAGGGAAAAATACAAGTCATATTTGGAACGAGCATGAAATTCTACAAAACATTGCTAATTTAACCGTCTCCCTATCTCTAATAATAACGGAAAACGAAGATAGGAATACATACCCATCCAGTTTGGGACACACTGTATAGGGTGGGGCACCACATACGCGTCGGTCTCTCTAATGGACCCCGTTCGAATTTACAAATTCCCTTTTTATAGCATATGCAGGGTCTTCAGGGGCATCTTATAAAAATACTCTCGATGATACAGGCGGTTCACAAAAAAAAAGATAGATATCAAAGTTATGTTTTTTTTTAAATGTAACACATAGTATATTATTCGGTTTTCGTTATCCAGGAATAAAATAAAGATAAGTTACAATATGATTCCCTATATCTAAAACCTTCCGTTTTTGAGAAATACAGCAATTTTTGAAAATGGAAGCCTCAACGTAATTTTTTTTTCTTACCCTCAGCAATGTAGAAAAAATCTAACTTATATTAGTATTTAGTAGGAAGATTGTTGCATGTAACAGAAAAAAGAATTTAATGTAAAGTTATACAGGATGGTCAGTAACCTACTAGTGATATGTGACGCATAAGATTGCAAATAAGTCCCTTATTTTAAATAGCACACCCTCTATATAATGGCTTATTCTTCTACAAAATGTTATTACCTTTTAATTGATACTAGGGTTCCCTATACCTAACTCAAGCAGTTTTCGAGATATTTAGAATTGTTTGTTTTCCATAATAAATGTCAATATCTACTTGGGAAGCGAGGGGGCTCTGGTATGGATATTGGATACACGGTTGTTATCCATTTATTTGACATTTGTCAAGTATTTTAAGTTTCTTATGTAGTGTCAAGTGTTTGGGTGTTTTTAATAAAATTGTTCAAGAGTGGTATAAAAATGAAAACGTATCCTGTACAGGAAATAATGGATGTGATTCCTGTTATTGGGGAATGCCAAGAAAATTGTTTACTGGCTGCGAGGGTGTATGCTTAAAAAATGTCCATCTCGACATCATCCAGACAAGAGAGTCTTACAGAGACTGTTGCAGGTGTTTTGGAGAACAGGAAGTGTCGCATACGAAAAAGTCAACAGACAAAAGCCTGTCAGTCACTGAAAATCCCCATACAAGTCAGCGTAATATAAGCAGGGAAGTATGCATTAGCAGACGAAGTGTTGGGAGAATAATCAAAAGGGAAAAATTTCATCCATACCATTTTCAGTTACATCAGGAACTGCTTGATATTGATTTAATTCGATGAATTGATTTTTGCTTGTGGGTCCTTGGCAAAGTTGGTGAGAATGGATTTTTTTGTGCTATTTACAGACAAGAGTACATTTCATAGCACGTACCTAGTAAATAGACACAATGATCACTATTATAGTGACGAAAATCCACATCACACTCATACAGTTGATCATCAGCACAGATGGAGTATTAATGTTTGGGCCGGAATTTTAGGAGGACACCTAATAGGGCCTTACTTTTTTAATGGGAACCTGAACGATCAAATTTTCCTAAGATTTTTACAAGATGATTTGCCAGAGCTCTTAGAATATATCCCAAGAGATATTAAACGGCGGATGTGGTTCCAATTAGACGGTGCTGCCGCCCATTTTGAAACCAGTGTACGAGAACATTTAAATACAAGTTACCCCAATAAATGGATAGGACGAGGAAGCCCACACAACTGGCCTGCACGATCCCCGGACTTAACGTGTTTGGATTTCTTTTTGTAGGGGTACATAAAAAGTATTGTTTACAAAGTACCTCCGACTAACCGAGAAGATATGGAACTAAGAATACGAAGTGCGTTCGACACAGTAACTTTTGAGATGTTATTGAAAGCTTAGAAATCATTTGAGAAAAGAATACGTTTATGCATTAAACAAGACGGCCGTCAATTTGAACATTTACTGCAGTGTGTAAAATTGTCCTTTTTTGTTTGTTGTTGTTAAAGGTTGACATTTGTATAACCCAACTGAAATTTTTTCAACTGTTGCAATACAATGTTCTTGATAAATGTTTTTCCGCGTTGATCAAGAATTTACTTAGCCTACAATATAAACGCTCACTATAATCAAGGCTCACTTGATGATGAAAGGTGACATTTATTATGGAAAACAACCAAATTCTAAATATCTCGAAAACTGCTTGAGTTAGGTATAGGGAACCCTAGTATCAATTAAAAGGTAATGAAATTTTGTAGAAGAGTAAGCCATTATATATAGGGTGTGCTATTTAAAATAAGGGACTTATTTGCAATATTATGCGTCACATATCACTAGTAGGTTACTGACCATCCTGTATAACTTTACATTAAATTCTTTTTTCTGTTACATGCAACAATCTTCCTACTAAATACTAATATAAATTAGATTTTTTCTATGTTGCCGAGGGTAAGAAAAAAAATTGCTTTGAGGCTTCCATTTTCAAAAATTGCTGTATTTCTCAAAAACGGTAGGTTTTAGGTATAGGGAATCCTATTGTAACTTACCTTTATTTTATCTCTAGATGACGAAAACCAAATAATATACTGGGTGTTCCATTTAAAAAACATAACTTTGCATCTTTTTTGTGAACAGCCTGTATCATCGAAAGTATTTTCAGAAGATGCCCCTGAGGACCCTGCATATGCTAGAAAAAAAATGGAAGTTGTAAATTCCAACAGGGTCCAAAGAGAGACCGACGCGTATGTGGTGTCCCACCCTGTATATATATATATATATATATATATATATATATATATATATATATATATATATATATATATATATATATATATATATATATATATTGGATGTATGTATGTATAGATGTCCTCATCATTGGCGAATTATTTCTACGAAAATTTGCTACAAGACATGATCTACCTGTTCAAAAGACAATCTGAAATTAATCGAATCCTGATCATATTTACATCACCGTCGTATTTCCATTTATTCTGAAGTAGCAGAATGCCGTTCACAACGGTAGCCGATGGAATTCCGGGATTGACAAGTTCATAAATAGAGCCCTCTGTCAGCTGCAGGGAGGACCTTTGTTGTTCTGAACTGGAAACATCGGCAACTTTACTGCATTATTGGCTGGCTCCCATAAAACGACAGTTCTTGCTGTTTTGTTATCCTCTTTTCGGTAGATAAATCTCGTATTAGCCTGGGTAGATGAATGGGACACAACTTCCTAGATACTCTCTGGTAAATAAGTTTGTTTCAGCTTAGGGGTTTATCAGTAATTAGGTATCTCTTGTTTGAAGTTATTGGTTCAGAGTGGCGATAGTTGTAAAAGTGGAGTTGCAGACTAGATATCTAGGAGTTTTATTTTGTTTACTTAAGAAACTACTTATTTGTTTGGCAGTCTCTGTTTATAGAGTTCGTAAAATAGAGGGATTAACGTAGATTTGGGTTTATAAATTTTATTTGCTGAATCTTTCAGTAGTTTATGCTGACGCTATAGCCTGAACCATTTTTAAAAGTATTATTATTCATAGACTATTATTTACGAAACCGTATAATAATAATTTTGTGAAAGGCCAATATAATGAAAAAAAATTAAATTCTAATTCGTAGGTGGGGTTAGAATTAATTGTCTAATAATTTTTTTCGATATCTCTAACGCGAAGCAAAATATTAAGAATTGGCACTGTTTGTGGATACATAGTAGGCCGTGTTTGCAGTTCAGTTTGCAGTTGAGTATCTTAAAAAGTCGAAGACGCAGCAAGTGCGTTATGGTAGTGAATTTTCATAAAAATGATCTGGCACAAAATATTTTATTATAACTTTTTTTTCTTGTAACATAGAAATCTAAATTTTGGAGTATAGTTTACTTTTTATATCGTAAACCTACCTACCAAATTTGGTTATCATAGATATTTTATTTTTTAAGATAACAATTTTTTTCAAATGAAAACTCAAAATTTTTCCGGAAAACCTCGTCCGATTTTTCTGATTAACGAACTTATCAAAGCCATTTACAAAAGGAGGGTATATGCCACGTTTTATCAAAATCGGCCTATTATTATTTGAGATAAAAATTTTTTTGAATGAAAACTCAAAATTTTCGCGGAAAACCTTGTTCGATTTTCCTGACTAACAAACCTATCAAGGCCATTTATAAAAGGAAGGTACATGCCAAATTTTATTAAAATCGGCTTATTACTTTTTGAGATAAGAATTTTTTCGAATGAAAACTCAAAATTTTCCCGGAAAACCTCGTCCGATTTTCCTGACTAACGAACTTGTCCAAGCTATTTACAAAAGCAACGTACGTGCCAAATTTTATCAAAATCGGCCTATTATTTGTTGAGTTATCGGTGTGATATATATATATATATATATATATATATATATATATATATATATATATATATATATATATATATATATATATATATATATATATATAAACATATAAAAATTGAAACTGACCTCGGATATGGGTTCTAGGGGTCCTAGTTCGCGCTCATTTGCAAAAAAAAAATTCAAAATTCAAAAGTCGGGATCTCCCCATTAGTGAATTTTTTCCACGAAAATTCACTAAAAATGTGACCGATCAACCTGAATGGCTGTGAAAAAATTCAAATCTCTATTGCTTCAAATAGTGAAAATATAGGGATTGTCGTCATCTTAAATGCGACACACAGTACGTATATGTATCGAAAGGGTTCCGCGGCCATTATTGTGAGTCCGCGGCCATTATTGTGAGTCCGCGGCCATTAGTGTGATATATACTTGGTTCTCGGGTTGAACCGCGTCCAGAATTTATTAAAACTCGATGTTTTGGCTCTTGTTTTGGAGCCATTTTCAAGGGGTTAAGGAAATGTGACAACCACTCTAAACCGTTAATATGCCTACTCCTTAGAGCAGTGGATAAGGGTAGGTTTGGTTGTTATAGCTCGATTACTGCCTACTCCCAAAATCTCGCTTGAGATTGTCTCTAAGGTCGCTGTGTTCAAACCTAGACCTAAGATCTCTCTTAGGTCAAATGATGACACCACCAGTAATTTTGTCGATCATTTTTGGTGATTTTATATCTAAATATTAATAGTTATATACAACCTAGACCAAAAACTTTTTATAACGCTATTAACCTCAAATATATACTTACTGTACTAGGCATATACAAGGTGGCGCATTGAAAACGAAACAGACCGATTTGCGTCCAGAGAAAAAAAAATTTTGGAGTTGCAAGAACGTATTTCATTCATTGGGATAAGAAATGTACTCATTAGTTAATTTTTTGTTAAAAAAAAAACTAAAAAACTAAACGAAACGTTCAAAAATGTTTATTCAGTTAAGTAAGTGTTCAAATTGTTGACCGCCAGCTTCCATACAAAAGTACAAATTTTGTTCAAAACGAGCTCTGACATTCTGGAGCATTTGTGGAGTTATTAGACGGCATTCTTCAACAATGCGTCGTCGTAATTGTTCCAGAAACTCCGGTACTGTTGCGTAAGTTCTACTCTTTAAATGGCCCCATAGAAAGAAGTCTAAAGGAGTTAAATCCGGTAATCTAGGGGGCCACTCAATATCACCTCTACGCCCAATCCATTGCTCTGGAAACTCTCTGTTCAAAAACTCCCTAACACGTTGTGAAAAATGCGGAGGAGCTCCATCTTGTTGAAACACTAATTGATTTTCTTGATAGCGATCATCATTTTTAACAATGTCAATTAGTAGAGGGTAAACGATATCTTCTAGTAACTCCAAATACGTTTCGCCACTCAAATTGCCATCAAGAAAAAGTGATCCGATTAAACGGTCTCCAAAATTGCCAGTCCAGACATTCAATTTCTGTGGAGTTTGAGTGTGGACTTCGTGAAAGTTTTTGGATTATTATCTGCCCATTAACGACAATTATGACGATTGACTGTAGAGTTCAATAAAAAAGTACACTCGTCTGAAAAACAGATATTGAACAGAAAGTTCCCGTTATCAGCTATTCGTGCAGTCATAACTTCACAAAACTCCAGCCGCCGATCAAAATCATCTTCTCTCAGTTGTTGTACAATATGTATTTTATACGGGTGAAATTTATGATGCTTCAATATTCGCTGAATAGTTCTTCTTTTGATGTTTGAAACAGTGGCCAATTTTCTCGTGCGCAAAGTTGGGTCTGCAGCAATTTCTCCTAAAACTTCAATCTCAGTAGTCTCATTTCTGACCGGAAATTCACGTTCAGTATCCCGTTTTTTGTTGGCTACTGAACCACTTTGTCGAAACTTTGCAACTAACTCCAAAATGTATTTTCTGTTAACATGTCTGTTCGGATGTCGTTCATCAAACAAATTTGCGGTATGGTTGGCACAGTCCACGTTTTTTAAAAAAAGAGTAATTATTACAACTCTTTCTTCTACAGAATACACCATTGTGAAATTAATTTTCGGTAATACTATCAAGTAACAAACCGATCGATAAACTGAAATAATAAACCGCATTTCTCTCATTCCGATAAGAAATGTTCTGATAGTCAATTTTTTGTTTACAAACCAACAAAACATTGACTATCAGCACATTTATTATCACGATGAGTGAAATGCGTTTTTGCATCTTCAACTGTAAATAATTTTTAAACGAGTTGATAAAAAAATTAGTTTGCTGAATTCAGAAAAGAAAGAGCTTTCAAATTATGTAACACTCGACCCATGTTCCCTATTTAAAATATAAGGGTTGTTATCACCACCCTTAAGGGGTTGATGTGACAAAGTTGAGTTTTATGTCAAAACATGTCCCCCTCGATATTAAAATTGACGTGTTTCAGCGTTTCTTAAAAAAAATTATCTGGGCGCAAATCGGTCTGTTTCGTTTTCAATACGCCACCCTATATTTATTTGTTAACTATAAACAATTCTGCAGTATTAAAGGTTTATCCAAGAACCTGTATATTATATTATCAACACTCCCTATAGTCTCTGGATTTAAGCAAGAGAACATGTTTTACAAAGTTTGAAACTCTCTGTACAAAATTGCTAGTTTTCAGTGATACAGTAGCAAGGTTGAAGAAGAAGTTTGCTGTTACCATTGCGACAAAAGTTTATTCTGCAGTTTAAACTGACAGTAAGCTCAACTTATTCAGTTCACTTAAGACTCTACGTGCTTCTAGTTAAGCTTCGAGTTTTCCAACATGGTCTGCCAGAGTTTTATATGTATGCAAAGTGTGCATTAAAGATTTTTAATCAGCAAATGCAGTTGTGCTGTTGAGACGTACAAGTTTTAGCCAGGAGAATTGAGGTATAAAATAATATATACAATCCTTCTGAATGGTGTAATTTACTGTGCAGAAACATTAGGAAAATGCTTTACATGAATTCACCCTCTCGAAACCATTCGCCTTAATCAACAGCACGTTTTGGTTTGAAGACGTAGCACATTCCAGCACTTTGAAAAAATATACAGATTTCATGTCTATAAAAGCGACTAATCACAGGACGGCAGGGCAGGGACGTTGCATGATCTAACATTTTGCATGTACTTTTCAATTACGCACTAATGGTTTTCAGGTAAGAAAATGTGAACAATATAGTTAATAAATTATAAAAAGTCTGGACGCAGCAAGTACGTTATGCTAGTGAATTTTCATAAAAATGTTTTTAAACATGTATTTTTTTAATGAAATCAGGCATCAAATTTGGTTACTAGTGTATCCTATATAGTAAAACAATGTACTACATTTCGTCAAAATAACTCTAGTGTTTGAAAAAGTACAAAAATTTTGCGAAAATAAACTTAAAATGTTCCCGAAAAAACTAGTCCGATTTTCCTGGCCAACGAACTTCTTCAAGCTACTTCACCCACCTACTGAGATATAATTAATCACTAAAAGTTTCTCAATAAAAATTTAAAAAAAAAATCAAGAAAATTTGCAAACAATTTTCTCACGAAAATTCGAAAACAATTTTGTTCTGCATTCTTTTAATAGCAAATATGTATTTTTTTTTAAATAAAAGCAGCCTTTAAATAACCTATATATAGGGCCTTCATTAATTCCCGAGTCCCACGTGACCGCTTAAGTTAGGCAACCAAACATGCACGGTTGTACAACCTGAATAAATGAAATCCCTAAGTTGTCAGTGGCGTCTCTTATTTCCTTTGTGGTTTTATAAAAAAATATAAAAATTATAAGGTGAAACAGTAAATGTCTTAAGCTTTTAGTTTTCTTCAATTATACTTCCACATTTACGCATTAGAGTGAACATCTTTTTCGCAGAGCAAAAAAATATTTGTTTTGCTCAGATGAGATTAAAATTGACCGCTCGCGATGCGATGCGTTAGCGGCATTCCGCTGATGATGTAATGTCATTATTGAGGTTTCAAGGGTTGGGGAATTCAAATGTAACATTGTTAATTTTAACATTAATAACCACTTAGTAAAAACATTATAAAATAGTACTTTTATTTTGTATAGATATCAAAAGAAAACAAACAAAACTACCATTACAAAAAACATTTTAACTAGTGTTCGGTAAATAAAATAAGTTTGAAAAAATTTTGCATTTCTTACAAAAAGGGTCATTTAAACATCTAATTTACGGTTTTAGAAATGTGTATTGTGTAACATGTAACAAATATGTACCTGTTTGGGCAGATAACCGAAAAAAAGATTTGGTAGGGCTTTGTTCCACACGATGTCGAATATCGTCAACAACATTCTCTGTTAGAATAGTTGGCCTGCCTGTAGATTTGCCTTTGCAAATACAGTGCTTTTCCTCATATCGTTTAATAAGGACCAATATGTGGTTTTTAAAAAATATCGTATGGAATGTCATCCTCGGGAAAAGCTTCAGAATATTGCTCGATGCATGATTGTATCGAATAAGACCAACTTTCATTTAGATTTCGTGTACCACTGCGAAAATGGGCCATTAAAATAAAGGCATCCTACTCCGGTGTGAAAGGCATCCTTACAATCGAGTCTAAAAAAAAATGTAACAAATAAATAAACATAGCCTTAACATAACCACACTTTTAACTTACGCAAAAACGCAATGAAAATGCTAAGTTTTGATAAAAACTGTTTATTTTTATTGTCCAACAGAAAATTATTTGAAGAAGATAAACACTAATCGAACTTGGAAAATGCACAATATACATACAAAATAACCGGTCAAAAGGGAAATGAGCGGCAATGGACTGAACTGTCAATTGTCAATTGATTTAGTAACTTTGGGGTCCCTAGTCTAGTGGTTTTTTGGTTACTTTTTGACTGCCAACTCATAAAATCGTATTCCACTAAGAGAGAGACAGAATCCGGTCACGTGGGAGTCGGGAATTAATGAAGGCCCTGTAGTAGAAACAATGAACCATATTTCATCAAAATAACTTTATTGTTATAAACTTAAAATGTTCCCAACAAAAATGGTTTCCTACCCAGCGAACTGTAAGTTAATAGCAAATCGAGTTATTCAAATTTGAGAGCATTTAATGAAAGTTCGCCCTTGCTGCGTCCCGAATTTCTTTTCGTACAAACATGCATTATATTTCGATGGAAAATGCAAAATTGCAACAATATAAGGTGAGTTCGGTGGAATAAAAAGCTGGGGACGCAGCAAGTCCGTTATGGTAGTGAATTTTTATTAAATGCGTCAAATTTTAATAACTCAATTTTCTATTAACTTAGAAAGTTGAATTTTGGTACCTACTTAGTAAGGTATTTCCCAAGGCAACATATTCACTAAATGTCATTAAAATAACTTTGTTATTTTCGGAGAAAAAATTTTTTTTTTCGAAAAAAAACAAAAATTTGTATAACTCACTTCAGGTCTTTCATAAGGCAACATATCCATCAAATTCATTAAAAAAGCTTTGTAATTTTCGGAGAAAATATTTTTTTCGGAAGAAAACTCAAAATTTTCCGGAAAATCTTATCAGATTTTCCTGGCTAACGATCTCATCCAAGCCATTAATAAAAGAATAACGCTTGCCGAGTTTCATCGAAATCAGTTAATTATTTTTTGAGTTTGGATACATATAATATATGTATATGTATATATATATATATATATATATATATATATATATATATATATATATATATATATATATATATATATATATATATATATATATATATATATATATATATATACACAAGCTACTAGCGTTTCGTTCAGATTTTGGCTTCGTTAAGCCAATTAATTTAGATATGTTTTGATTATTGCTGGTATTAACACACTGATGTGCTCAAATAAGAGCAAAACTAGTATGTGTTTCAAGTAATAATCTTGATATATCTATTTTTATATTATATATATATATATATATATATATATATATATATATATATATATATATATATATATATATATATATATATATATATATATATATAAACATATAAAAAATGAAATTGACCCGGGATATTGGTTCTAGGGGTCCTAGTTCGCGCTCATTTGAAAAAAATTTTGCAAAGTCTCACCATAGATACCTCTCTATTGATGATTTTTTTTTAAATAAAAATTCACTAAAAGAAAATTTGTATCACCCACGACTTATGTGATTGTAAAATCGCTTCGTCATGTAGATATGAAAGTTGATAAAAACCGAAACGAACCCCGGATATGGGTTCTAAAGGGCCTAGATCACGCTCATTTGAAGAAAGCTTTTCAAAATTTAAGTCTTCTCAACAGCGATTTTTTTTACGGAAATCCACTAAAAATTATAGACCATTAAACAATGAACTCTATGACTAAAACTACTTCCAAAGGATTAGAGGAGAGACAGGGTCTATTTGAAATGAGTTTTCTGGAAATATTTTAGTAAAAACGAAGGACAATGACGGTTGAAGCTAAAACTTTGGGGTTTTGTAAAACACTCTTCTTGCTACATTTTTTCTACGTAACCTGTATTCGTTACAGGTTCTTTGTATAAATTATGCCAATTTTGTGGTTTTAAATCGCGACTTTGACGTTTTAAGAGGAAATTCACAAAGTTTTTTCTTTCAATGCCTATAACTTTTTCTGTCCTTTAACTTACAGATCTAAATTTCGGTACCTAGTTCACTTCTTATGATATAAACCCGCTTACCAAATTTGGTTGCCCTTATTTTGTTATTTCCTGAGATATAAAAAGTTCGAGACGCAGCAAGTGCGTTATGGTAGTGAATTTTCATAAGATTAAGATGTTTGATTTATGAAAAGAAAGGTACTACCAAAGGGACAAATAAAATACAATATCTCTAGATAAATCTTTATAGTGGGTTAATTTAATAAAATAAATGACAATCAGGAATTAAATTTGTCTAAACAGCACAAAATGATATATATATATATATATATATATATATATATATATATATATATATATATATATATATATATATATATATAATAAATTTGGTAAATTAGCAGTTTACCTCATGGAGGGTTTTGAGAATTGTTTTCCGAAACATGCTTAGTGTTCTCCTAGGTGCAGAACCCACAACAAACATTTCTTATAAACAACCTCTAAAAAAGTTACAGGACCAGGAGTTAATAAGGGTGTAGGGCGAGGAAAACGAACTGTAAATATGAGTGGAAAAGCGAAAAAAAGAGCTTAGTCGGATCTCTAACAGCTGCCTTTTTCAGATTTTGCAGTCGTACCTCCTTTTAATGTTTTTTAACTTATAGTAACAGATCATGAAGAAGTTCACATGTAAATAACTCAGTAAAGACAAGGAATGCAAAGGGAAAGAGTAGTGTCGACGTGCATTAGTGATGTCAAATTATATTTATCAGCAGTTGATTTATCTAAAAGTGTTGGATGTGGGAAATTCCCTAATAGTTCTCACAGAAAATAAACAATAAGTTAAAAGAAAGGAAGTTTAATACAATTTTAAAAGTGTAATTAACAAAAAACAATACAAGGTATATTTAAGTAAGGGACAAAATTCGCTTATTGTGACAATACAATCAAAGGCTGTTAATGAAAATCGTGTAAAATAATATATTTACTCACAGGTGTAAGATTTACATTTTATTATTATAATTACGTGGCTGCTGTTTCCCTCCGATATGGATAAGTTATCTAAAAAAGACACATCGTTGGGAAAGAGCTGTCATGTAAAATCAATATAATATATAGGTCATATTAATAGTTTTAATATACATTTGAAAGTGAATTTAGTTCTAGTGTTATCTACTATCGACTAATTAAAGAAGACTATGTATCACAATTCCAACAGCTTAGTAAATGTAAAATTACATGAAATATAATTCTTCAACAACAAAAAAAGAGGCAAAACAATACGCCTAGTTGGTTTTAATTTAAACGTTTTTAATTAAATCAATTCTGATAGTGGTTTGAGATGGACAAATGAACTATTTTAATTTATAATTAATTGTTTTCTACAAAAAATATTGGTTTGTTTAAAAATACAGACGATACAATGTTTTTATATGTTGAAGCTTAAGGTTTCTCTGGTTGGCGTTTCAATGAATTGTTACACATGTTGATTTCCTAGCAGTCCAATGTGACACTGTACATATCTCTTCTTGAACTCATTGTGACACTCGAGTAAATTATTGAGTCCTCGCGACTGAACGTTGCTTATAAAAGTCTATACACTAATAAACGGATTTGCGTAGTATGTACATATATACGAGGCCCACTCATTGTTGTTTGATGATGTATCGCTACCTTACTTAAAACACATTAAAAGCAATCTCCTCGGCTCTACTGCCTGGTTGGTCAAATTGACATATTGTCAAAAAAAATTGGAATCTTCTGCCTGAGGTTCCAGAAGTGCACAGTCCATTTTTGTTACAATTTGTGCATTGTGTTGCTTGGAGTTTATGCAGGTACGTCAAAAACTTTTGTAGTTTCAAAGTTTCCATTTATTTTGATTGTCCAAATAACTAATACTGTCCCATACACAAATATAAAAAGCATGATTTGGAAACAATTTTTTTTGGTCTGTAACGAACGGTTCAGATTATTTTAAAATTGCTCCAGGGGATAGGTGATAAATGATTTTGAGAAAATTGAATGTTTTTTTAAACCTTCAGTAATATAATGTTTCTTTGTTTATTAAAAAACTTTGAATTTCATCAAACATCTGGTATTCTATGCTGAAATCAAATTTGGGGTTAAATGTGTAAGGGTGGAATATTGATGCCAAAAATTTCAATTTTTTTTAAGAAAAAAAAAAGACAAAACATCTGAAAACGTACACAACTTGATTCTGGAATGGGATTTGTTTTGTCTTTGGCAAAGGAACACTTCATATTGTCTTTGGGTTGGGTCACTTCAGGGGGTAGGGGATCAATGGGGGGTGATTTTATGAAAATTTCAATTTTTTTGTTAAAAGTCGAGTAATATAACCTTTCAGAAGTTTATCGGTAGAGGAATACGAATATTTTCTTTTTGTTCAAGTCATGGATCCTGAAATCATTTCATGAGATAGTATTTCTAGCAAGAGTAGATTATCACAGCAATTTGGATGTAGTGATTTAATTTGCAATAATTTCTCGTTAGAAACGATTCTGACAACTGTAGTGGGGTTACCTTCCACTGCATTGAGAACTGACTCTTAAATTTGAGGAGGTCATTGGTATCTTTTGCATATAGAATTAGATTTTACAGATTTTAAGGCATCTATTTCCCTAAAACATCTGCAGATATGTTCAAAAATATTTCTGCTGCGTGCTATTCATCCGGGAAAACCTGTCATAATAAATTCTCACTGCTTCTTTTCCATTTTGTTTCGCTTCACCACAATGTAATAACAAATTAGCTAATTCACCCAAGGTATAATTGAAAAGTGCATTTTAAAAGCATATACAGCATCTATTACAAGGCTTGTTCAATTAAAACCCATCTTTGGTCAGGTTAGCCTTGAAAACAGTTGTAATCACTCAAATGACGTTTTGCAATGTTAGTTTTGTTTGTAAAAATCACACTTATGAGTTCCTGTCATTTGTATTTAACAGCGATTTTAAGTATTGTGACTTTAAAATGGCGTTTGTTGTTAACAATCCATCTAAATATAATCAGTGTGCGGTCATTCAATTTTTGTGTGATAAAGGTTTGCAACCATTGCAAATTCAAACACGAATGCAAGCAGTGTATGGAAACACATGTTTTGCATATCCAACTGTCAAGGAATGGTTTCGAAAATTTAAGAGTGAAAGAGAGAAGATGAATGATAAGCCGCAACTAGGTGCATTGAGTACTGCATCAACAGACAGGAATGTGGCATGTGTAGAAGACCTGATTAGAGGAAATCTTCTATTGTCATTCAAAGCAATTTCAGAAGATGTTGGTGTGATTATAGAATCTATCCGTAGTATCGTATACAAACTGGCTTACAGCAAAAGGTGTTAAAGGGTAATCGTTTTCAGTCGGATGAAGAAGTACTAAATGCCTTAAAAGAATTTTTCGGGCATTAGCCACAAGAATTCTTTAAGCAGGGTATACATCAGTAGGTGAAACAATGGGATATGTGCCCTAATAATAATAGTAATTATTTGTAAATATATTTGCCAATAAATTTGTTCTGAACCAAAAATGGGTTTCAATTGAACAAGCCTATTATTACCTTGATAAATAAATGACAATAACAGCCTAATTTTTTCTTTCTTTCCAAAACACATTCGATACACAACATAAGACAACATAATTGCATTTATCTCATAAGCGAGATGAAAATCGACAAAATATAAAAAAAATTATCAGCACTAAATGACCTACATAACTGCTAAGAAAGAAACGTCAGTGACAGATTTTTTTTTCTTAGAAAATTATTAGTAATGGCACCAATGTACCGCCCCTTTAAAGGTAACCACACTCTTTTAGCAGTAAAATATGTACCAGTCTGAATATTTATCACCTTCCAAATTTCATGCAGCTTGCTGGTCATGATCTTCATTTTAATATTTTTGACACATCGATCCTTACCAGATACCAAGTTTGTTTTTTCAAATGAAACCTCCGGTATATATATATATATATATATATATATATATATATATATATATATATATATATATATATATATATATATATATATATATATATATATATATGTTTTAATATTAACTAATAAACCAGATTTTTTTTTCAGCTTTATTTGATAATATGACAGGTTGTTGAGCAATGATTGGTATTAATCCACGGAGTTTCAAAATTTTACTTGCAATATTTTGGTTTTTTGCTAATAAGTCGAAAACCGCTAAGAATAGGTAGAACATTATATAGTACTTTAAGAAAGAAAATCAATTGATCTTGCTATTCCTATATAATACAGGATGTTCCATTTGAAAATCTCACATTACCTGCCATTATATGTTCTACCTAAAGACCATTTTTATTGTAGACAGCCTATATGCAATAATTGGATTTTCTATATAAACTATATAAACTTATAAAAATTTAAACTGACCCCGGATGTAGGTTCTAGGGGTCCTAGTTCGCGCTCATTTAATATTTCTTTTATAAAACTCAAAAGTCAGGATCTCCCCAATAGTGGATTTTTTCGAAGAAAATTAACTAAAAAGCGTTCGGCTGGTTCTCTGCAAATTTAACCAATAAACACTTAAATGTAACAATATTATGTTTTTTTACATTTTTTTGTAGATGCTGTTGGACCTATTTTTAGATGTATTTGATACAGGCAAAAATATATTAAAAAGTATAAAATATGTATTACATCTTATTCAATAAAAAGAAGTACAACCCGACAACACTGTATGTGGTATTTACGTTTCTGTTACATATCTTGGCTGCGCCGTCTGACACCCTCAATTCAAAGATTACCGATAGATTACTTGCAGAAAGCCTCCTGCAAGTTTGTTGCAAATGGCAAATCTACCCAAACCACCCCCCCCCCCCGTTACTTTACGGTAATCCTGTATTGTAGACACCTCACTAGTAAACAAACAATTCGGGTGTAATCGGAAGGCAGAAGTGGACGCTGGACGATGTGCAGCGTTGCCAGATGAGTATTGCCAAGGCTCATTTTAAATATAGAAGGGAATCAAGGGGTGAACAAATGTTTTTATAATGTAAATAAATTATATGGCGTCATCTACATAAATTGATATTTGACATATTTTGCGGACAGCAGTAGGAAAACGGAAATGTAAAAAGTTAATTTTCAGCCATGGTGGTCCAGGGGAAAAACGTGGGCCTCTGGACCCAAGGGTACTGGGTTCAATCCCAAATTTCCCCTCTCCTCCCTTTGTACGTGCATCAGTAACATCAACAGAGGTTGTGCCATTCTGATTGAGCAAGGTAATCTGCACGTTCCGCCCTTCCCAGGGGGCGTAAAGCCGTCTCCCGTGCGCATGCGATGTTGGGCACGTTAAAGACCCAAATTTCCCGGACAGTGAGGTGATTGAATCACTAGTAAAGTCAATGAAGCAATTTCCGGTGCGAATTGCCGATGATAAATACAACTGTATATGCTAATAGCAAACGGTATCCAGTATATTTTTTTCAAATCGCAATGTTTCATGGTAATGAAGCAATTTCTACTGACAACTGTCAATGATAAACAAAACCGAGAAAATGGCTCAAAATAGGCTTCCCTTCGGACTGTTTGTTTTTATTTTAGCTTCAGACTTTAAATGAGTGTGAAAAGTAAGTTAAGCAATTTCCTTTGCGAATTGCTGATGGTTAATACAACTGTATATGATAATAGCAAACGGTATCCAGTATATTTTTTTAAGCCGAAATGTTTCATGCTAATGAAGCAATTTCTACTGACAACTATCGATGATAAACATACCCGAGAAAATGGCTCAAAATGGGTTTTCCTTCGAACTGTTAGTTTTTCTTTTAGTTTCCGACTTTAAATGAGTGTGAAAAGTGAGTTAAGCAATTTCCGTTGCGAATTGCCGATGATAAATACAACTATATGCTAATAGCAAACGGTATCCAGTATATTTTTTTTAAGCCGAAATGTTTCATGGTACCCTATGTGAAAACTGGAACCTGTGATGATCACTGATAAGTACACTTGGAGAACCCAAATCACCACAACACATATTTTAAAGACCTTACGATCGTTTCGTTGACCACGTCAACGCCATCAGAGGATGAAAAATTCTATTAAAAAAATTGATAAGTACAGTGAATTCTTAATCAGCTAACTTTAATAGGTGTATTCATGTCAATGTTTATTTACTCCCAGAAAAATTACTTGATTAGCTGGCGCCGGGTTAACTAGCATATTGATCATCTAACTAATAAAGTTTGATTAGCTCCATAGTCCTATTTCACAGAGAAATATCAGATTCTAAATATGAATGAGTTTTGCACTATATTATATCGATTTTTAATTTTATTAGTGAATTTTCTTAAAAGAAATTCACTAACGAGGAGATCCCGACTTTTGAATTTTGAAAAAATTTCTCCAGATGTGTGCTAATTAGGTCCCTTAGAACACATATCCGGGGTCAGTTTCAATTTTTATATGTATATGTATATGTATATATATATATATATATATATATATATATATATATATATATATATGTGTGTGTGTGTGTGTGTGTGTGTGTGTGTGTGTGTGTGTGTGTGTGTGTGTGTGTGTGTGTGTGTGTGTGTGTATGTATGTAGTGGCTTAGATAAGTTAATTAACCAGGAAAATCGGTCCAGCTTTTCCTAGAACATTTTGTGTTTCCTTTCGAAAAAAAATATCTCTGGAAATAACCAGGTAAGGGCAACCAAATTAGGTAGGTCTGTTTGTATTATAAAGAGTACATCATGTATCAAAATTTAGTTCTATAAGTTTAAAGACAAAAAAGTTATTGGTAGATACTGAATTGTATATTTTAAGTTTGGGGCTCTTTTTTTATTGAGCTTAAATTTTCAGCAGCAAACTCTGGCAGAATAGGAAATAGAAGTTAAATATCAATAAAATGAAAATGAAAATGATTACCAGATGTAATGTTGTCAATGTCAATGGATTATATATTCGCAAGTCATACAATTATTGAATTAGCAATTTAAGTAAATGTTACGTGATAGCAGTTAATATGCGTTGCATTTCTAAAGACACAATATAAATTGGCGACGAATCAATGGAAGAAGTTACGCAGGCAGAACATGTGATTTGTTTAGTTTTGTGTAGTGTGGTAAAGTCAAGAAATTGGAATCATAATAATGTCTGAGTTTTTTATTTTTTTATTTCAACAACACAACACGAGGGCTTACAGCCTAAATACTATCGTACCGTGGGTGTCGACAAGGAGGAAAGAGGCAACTTGTTAATTCTGGACTTGAAGGTTTGGAGGTTCGGAGGAGAAGGAAAACATGTGCCGGCAAGGAATTCCACAACTTGGAAGTCCTCGGGACATAAGAGCGGGCATAACAAACTGTTCTATGTCTGGTGACCTGGACAGTAAAAGGGTGCATTCGCTCTGTTCCCCTGGTAGATCTGTTGGGGACAGCAGGTGAAGGAACTATGGAAGAAAGCTCCTCTGAGCAGTGCCCGTGCAGATATCTATAAATATATATATATATATATATATATATATATATATATATATATATATATATATATATATATATATATATATATATATATATATATATAAACTTTTAAAATGTTACTTTTAACATAAGAGTGTCGCAATACATACATTTTTTTTTTCATTTGAAAAAATGTTATGGGACGACGCCGCAATGTCATAAAAATAATTTTAAAATGAAGACCATAACCACTTATGAACATAACCTAATTTCAGATTTCTATCAATTTTGATTCACTATATACTTCTAATACTCCATCGAGTTTGGCCCACGCTTTATATATAATTTTGATACAAGTGTATAATGTGGTGGTATTTGGTGGTTTCAAATTAGTAATGAAAATTATGTTAGCTGCGATTTCTATGAAATCCTGTTTTCGAGATTGTCATCTTAGGACTAAGGGTACGACAATTATGCTATTTAACTAATCTGTAAGTATGTACAAAGTTTTCACATGACCAGACAGACGATCCTAAATCTGATGTCTGTGATGGACAAACCTTCCCTTTAAATCTTCATTCATGTCCATGAGGCGTTTCTTGTATGGTTGATAATCTGCAAGACAATTATAAAAAAATTAGATGCATACAAACTTCTAGATTCTACATCTAACATTCTATATGTAAGGTATATAATAAACCTAACTACCCAACCAATAGGATCCAGATGAAAGCCCCACTATTGACAATACAGGACCGCCAAGCGACAGTTTGATCTCTTTCAAGTCTATGGTTGAATACACCAAGGCTTTAGAGATGATATCTGTTGAGATTTAGAGAGTAGGAAGATTAAGACTCCATAATTGAACTACAACCCAACCTACACCTAACCATCACTCTATAGATTAGGCAGATTAAGGCCTAAAGAGTTCTATTCCATCCATATTTTACTCGACCTCTTGAAAATGACAAATGGCTACTTTTTGAAATAAAGATGTAATAAATATTTCATAAAATGATTATATATTAATTACCACACTGTAACTACTGCCATGGTTGGGATATTAATTAAAGAAGTATATATATTTAAAATAAACCAAAAGTTTTATTTGTGTAAATTCACAAATTAGCTTCCACGTGAATCATTTGGAGCAGGGGTAGATGAAGAGATTAATTAACCAACCGTAAATTCACGGAATGAGGTATATAGATCGTCTTTGAGGCAGTTTGCTTTTACTAATGCAGAGAAAATAAAAACTTTTTTTATTTTGAGACCTGGGGAAATTCTCAAAGTCAATAAAGAATGAGATATATTAGATTAGATTATTATGGAAACTAACAAAAATGTTTTAAAACACAAATGAAACTGCAGCACTGTTTGTGCCTAAACAATGGAAAAGTTTTTTGCTGTTTTGCTGTATAGCCAGATTACCAAAAAATATCAGATCACTGATCACGCAAAATTCTATATCAACATTACTTTGTACATCATAAAATAATAATAATGGTGACTTACAAGCCGGATGTTATTTTTTATAATACGTTTAAAATAGGTATTGACCTATCAGATAATTAAGATTAAGATTAACATTAATGAAAATTCACTAACAAATGAGTAAAACGGTAAAAACCCAAACACATACTGACAGTTTGTTGACAAAACTTTTTTTTTCAAATAAAAATTCACTAAAAACAATCAAAAATTCACAAAAAAAAAAGAAAACAATGTGTTGGATAGTTGGATGTTATGACAAGCAGTATAAGTCACAAACAATCAGAGATAGCATTACAACAGGCTAAACTGGCTTCCACTTTTTGTAAGGAGTGTCCATATGCTCCTGCGCTGGGTTTGTATAAAAGAACATTTCCTCATTACAATAGCAATTTTTTCTTGTTTTAACTTTTTTTTCCACATTTATTACAAATAAACAATATTCCTTATCCACTTCGACTACTCTCTTATTACGGCATACACAACTTGACGAAACTGAGTCACCAGCGATACCCACTTGTCATGTTACTTGATTCATTTATATACCACTGCCATATTTTATTCATCTACTTTTATATACATACCAGCAATTTTTACAATCTACTAAATATAATATTACAAGATATCTACTCAGTATGGAAAAGCTTTCTGATAATGTAACAAAATTGTTCAATAAAATTAGCTTAAGGGAAATTACAAGTTTGACACTAGTAAAAAAATTATTACCTGGACAGTACACTTCCTGTTTTTAATACTCCATACTACATATTTCAAAGAAGCCACTGTAACATCAAAGGTCATAGGTCATACCTCCTGCATGACCCTCTTAATCTTTCTCATCTTTAAGAAAACTCACTACTATTGATTTTGTGGAAACTATTCGCTACCATTGCTAAAAGAGGAAATAATTTTTTAAATAAGTTCTGATTATATCTCCATAAATCAATAAATAAATTATAACAAAAACTAATTCAAGCTCACAAAACAGAACAGAAAATAAATCTTAGGCTTTGCACATGTGCTAAATTATTTCAGTTTGGGTAAATACTTCAAAGTACATAAGATTACCTCTAAAATGATAACAAAAAAATAGGAATACATACCTTTTATATATAGTAAACATCTTTCAACTTTAATTATATAAATCCATCTTTGGATAAGAGAGATTCCGAAATTTAAAGTTACTTTCTTAAAAACAATTCACTACTTGAATTTTGCTGTCACTTGTGTATCTTCTGATATTTTTTGTAAGGTGTTTCTGCTTAAATAAATATAATATCACGATTACCTGAATCATTCGTGGTAGTGAAAGAAACATTTCACCGTTCTATTTGCTATTTATTTACAAAATAAAAACAGAAGACGGCCTGGATACTACGTTTCCACCACAACGGCGTTTAAAAACACAGATGACAGATGACAGTGACAGTAGACATTAGACAATAGACAGTGCTGCATTGACATATAATATAAAAATTCACTAAAAAGTTGTAACGTACAGATCAGTTTTAATTTAAAATATCATACGGATTTGGTGATTCAAAATGTTTGGTTATTGTACCGCAATTATTGTTTGAATTATGTCATTAATAATTAAAAAATATGTTAGGTTCATATGTTTTCATCCTAAGAATCGATTTAAATTTTATTATTTGTTAATTTTTATTATATCTGACAACCCTGCTTATTTATATTTAACTACTGCTGTGAAGCCGTCTAAAGTAATAACAAACACATTAATACTCTAACTATCCTTGTCAACGTTGAATGTGCGAAATGCCTATGCAATTCAAACTGATGTCGTAGATTATTTATTTCTAAACATTATTTATTTCTTACACATTTTTTCATTTTCGAACAATTTCTTTCCCCGTGGACCATTTAAGTTGAAATTGGGTTACCAACTTTATTTTGACATCTCCTTTATATGTGCAAATTTTCATTTGAATCACTGCAGTACTTAAAACAAAAAAAAATATTGCGTTTTAAAAATTTCCTTTACATTTTTTATACAAAAAATTAAACCTACGGTGCTCATCTTCGAACTCATCCAAGCCATTAACAAAATCAAGGTAATCTCCAAATTTAGTGAAGATCGGTCAAGTATTTTTTGAGTTATCAGTTGGATACATATATATATATATATATATATATATATATATATATATATATATATATATATATATATATATATATATAAGCATATAAAAATCAAAACCGACCTTGGATATGGGTTCTAGAGGTCCAAATTCGCGCTCATTTGAAGAAATTTTCCAAAAGTCTCACCATCGATACCTCTCTATTAGTGAATTTTCTTAATGAAAATTCACTAAAAACTGCCGAAAGGAAACACAACATTTTTCGGGAAAAACTAAAAACCGCCCCAATTTTTCTGTCTACCGAACTTATCCAAGGCACTTGCAAAAGGAATCTACTTACCAAATTTGATGATAATCGGCCCATTATTTTTTGTGTTGTTGTTGCCAAATATGCCTTTTTTTAATGCAAATTAAATTGGGTAAATAGTATGACCTTTATAGTAGAAACCATGTACTATATTTCATCAAAATAACTTTATTGTTTGTACCAAAATGTTCTGCAAATAAACTTAAATTTTCCCGAATAAATGGGGCCGATTTTCCGAGACAACGAACAATTTAAACAAAAACTATACCTGCCAAAATTTAATTATTCACAAACAACTTTTTTACAAAAATTTAAAATTTACATAAAAATTACTAAACAACTTGTTTCACGAAAATTCGCCATTTTTTTTTCTTTGTACAAAAATTGGCTTAAGAAATGTCACACGAAAATGTTTTTATGTAATGTCACACGAAAATGTTCTAAACTAATATCACACAAAAATCTTTTCAAGTAATGTCACACGAGAATCTTTTTGCAAGAATTTGCTAAAAGTTTTTATACGAAAAATTTTGAACAAATTTTTTTCACGAAAATTGAAAAACCATAATTATTCATTACTAACTTTTCACAAAAATGTAACAAAAATTGATTCTTATAAAAACGCTAAAAAACTTACTATCAAAATATATTTTTTTGCACGAAAATTTGCTGATAGAATACATAGAAATCTAATTATATAATCTGCAATTAAAATTAAGAAAGAAATGAAAATGTAATAAAGTTATTAATTAACTTCTCACAGAATTTGGACCAGTGGAATTGAAGAGAAACATAACGGGGAAAAATCATATTTTCATGTCACAAGCTGTCAGAAATAAAAAGGTTATGTAAGTCTGTCACTTTGAAGTTTTGTTTGACATTTGTGAAAAGAATTTATCAATTACTTATATTATATTATAACAATGTAAACATAGATAATCCTATCAAATTCATTATTTCTTACTTTTTTGTACCAAGTTTATTTAAATATTTTAACATTTTTCTAGAAAATTTTCTCAATAAAGATACAATCTGATCGTTTATTAGAAAAGAATAAAACTGTTATTCTACAAAACCTTAACCTTAACAGCTTCAACCATCATTGTCCTTCATTTTGCTAAAATATTGACAGAAGATTCATTTCAAATAGACCCTTTGCTTTGCCTGTAGCTTTAGTTAAGTTTATGGTTTAACGGTCTATAATTATTAGCTAATTTTCGTAGAAAAAATTCGTTAATGAGGCGACCGCGACTTTTGAATTTTAAACAAATTTCTTCAAATGAGCGCAACTGGACTCACTGGAATCTATATCCGGTTTTATTTTGTTTTTATCTGTTTACATATATACAGGGTGACGCATTTATACGGTAAAGCTCAATATAATTGTTATTATACAAGATTAAAACAAATTGTACACGTTAATTATAGGGTTTCTTAAGCAGAATCTTATAAAAAAAAATTTCCAATCACAGGCTGGCCCGTGATCCCTATATTTTTTCCAACTCCCTTATATTATGCATTTTTTAATTTTTTTACACGAAAAAAAATTTTTTTTTCTCCAAAAATTACAGTTATTTTAATGAAATTTGGTGGATGTCTTGCCCTAGGAAAGACCTTACTACATACCAAAATTAAACTTTCTAAATTTATATAAAACTAAGTTATTCAAATTTGAAACATTTAATAAAAATTCACTACCATAACGCACTTGCTGCGTCCAGTTTTTTTTTTAATCGAACACGCCCTATGTTATTGCATTTTTGCATTTTCCATCGAAATATAACATCTTTGTAAGAAAAGAAATTCGGGACGCAGCAAGTGCGTTATGGTAGCGAATTTTCATTAAATCCTTCAAATTTCAATAACTCAATTTGCTATTAACCTAATAGTACAGGCAATAGAGAATCTTTTTCTGCATTAAACTACAGGAGTTTTTTTTTTTTTTGATAGATAGGTTCAGAATTACGTACTGAATGTAAAAACACAAAATCCTTACGAATTAGGAGGGCGGAAGTGCCGCCATTTTGAGAAAAACCGTTTTGGCTTATATCTCCGTGCACTTTAGACCAAAAATGGTAATGACCTTTATTGTAGATAATTGCATTTTTCATCTTTTTTTTAAATATTTTTTTTGTATCACTCACCGTTTACAACTTATACGACTATTAGCATTCATTTATTGACTTTTTTAACTACATCTTTGTTAATAATTGTTTAAGAAATAAAATGCATATAACTTAACTTTTCAATCGACAAATTTTCTAGAACTTTGACTTTTTCTAAAATTATTATTAGTGCATTTTCTTTAAAAAAAATTCACTAATGCGGACCCAGACTTTTGAAAAAAAAATTAAAATAGGTGCTAATTATGCCCCCTAGAACACATATCCGGAGTCAGTTACAATTTATTCACTTATATATATATATATATATATATATATATATATATATATATATATATATATATATATATATATATATATATATATATAACACCGATAACTCAAAAACTAATGGTCCGATTTTAATTAAATTTGGTGAATACCTTCCTCTTGTAAGTCGCTTGGATAAGTTCGTTAGTCAAGAAAATCGGCCCAGGTTTTCCCAGAAAATTTGGTGTTTTCTTTCGAAAAAAAATCATATCTCCGGAAATAACAAAGTAAGGGCAACTAAATTTGGTACACGGTTTTTTATGACATTATAGGCAAATTACCTACCAAAATTTAGGTCTGAAGGTTCAAAGACAAAAAAGTTATAGGCATTTAAAGAAAAATAAATTGGGGTTTTCCTCAAAACCTCAAAGTCTCGAATTAAAACGTCAAAATTGGCAACATTTACGCAAAGAACCTGAAACTAATCTAAGCTATGGAAATAAAATATCTCAAGAAGAATGTTTTACAAAGCCTGAAGTCTTAGCTTCAACCGTCATTGTCCTTTAATTTACTAAAATATTTTCAGAAAAATTTGTGGATTGAAAAGTGCAACATTTAACGCGTTATAACTTTGAAAATATTGATTTTAGAAAAAAAAGTTTTAAGTAAATGTCTATTGAAAAGTTAAGTTATAATCATTTTATTTTTTAAACAATTATTAACAAAGATATAGGTAAAAATGTCAATAAATGAATGCTAATAGTCGTATAAGTTGTAAACGGTGAGCGATACAAAAAAAAATATTAAACAAAAAAGATGAGAAATGCAATTATCTACAATAAAGGTCCTTACCATTTTTGGCCTAAAGTGCACGGTTATGGAGATATGGGTTGAAACGGTTTTTCTCAAAATGGCGGCACTTCCGCCCTCCTAATTTGTAAGGATTTTGTGATTTTACATTCAGTACGTAATTCTGAACCTATCTATCAAAAAAAAAAAAGAAACTTCTGTAGTTTAATGCATTATAAACAAGAGTAACGGGCTCCTCTATTGCCTGTACTATAAGGTTTGTTGGCTAGGAAACCAGTTTTCTCGGAATCATTTTAAGTTTATTTTCGGAAAATTTTTGTACAATTTCAAACAATAAGTAATTTTGATAAAATATGATAGGTACATTGTTTCTACTATATATGCTATATTGGTAACCAGATTGATGCCTGCTTGCATTAGACATATTTGCTATTAAAACATTTTTATGAAAATTCACTTGCTGCGTCCAGACTTTTTCAATATGCGAAACCGAGCAAACCGATCGATCAACGTAAAACTACTTATTAAATTTCGTTAATTAATGTAGCATCGTAATCCAATATGTTCTGGTTTAATTAAATCGGATTTCTATTAGCTATGCACATAGACTGGTGTAGTTTGTCAACAAATAGATTGGTGGTTTATGCAATTTAGAGGGAAGTGAATGTGCGGAGGAGGAGCGACAGTCCACATCATAATAGTTTCCTATGAGTATAATTATATTGTCGTCTGAAAACTCCAAAACTCCAATAGACAATATCCTGACCTATTACAACTTCATAGAGATACTTGGTTTTAGTGAATTTTTATTTTTTAAAAATCACTAATAGAGAGGTATCGAGACTTTGCAAAAAATTTTCAAATGAGCGCGAATTTGGGCCCCTAGAACCCATATCCGGGGTCAGTTTCGATTTTTATATGTTATATATATATATATATATATATATATATATATATATATATATATATATATATATATATATATATATATATATATATATATATATATATATATATATATATATATATATATATATCCAACCGATAACTCAAAAAATAATTAACCGATTTTGATGAAACTCGGCAAGTGCCTTTCTTTTATTAATAGCTCGGATGAGTTCGTTATCCAGGAAAATCGGACAAAGTTTTCCGGGAAATTTTGGAGTATTCTTTCGAAAAAAAATTTTATCTCCGAAAATTACAAAGATGTTTCGATGAAATTTGGTATACATATTGCTTTGGGAAAGACCTAACTATGTGCCAAATTTCAGCTTTCTAGGTTTACAGAAAATTGAGCTATTCAAATTTGAAACATTTATTTTTAATATTACCGCGTTTCATTGACAATGGTAAATCTCGCTTATATGAGATCTAGTATGTCGTTGCCTGGTAACATAACTTTGATATTATTGCGCAGGTCTGTTAGACGCTGTAACTGACGTTTATCCTATAATATTAGATTGTTTATATGTTATGTTTATTGTTATCAGTTTCAGCTGCAAATTATTTGTGTTATTTGGGACATTTTTATATACAAGTGCAACTTATTCCTTTATTAATGTTAGTGGGTGGACTAAACAGTGTTTGTTATGTTTTATCAACACATATAAATGATGGAAGTTTTACAAAAGGGACTGATATGAAACAGGTTAGTTATTTTCTCTGAAGCTTTGGCGGTAGTTTTAGTTAAGTTTATGGTTTAACGGTACATAATTTTTAGTTAATTTTCGTACAAAAAATTCGTCAATGAGGAGACCGCGTATTTAGAATTTTAAAAAGATTTCTTCAAATGAGCGTAAACTAGGCCCCCTGGAATCCATATCCGGGTTTACGTTCAATTTTGATCTGCTTACATATATACAGGGTGACACGTTTCTACGGTAAAGCTCAATATAATTATTATTATACA
This sequence comes from Tillus elongatus, assembly GCA_964006375.1. Classification (NCBI taxonomy): domain Eukaryota; kingdom Metazoa; phylum Arthropoda; class Insecta; order Coleoptera; family Cleridae; genus Tillus; species Tillus elongatus. The sequence continues at coordinate 42,263,565 of OZ023263.1, read as the reverse complement.
AGAGACGAGAAAAAATTGTATAAGTTAATTATAGGGTATCTTGAGCTGCATCTTATAAATTTATTTTGACAATCACCGGCTGGCCCATAAGTCGTTGGTGATCCCTACAATTATTTTTTTCGAACAGCCTTATTTTATTGCATTTTTTATCGAAATATGTTTGTAAGAAAAAAATCAAGACGTAGTAAGTGCGTTTTGGTAACTCAATTTGCTATTAACCTAAGGTTTGTTGGCTGGGAAACCAACGTTTAAAGTTTATTGCCGGAAAATTTTCAAACAATAAGTTATTTTGATAAAATATGGCACATTGTTTCTACTATATAGGTTATACCGGTAACCAAATTGATGACTGCTTGCATTAAAAAGACATATTTGATATTCAAAGCATTTTTATAAAAATTCACTGCCATAACGCACTTGCTGCGTCCAGAGTTTCTTTTATATCCATTTTTTGTCATCTCAGGTAAATGTGGATAGTTATTCTTTAACACTCTGCAACTTTATCTCACTTGTCATGTATAAAAGATGAATCATTTCTTTATTTGTATAATCCCTATTTTCGTGGTTGTTATTTATTTTAACTCCTTTTAAATTCCCTCGTAAAAACGTAATGCCAGAATTATATTTCCTTTAATAGCGCAAAATGCGCTAAAACTTCAAGTGACTTGAAAGTTTCTTAGCTGCACTGTAACGGTTTACTTCCGAAGGGTGGAATGTGAGTCGGTGTTTTAATCGGGAAGAAGGGTTTGTCTCGAGCGTCACCACTTGACTTGCGATTTTAAAGGGTTTTGGGGGGAAAGTGGAAGCCCCAAAGTGACTGATGTACAGGGTGATTCTTTATAATGTCGCACCCCTTTAACTTTGTTATTTTAAGTGTCCCAAAAAAATGAAAGTATGGTTATGTAGGTGCTAAAAAATACTTTTTTTCTACGAATAAAAACAATTTGAAAAATGATCAGTATACAGGGAAAACCAAAAAGTTCATTTTTTTTTTCAATGGATCACCCTATATATGAATTTATTTTTTGATTCCTCGTAAAATTCTAAGCATAATTTATATAACATACCGTATATTTAAAATGAATAGTTTTTGAAATATTCGCATTTGAAACGTTATCATCACAAATTTTATTAAACCAAAACAACTGTTACAAATCAAGAAATCTAACAATAAATAATATAAGAAAAACAGTTTCTAATTAAATATAAAGATGCTCTACTGGGCCTCCATCTTCTTCAACACATTGTATAAGGGTTCTTCGCATTTTCTCTAACGAATCTGTTATGAATGCTGGGTTATTTTCATTTAAACTAATAATTTCATTCCGTATCAAATCTTTAAAATGATCGAGGTTTTCAATTTGGTGGTCATGTATACGGTTTTTTATATAACCCCAAAGAAACGCATCTATAGGTGTCCAATCAGGGCTGTTTGCAGGCCATTTAATTGGCGCATTTCTTCCGATCCATTCAGGAAACCTTTCACTTAGGTAATTACGCACAGCACGAATGTTGTGAGGGGGTGCTCCATCCTGTTGAAAAATTATATTTTGTAATATATTTAAAGGCAAATCGTCTAAATATTCTTCAAACTCGTTTTCCAAGAAATCTAAATAGCGGCCTCCATTTAAAACAGTATCAAAAAAATACAGACCGATAACTCGATCGCCCAGGATACCTCACCACACATTCACAGATTGTCGCCATTGAAACTTACATTCCCTAAAAGAATGTGGATTCTCTCTTGCCCATTGTCTGGTATTTTTTCGGTTAAACAGGCCACTAGTAGAAAAGGTAGACTCGTCAGTCCATAGAACTGTTTTCAAAAAATTGTTATTTATGTTTATTCTGTCTAGAATCAGTTGACAATCATCTTTTCATTTGGGTAAGCTTTGTAGTGGGTTTAATCTTATATGGCTTTAGATTCCATTTTCTTAACGTTCTTTGGACTTTACTGTATGAAGTTCGCTGAATATTTTCTTATGTTGCTCGTAATGTCTTTGAAATGTTTCTTATGGAATTGTTTGGATTCCCTTCTATAGCAAGTAAAATATTCAATTCTGCATTTTCATCTACGTTCACAGCAGTTCTTTTTATCCTTTGTAAATTTGACGTTTCTTGAAACTTCCTATATATAGATGTGAACGTTTTTCGAGTTGGGACATGCATACCGGGATTATCTTCTATCATATGTCTAATGGCAGCGTGACAATTTAAATTATTTTTAATATAATAATTCTTCTTTCTCTGTCTAAGTACGGCATTTTTACTTACTAACCAATACAACCACAACAATATTGACAGAATGTCACCGTCAGTTATTTGTTTTCAATTAAAAGCCTGGTATCCTAGGACTTCTTGATTTGTAACAGTTGTTTAATAAAATATTTGATGATAACGCTTCAATCGCGAATATTTCAAAAACTATTCATTTTAAGTACACGGTATGTTATATAAATTATGCTTAGAATTTTACGAGGAATCGAAAAATAAATTCATATATAGGGTGATCCATTGAAAAAAAATAACTTTTTGGTTTTCCCTGTATACTGATCATTTTTCAAATTTTTTTATACGTAGAAAAAAAGTATTTTTTAGCACCTACATAACCATACTTTCCATTTTTTTGGGACACTTAATATAACAAAGTTAAAGTGGGGCGACATTATAAAGAATCATCCTGTACAGGTAACGGACCACCCTGTGGGAGTATGGTGCTCAGATAAACTCAAGTGGAGATATTTAGTTTCCGGGTGTCTGACTTAATAATGAATGGGAGATGTCTTAAAGACAAATGCTGATTTGATTTTTGCACATATATACAAATATACATATATACAAAATCATATGTGAATATATTTACAAAGAAGAATGTTTATATTTAAGATAAGGTTCTCACCAGGGCCGACTGGTATGTATAAAGTGTGAATCATAAAAGAAAACGGAAACACAGAATTTCTATTTCAGTTTTGCCCAGGTATGCTACTTTCCGGAAAATTTGATCGCGGTATTTCTCTTATTCCTTGGTTCCCAACTTTTAATGGAGGCTTTAGCTATATGACGCCAATAAAGGAACGATATTTTACATTGCTTTGCCACTCGGGCCACACCTGGGGCACCATTGAGTGATAACACACTGGAAAATTTGCGTAGTGCTGCAAACTCCCAAGTTATTTCGGTAGTATAGTTTACAACTGTACACAATGTCGTTGAGTACTATGATATATTATGAAAACAACTAGAAACGATAGGAAATTATAGTGTCTTTACAACCTTCGGTTATTCGATGCGTGCCTGGACAAAAATAAAAGAAAAAGAAAAATATGGAGGAGCCGGCAACACTGTCAATTCTTTTAAGTAAAACTGGGCATTAGGGACACCTGTATGTATGACACACAGGAAATGAAAATAAAATTACCTTCGGGTAATATATATATATATATATATATATATATATATATATATATATATATATATATATATATATATATATATATATATATATATATATATATGACTGCAAAAATAAATCGGAAAATATAAATATCAAAGATTAACTAAGTTAAACGCTTCTTACCAAAATACTTACGGATCTTTAAAAACGAACCGTACTGGCGGTTTTTCTAATTCGAAGACTTAAAAATACTACTTGTGACTTGTTGGTCTGACCTACTATTCTGAACTGTATTGAGAACTGATTTTACTTGGCCGGTGGGCCTGCTTTTATATGGTATAAAATGGGTGTCCTTGGTTAGTTCTAGAAGCTTTATTCTCCTTTTTAACTCACAGCGTTCGTAATCAAATAAAAATTCGTAAATTTGTTCTATTCTTACCGGTGTAATCTAAACGATAAAATTCCGATGATTGTTTTATGGAATTCTTTATGATTAAAATTACGTAAGGGTAGATGTATTCTCACCACAATTAGAACCGTAGACCGGTTGCGCTCTAATTAAAGCTCGTCAGTACGGCATACTAATTGCAGTGAAAATACACCTATAAAGTAATACGGCTAAGGTAGCCAGCCTTCCAACACTAAGTGAGATATAAGGCACGAAGCACGTGCCGCCACCTCGTTGCGGAACCCAGTAGTATGCTGTCACGGCAGCTCCAAATAACACCAAGTGTTAAATATTAGAGACTGTATACAACCAACTAACAATTTAATAAATTGTCAGCCCTGGCACATTTCTACCCAATTGCAGCGAAAATACACCTATAAAGTAATACGGCTATGGTAGCTGTGACAACATACTACTTGGTTCCGCAACGAGGTGGCGGCACGTGCTTCGTGTCTTAAATATCACTTTGTGTTGGAAGGCTGGCTACCATAGCTGTATTATCGCTGCAATTGGGTAGAAATGGGCCAGGGCTGACACTTTATTTAATTGTTAGTTGGTTGTATACAGTATACACATATTTAACACTTTGTGTTATTTGGAGCTGCCATGACAACAAACTACTTGGGTCCGCAACGAGGTGGCGGCACGTGCTTCGTGTCTTATATCTCAATTACAATTATGTTTTATACGGATATTCGTTTTACACTGGTGGCTTAAGAATATTTATTTATTAAAAATATCAATTAAAGAACTGCCAGAGTGGTGTTACGGAAGCGAAATTGAATCGTAATGCAATCAAACGGGAATTTCGTTACAGCATGACCTGGGTATTTTTAGGGCTCCAGACTGTTATGGGGGTTTTTGGTAAATGTTGCTTCATCAGTTCATATTATTTTGCTGGTGAAAGTAGTATCATCTTGTATTCGTAACAAGAACCATTGACAGAACTCAACCCGACTATTAAAGTTTTCATTCAACAGGTGTTGGACAGGAGTTGGTTTATAGGCTTACCATTTATCCTTTTTTAGAATTTCAATAATAGTAGATTTAGGTGTCCCTAATTCCTGTCCAGCTAGTGGCACAGAATTTTCAGGGCATGCTGTAAAGTATCCAAGAACAGTTGTAGCTAAATCTTGGTTGTCCAAGTGAGGTTTGCGCTTTTCAGTTTTGCCACGGGGGGTTCCTAATTCCTCGAGACTTTTAAGTAGTTCTTTAACTATTTTCGTCGTAGGTCTCGGGGGACTTGTAAGGCATTCTGCAAATATGCGAGACGTCCGGTCAGCAATTATGTGATATACACCCTAAATAATAACAAATTTCAGCAAATGGCAAGGCCATAATGATTTACACTTAACTGGGAGCAGCAAAGCACAGTACTGTTACTTAAAGTTAGAATCTGTAAAATCTGACAAGTGGTGTTTGTTCTATAGCAACCTTGCTGAAGGCAAAACTTGACACTTCTGGGCACATAAGACTAAAAATAGTTGCTTTATTTTCCATTATACAATTTTCAGGACATCTTGTGGAATTTTTTACAAAATAACTAAATGAAAGTTATGGTCTACAAAGTTTATAATATAAAAAAAATAATATAAACCAATATTATATATATATATATATATATATATATATATATATATATATATATATATATATATATATATATATATAATACCTCTATTGAGGTCGCCATATTTTGGATACTATGAGAGATAAGTACCAACGATAGTACATAAAGTCATATTATAATTTAACAAGGAATCTAAAAATGTAGTAATATATAGGGTGTTCTATTTGAAATAAGGAAGTTGGTGTTCACTTCCGGTATAACCGGAAACAATCTCAAGCTATAACTATTTTCTTTGAACAGATAAGTATAGAAAACATACATCAGCAAATTTTCATATTTCAAATCAGGGTAGTTCCTGATATACGGCTAACGGCCCAAGTTAGCAGGACACATGTATACCAAAATTCACATCTCTATGTTACAAGAAGAGAAGTTATAAGCATTTAATGAAAGAAAAAAATGTTTGGTGTCAGATCACTTTTTAGAAAATTAACTACCATAATGCACTTGCTGCGTCCAGTCTTTCATATATTTCTTTGTGATTAAGGGCGCAAAGAATAATTATACATATACATGTCAATATTTACGTTGGCGCAGTACAGAATGTATATATTGATGAACTGAAATATGCATCAGACTGCAGCTACATACAAACACATATTTTCACTTTAAATTCCTGTAATTTGAATCTGGCATGCCGGTGCGCTTTCACGACCCTGATACGTATAAGCCTTTTCAATAATCAATCGAATCATGCATAAATATCACAATGAACAAACTAATTCCACCCTGCACGTACATAACAGTTAATTTCGTTCCCATTTGGCGCAGATCCCCTTCGTAAAGCTCACGGTAACGAATTGATCACATCTGCCCTATCTGCCGCTTGATAACGTCCACGTTTTATTGTGAAAAAGTCCTGCGATTTTTAATTAAATCATGAACAGCATCGGAATCAGAGAATTATGTTGACATAATTTCTACGATAACAATGGGAACGAACTCTATGAAATATAATGGAAAAGTTGCTCACCGTCCAGCTGACGTAGCTGTGGAGCTTTATGAAGGGTTTAAAAACAAATGACATCAAGCGATTAATTAAAAGACGCCTAATACGGGATGCACTCAAAAAGCAGTAATTGCCTTAAAACTAGTATAATACGAAGGTGTGTTGATATTCAGTCAACCTTGACCATATATTAGGAACTAAGTGAAGATTGGAATCTTTAATGAGCACTGCTAAATAGACTTGGAGAGCTCAAGTCACCACAGTACAGTTAAATAACCTGACGATCGTTTCACTTACCAAGTTAGCGTCATCAGAAAATGAAAAATTGTCGGGAGAGACGGACGTCAACGATGAGACGGCATTGTGCGAGATTGAGAAAGAAAAACTGACACGAGATGACATGACATGTCATTCGGCTGTGAAGCACCGTTGAAATAAGTCACAGAAAATATTCAAGAGCCTTCACACCAGTGGGCTCTGTAGTAGTGTTAGTGCCGGCTCGCAATAATTACAAGAAATTATTTTAATTCCGCATAGATTTTTGGACACATTCAGAAACCTGACTTATATCTTATCTTCTCTACCCAACGTTGGGTCCAAGCAAAAGCCTGTGAACGTTACCTGTCCCTCTCGTGGATCATAGTCCCCAGATACATATAAAATTAAATTTCACGCTGATTTCTTCCTTTAGAAAGTGGCCGGTGCAATTCGAGTTCCAGACAGTAAATAATCGGTGATGAGCACTGCTAAATACACTTGGAGAGGCTAAGTCACCACAACACAGTTTAATAGCCTGACGATCGTTTCACTAACCAAGTCAGCACCATCAAATGATGAAAAATTCTCCGGACACGGACGTCAACGATGAGACAGAAATGTGGGGGATTGCGAAGGGAAAATTGACACGAGCGGACATGACAATTCATTCGGCTGTGAAGCACCGTTGAAATAAGTCACAGAAAAGATTCAAGAGCCTTCACACCAGTGGGCTCTATAGTAGTGTTAGTTAGTGCCTGCTCGCAATAATTACAAGAAATAATTGTAATTCCGCATAGGTTTTGGGACACAGTCAGAAACCTGGCTTATATCTTATCGTCTCTATCTAAGAGGCAAAAGCCTGTGATCGTTACCTGTCGCTCTCGTGGATCATAGTTCCCAGTTACATATAAAATTAAGTTTCACGCTGATTATTTCCTTTAGAAAGTGACCGGTGCAATTCGAGTTCCAGACAGTAAATCAGGCTGAATAATTTGCTTAGATGTGCTGTCAATTTTGTGTGTAGAATAATACATTTATAAGTTTTGATTCTAGCAATTTCAGATAGGATTAAATTTTCATTTCGTTATATAACTAAGATTGATTAATAAAAAAAGAATGTGGCTATATATGTTTAATAAGGCAGTTGCTTCTAACTAGGGATAAACCTACCTGATATCGAATAGTCATAACCTTTTTCTCTGGAGTTAATTAGAGGTAAAGCTTGGAATAGAACTACCCATTACTTTCACGAATGGTTATGGTAGTTATCTGCTGCTTGAAGTCAATCTTTGTTAATAAATGTCGAAGTTAAGTAACTCCGAAAGTTTAGGAATTTTCTATCTTAGGTAAATAGTCTTAAGAAAAAACAATTCTGCAAGTAAACTCTAGCGGGTCTAATTAACTTAAAACTGGTATTTTATTGACTAAAATGTATTTTTCATTTGAAGAAATCCTTATCAATTGTTATTTTTATTGATTAATTAACACCTTAAACAATTGAAGAGTAGACCGCTTTTAGCTCTTTATAAAAACAACATAAACAAGTCTTGTTTTACAGATGGCGGCACCCCATTCTCTTTATCTAAATATATTAAGAGAACTTGCAACGCTCCGCTTTTGCAACGCTCTGTATATTAAGTAATTTCTCCAAATTATTGTCTGATCCTAGGTTATGTCTAGTTAATTCAGCATATTGAATGAACACGCCGTATAATTATTTTAATACTTAACCCATTAACGCCCAAATTCTTTTTTTGCGTCAAAATTCTATAAAATTTTAATATGTTGCTGCTATATTGCACCTAGTCAGTAAGAGTGATCAAAATGATCAAAAAGATTTAGTTTTTTTCAAAAAAACTGTCCTATAAATAGGACACTGGGAGGATATGAATAGTTTTGCGGAATGAAAGTAAAATTTGAAAGATGATTAAAATATTTATTTTTCAAAAACTACAACAACATAGGTCGATTCTACAGAGAAAAAATAAGGCAGCATAGTATAAATGATCAAATAAGGAATAAACAAGATGTATAAAATAAATTACTCATGGCTTGAGGTGGTATTTAGGGAAACATTGAGTGCATAAAGTAACGTTGCACTTGCTGCAGTAAGTAGTCGGCTTACCCGAGCAGTTTGCATACTGACAGCGCCGTTGTTTTTCACGTTTTTCCAGAAAATGTCCTCTTTCATCATACCTGACACCATCAGAAACCTTTGACCTGGAAGTTGAAGGGAAACTTAGGGGTCTACTTTTTAGAACACGTTTACCATGCCCAATTTTTAGGTATTCAACTGCAATTGATCTCCTAAATTCCTTTATGGAAATTGATTTCTTGCCATGAATTTTTCGATATAAAAGAAAAGCATTCACCACGGCCATATCAATAATGCGTGTCACTAGGGACCAATACCACTTTTTTCCCCTCACTGAAATATTGTGTTTTTCCAACACCCAATCGTGCTGGTCTACACCGCCCATATAATGGTTATAATTGTAAATTAGTCTTGGCTGGGGAAGAGCAACCCGCTCTTTTTTTTCTTTGCTCCGCCGAGGAGCAAACGCTATTGGTTCAATTGCATCGAAATTTGTGGCAAGTGTTACACACTTATTATCATTCCACTTTACGGCAAAGATTTTATTTTTTTGATCGAACTGATAATCATATGAACCACGGCCGTTTTTTTCAAGTTCTTTAGTCGACTTTAGTGGACATTTTTGCGTCCTATTTTCCCTAATGGTCCTCGTCGCTCGAAAACCTAGGTCTTTTAGTCTACACAATAATGTATAGCTAGTGAAAAAGTTATCAAAATAAATGTAATAACTTTTAGGGTCTTCAACCACAGACAACATTTTGGTAACTACTCTGGTTCCAAGCGAGTCCATCGATATTTCTGCTTGGTCTTTGCCGCAGTATAGGGAGAAATTGAAACAGTAGCCATCGTTTCCACACATAGCCCATAATTTATAGCCAAATCTGATAGGTTTTGCCCTCATAAACTGCTTCAGTGGGTGGTGTCCATAGTATCGAACAATCATTTCATCAATGGATAGATTTGACTGAAACACTCCCCATTTAGACAAATTTGAGTTTACCATTTGAATAAGAGGTCTAATTTTGAAAGATTTATCGTGCTTATTTTAATCAGCTTTGGTATTGTCTTGAAAGTGAATTAGGGATTTAATTTCTAAATATGCATTGCGACTCATAGCATTACGAACCAAAGGTATTCCTAAATCCTCACTCTCGGACCAGTAGTCCCTTTCACTTGGTAAAGTGTGATAACCAGAAAATATTAGAAATCCCAGAAAAATTTTGATCTCATCTATAGATATACTAAATGAGTGCTTATTTTTTTGACTGGCATACCTCAGGGTTTCTTCCACGATCATATTATAAACATTTTCATCGAAAAATTGTTCAAAAATACCAACAGGAGTTGCTTCTTGAAAAACTAGTTTCAGTTCATGGGGCTTTTGACTTGGGATGTCTTGTATTGGATCAAATCTATACTCTGGAGAAATTCTTTTCCAGTCTGCTGTGATAGTTGGTTTGGCAAGTCTTCTTTTCTTTGCAGGCAGGTGGCAATCTGCTGAAGTGGAAGGGCTATTTGTGAAAGGAGATGACGGCCGGCTTCTAGCTGAAGTTTGACTTTTGGTTACCAATGATGCTAATGGCAAGCTGTCTTCATCATCATTGTCTTTTTCTATTGTGTCACTTTTTTCATCTGGGTCTTCTTCATCACTGTTGATATCTACCTCTATATTTCCTGGTATGTCAGTGACCATAGGTATGCCAAGATCTCCATCATCAAATTCTTCCTCATCGGTCAATTCATTGACTTCAGGTGGTAGAGCTGACATTTCTGCTTCACATTCCGCTGAAAGCGCATACTCCCAGGCTTCCTCCATGGTTTTGAATACCTTCTCATTTTTGTTGATTTAGAATGAAGCCTGAAATAAAATTCATATATTATGAGATAATGGCTAATATGGTCAAATATTCCCTAAACGCCCAGCGTCATATTTATATGACACCAGGATTTCCAGGCCTACACACAAAAATCAAGTCACAAACAAATAGAATTTATATTTTCCATAGTAAACTTGACCTAATGCCTTGACAAAGTCACAATAAAAAGTTACTTACCTCGTATATTATCTACAAATTCACCGAAGTAAACACACGGTGCACAGTGACAAAAAAAAAACGATAATGTTCAGTCAGCAAGAGCCGAGCTGTAATAACTAATGCGGGCAAACTAATGCAAGCTTGGCAGGCTGTTGTGTATCTATTCTTAGTCAGGGAATACCCGGTATTCATCATGTATCGGTAAGTGCCGGTAATAAATTCAAGAATGCATTGTCCTATAAATAGGACGCCGGGCGCTAACGGGTTAAAGTTTCCTCAATGCTTTAAAAATTAGAAAGTAATATTCGCTACAAACTATTTCAATCATTTTAGCAATGAACTATTTTCCTAAAATAACATTTCTGCCTCAGCAGCAGTTTACAATAGAATTGCGTTTCTAGCCTGTCGAAATCAATAATACAAATGGTCTTTATTTTATAACATTTTCTGTTATTTGAAGCTATCGTGACATACTACTTGGTTCCGCAACGAGACGGCGACTCCTGTCTTACATCTCACTCTGTGTTGTGAGGTTGGCTACCATAGCCGTCTTACTTTATAGGAGTTTTCTCGCTGAAATTAGTATACCGTACTGACGAGCTCTAATTAGAGCAAAACCGGTCTGCGATTCTAATTCTGGTAAGAATACATCTAGCCTTACATGCATTGTCCCTATATTAGGAAATGGGCCAGGGCTGACAATCTACAAAATTGTTAGTTGGTTGTATACAGTCTCTATTTTATAACATTTTATGTTATTTGCTATCGTGACAACATACATACTACTTGGTAACGCAACGAGATGGTGACTCCTGTCTTACATCTTACTATGTGATGGCTAGTATTATTTGTGATTCGGTCGAAGCTTCGGCCGAACCACCGGAAAATTCCAGCCGATTCGGTATTCGGCCGAATGAAGAAAAATTAATATTACTACTGTCACTTGGAAATTTTGGGCGGTACAATTATCTTGTCTCTTTGTGTGCACACACCATACAGAGTACTCTATAATCTGGTAGGTATCTTGACTAATTAAAAACAAATCAGTGTCAGAATAGATAATTAATCATATACTAATTATCAATATAAGACGTGGCGGTACACATTTTAACAAAGCCCTCGTATAAAGCAGCTATCTGCAGTTTGCTGGCGTCACTGTGCAAACTCAACTACTGATAGCTTTAATTCTCTCCATTGTCCACTATTTACCCAGGGATTTTCGCAGAATTTCGCTCCGGAGTTCCACTTAATTGACAAATCTAACTTTAACTGTTTTATTTTCTAAACATTGTGTACGAGAAACGGCATCTGTGCAACGAAAGACCCCCATGCGGTGCTTCGTGCGATGCTGAAGTTATCAACTTGGGGAATCACTAGATACTTTGGAGTGGAAGAATACTAATGGGACATTTTTGCTAGTCAGCGTGTTCATCAGATAGAGAGCTTCACACAATTAGAAAGAAAATATATATTTACAATGTGGTTTTCTACATTGTAAGTAGTTTATTGTTACCTAAAACTTTGAAGGCACAATTACAAATCTTTATGGTAGTGGTGTCGTCACAGTATCGAAAAAATTACAGAAAACATGGCTATAAATCAAATAAGTGTTTGTCAAATTTGACCCATTTTTCTATACTATGGATATAAAAGATAGTTAAGTATACAGAGTGCATAAAGTATCCTTCTATGCATGGGTATCTTTTAGTGAATTTTCTTTTAAAAAAAATCCCTAATGAGGAGATCACGACTTCTAAATTTTGAACAAATTTCTACTAATGAGCGCTATTTAGGACCCCTGGAACCCAAATTCGAGGTCTGTTTTAGACTTTATATATATATATATATATATATATATATATATATATATATATATATATATATATATATATATATATATATATATATATATATATATATATATATATATATATATATATATATATATATATATATATATATATATATATATATATGTGTGTGTGTGTGTCACACCGATAACTCAAAAAATACTGCGCCGACGGCGATAAAATTTGGTAAATACCTTTTGCAAGTGGCTTGGATAGGTTCGTTAACCAGGAAAATCTATCCAGTGCAGATAGATTAAACAATGCTTTGTTTTAATTAAATAGTCGGATTCCCCCGGTCCGCGCCAGTTCTGAGATGACCCTTAATGTATCGAATTTCGACCACGTAATTATAATGCATGTTTGTAAGAAAAGAAATTCAGAGCAAGTGCGTTATGGTAGCGAATTTTAATTAAATTCTGCTCAGTTCAAATATATTAAACAATGCTTTGTTTTGATTAGATATTCGGGTTCCCCCGGTCCGTGCCAGTTCTGGGCTGACCTTTAATGTATCGAATTTCGACCACGTAATTATAATACATGTTTGTCTGAAAAGAAATGCGGGACGCAGCAAGTGCCTTATGGTCGCGGGTTTATTAAAATATGCTCGGTTCAAATAGATTAAACAATGCTTTGTTTTAACTAGATAGTCGAATTCCCCGGTCCGTGCCAGTTCTGAGCTGCCCTTTAATGTATCGAATTTCGACCAGAAAATTATAATGCGTGTTTGTAAGAAAAGAAATTCGGGACGCAGCAAGTGCATTATGGTAGAGAATGTTTATTAATTGCTTCAAATTTGGATAGGTCAATTTGCTATTAACCTATAAGGTTCGTTGGCCAGGAAAATAGTTTTTTCGGGAACATTTTAAAGTTTATTTTAGAATTTTTTTATACATTTGCAAACAATAAAATTATTTTGATGATATATAGCACATTGTTTCTAGTATATAGGTCATACTGGTAATGAAATTTGATTGATTTCCTTAAAAAAACACATATTTGCTATTTAAAACATTTTAATGAAAATTCACTGCCATAACGCACTTGCTGCGTCCAGACTTTTTTTTTATTTGAAGAGCTACAAGGTCGGTTAGATTACAGGAAAGTTGCTTAATTATAAGCCTATTAAAATGTCATTCAAAGATTGGAAAAAAATCAGCGGTTCTTAAAATATTTGAAAAAAAACTTGAAAACCTCTCAAAACCAGGAATCGTTATAACTTTGTTATTCTTGGAAATTAAAAAAAAGTAATTTCCACATATAAACATACATATTTATCTACAATTTCAGTCGATTTATAATTTTTTTTCGCCTACTAGATTTCGAGTTTTTTTTTCTTATGGCCACCATATTGGAATTGTACATAGTTAGAAAAAAGAAATTAAGGTATCCAACGATGTATCAACCTTACTACTTTAGTTGAGACCAAACCCATAAAAACATCTTTTTAATTTTCATCAATCACACTGACGTGATAATAGGTATAAACAACTGAATAAACAATAAACAAAAACAATTAAATAAACAACACTTAAAACAAATAAACAACAAACATAAACAATTAAATATAACATTAATTTAAATACTCAAACTGTCTACAATTATTTTGTAGACAGCTATTGCAGCGGTTAACGACAGTATCAATAGCGCGCCTAATATATCTTCGTGGGAATGCTATTATTTATCTGAGAATTGCCACTTCGAATTTCTCAATAAAATCTTAGTTTCGACCGTAAATCATCTCCTTCCAATAACCCCGTAGGAAAAAGTCAAGGGGTGTAAGATTTGGTGATCTCGCTGGCCATAGCACTGTTCCGTTGGTTCCTGTCCACCTCCTTGGAAATTCTTGGTACAGATATGATGAAACCATCTGATTTTTCGCAACTGCGACAGTGGTACCTGTTCTAATGCATCTGTATTTGATTTTGAAGAATATTCAAGTATCTCTGACCGTTTATCTTTTCGTTATAAATAATTGGCCCAACCACTTGGGTCTTCAAAAAGACCGCACCATACATTAAATCCAAATTTTATTTGTGGTCGAATTGGGTGCATCAAATTAGGATGCGCCATAATACCTCGTTGCGTTTATTAAAAATCCCACAGTTCTTGTCTTTCTATCTTTTTCTTTTTCATTTAAAAACCACGCACAATAAGTAGAGCGTCGAATAGGGTCTTGATCGCCAGATAATGTGTGACCACATCTCTTGAAGTACGGTTTGTATTTATTTTTGTGCAAAACGTGAATTGTTGTCGTTGTACTTGCACCACCAATAATTAAAGATCGCGTAAATTTTTACAAGTAATTTCACTAACCCCTGCAAGCCAATTGTTTTACAAAATGTCAAAAAAATAATTTATATATATATATATATATATATATATATATATATATATATATATATATATATATATATATATATATATATATATATATATATATATATATAACCATCATCAGACTACCTGCCATCTCAACCTAAGAAAATTCAATTAGTTTCGTTAAATTGTGATTTCATCCTAAACAGTGAACACTTGAGTATTTAGATCTAACATGATCTATTTTCTGCTTTGCATTCAAAGATGAAAAAATGAACGAAAAATTGATTAACTTGGAGATCTACATGTTGGTATATAGTATACATTTCATGACATAAACATGCGTAGCAAATTTGGTTGTTATAGATTTGTTACTTTTAGAGATACAAAAATTTTCCAGAAAGAAAACCCAAAATTTCACGGAATAACTGGTCTATTTTCCTGGCCAACGAACTTATTTAAGCCATTGATCGAAATTGGCGCTATATATATATATATATATATATATATATATATATATATATATATATATATATATATATATATATATATATATATATATATATATATAAGTTATACTTGGTTCTCGGGTTGAATCGCGTCCAGAATTTTTTAAAGCTCGACATTTCTGCCCCTGTTTTGGAGACAGTTTCAAGAGATTAAGGAAATAAGAATGAAAATGAACTCTAGTGTCTAAATCTACCTACTGTTTAGAGCGGTGAGTCCGAATAGGTTGCGTTGTTGTAGCTGATTACGTGGCCTCAATCCGCCTACTTCCCAATTCTCGCTGGAGATCGTCCTTAAGGTGCGTTCAACCCTCGACCTGAGAGAGAGAGAGAGAGTGAGAGAGAGAGAGAGAGAGAGTCCGGAGGTACGGCGCCAGGACTTGTAAATTGACCACCTACGCTACAGTCCAGATCTACCACCCAATGACATCTTCCCTTTCTTTAATTTAAAAATAGGTGTTAAGAGGCCGAATATCCACCGAGGAGAATGAGGGGAAACCGGCCGTGAAATCGTGTTTTGAAGAGGAGGAGGTGGTATTCAAACATGAAAAATAATAGATTATGTATTATTTATTTTCTAATTTGGATTTTGCAATCGAATATCGGTCCTATTTGTTTCAGAATGCATAAATGACAACAAAGGAGTTCCTGCCTCCAGCTGCTGTAACACAGCTAAGCCCCTGCGATTATGAATGACATGAACTTCGTCTGTAGTAAGTTGGTTTAGGAATCTACCTATTGAATCAAGTAAACAGTAAATATACCTAATCATCAAGTTGCTCCATTTTGTTTTCAACACCCATTGTTGTAGAATGAAGTATTTATCATTGTTATCATATATATATATATATATATATATATATATATATATATATATATATATATATATATATATATATATATATATATATATATGAATCTAATGAATAAATTGTTTCACTTAATGCCCTAGGCCGCGAATTTAGCAGCTGTCCCTCGTATATCCTTGTCAACATGTTGAATTACTTTTAAATATATTGAAAGTTAACTTAAATATGTTAACTTCATTTACATAATTTTCTAAAAATTAAATGCGTTAATTTGCGAAACCTGGCTCATTATTAAGTAAATACAACATTTCACCAAAACCCGAGATAAAAGTATTAAAGTTCCCTGGAGGATAACGTAATTAAAATACAGTGGAATCCAGCGAGTCATGAATCCAGCGAGTCATGAATCCAGCAGGACGTTACGCCTTAAATAAAGAGTTTGTAGGAATTCACTTTATGTTGAACGATAAATCACCTCGAGAACTGAATATAGCTTGACATTTCTAGAAAAGACAAAAGCCGTTTTGTAAATGAAACATGAATTTGATGTCTTAATATTAATCTTGTAAAATCTCAGTTTAATAAGAATTAATTTATTCCACACTATAGGAGCGGACTGTACACATCTTACTACTTCACATCAAGAGAAACCATTGCCACAGAAGGTAGATACAGGAAGGAATCACGACATAGTAAATAATTACAAAACTGGAAGAAAAAAGGTCATGTCATGTAGTGCAAAAGTAGATTCGCCCGAAAACAGAATATTCCGATATTGTAATGAGTTATCATTACATTATCCATTAATGTTGCACAAAACTGCATCCTTAGGTCTAGATCGTCATCGTATAACTCCTGGAAAAGCTGTATTTTATAAGGATGAAGCTTTTCAAGTTTTAATACTTTTAATACTCTGAAAACTCTGAAATGGAATTCCATTGTCTCGGCCAATTTGCCGAACACTAATGTGGAGATTCTATTCCACTGCCAATAAGATGTTTAATTACATTTCTTCACTTATAGACCGACGACCTCTTTTTGGCAAATCTTCCACGCTAGACGTTTCACGAAACTTCTTATCTATTCGACTCACTGTTGATTGATCGACAGACCATACCGGATATTTAGTATTAAACATAATACACACATCTGCCTGAGTTCGGATCCTGTCACCATAACCACTCAACATTAGAACTTCAATTCTTTGAGCTATTGACAAACGGATTTTACAAATAATTTAATAATTAATTTGAAAAAGCAAAAGTTGAAAATTGTACGTATCCACTTTGCACGACAACCAAAACGTAAATTTACTACTATTATCTACAGATTGTATCGCAAAAAATTATCAAACTTATGCTTGATTAGTTTTTATGACACATGTCACACGGCAGATAATTGTTATCATCAGTCGATTGTTACAGATACGACATAGTATACAACAAAATATCTAGAGTTCTTTTCGTACAAGAAGCCCTACATTTTGAACATTGTTTACAGACTTTGAGATATTAAAGTATTATGTCATACGCATCATATCAGTATCATAAGACTGGACTATGTAATTCTTTAAAGGCTTCACTTGCGTTACATGTTACTGACAATACAAATGTTATTAATCACTTTATTGTATTCATATAGAAAAAAAAACTCTGGACGCAGCAAGTGCGTTATCGTAGTGAATTTTCATAAAAATGTTTTTAATTGCAAATATGTGTGTTTCCTTTTTAAGAAAGCAGGCATCAATTTTGGTTACCAGTATAACCTATATAGTAAAAACAATGTGCCATGTTTCATAAAAATAACTTTATTGTGTGAAAATGTACAAAAATTTCCAAAAGTAAACTTAGTGTTCCCGGAAAAACTCGTTTCTTGGTCAACCTTATAGGTTAATAGCAAATTGAGCTATTCAAATTTGAAGCATTTAATGAAAATTCGCTACCATAACGCACTTGCTGCGTCCCGAATTTCTTTTCTTACAAACATGCATCGCTGAAAAATTCAAAAATGCAATAACATAAGGCGTGTTTGATTAAAAAAAAAGAAAATTTGTATCACCAACGACTTATGGGCCATCCTGTGATTGTAGAAATATTTTTTTAAGATGTAGCTCAAGACACCCTATAATTAATATATACAAATTTTCTTCATATCTTGTATAATAACGGATATATTGAGCTTTATTGATTTTTACGAAAATTCGACAAAAATTATATACCATTAAACGATAAACTCTAAAGCTAAGGCTACTGCCAAGCATCAGAGAAAGGGTCTATTTGAAATGAATTTTCTGGAAACATTTTAGTAAAATGAAGGACAATGACGGTTGAAACTAAGACTTCAGAGTTTGTAAAACATCCTTCTTGAGACATTTGATTTCCATATCCCGTATTAGATTCAAGTTCTTTGCTTAAATGTTGCCGATTTTGACGTTTTAAATCGCAACTTTGACGTTTTGAGGAAAACCCTAATTTATTTTTCTTTAAATGCCTATAACTTTTTTGTCCTTTGACCTACATAGCTAAATTTTGGTAGGTGGCTTACCTATAAGGATATTAACTAGCGTACCAAATTTGGTTGCCCTTACTTTGTTAATTCCGGAGATATAAATTTTTTTCGAAAGAAAACACAAAATTTTCCGGGAAAACCTGGGCAGATTTTCCTGGCTAACGAACTTATCCAAGCCATTTGCAAAAGGAATTTTTCCACCAAATTTAGTCAAAATCGGCCTATTATTTTTTGAGTTATCGGTGTGATACATATATATATATATATATATATATATATATATATATATATATATATATATATATATATATATATATATATATATATATATATATATATATATATATATATATATATATATATATATATATATATATATATATATATATATATATATATATATATATATATATATATATATATATATATATATATATATATATATATATATATATATATATATAAACATATAAAAATTGAAACGGACCCCGGATATGTGTTCTAGGGGGCCTAGTTCGCGGTCATTTGAAGAAATTTTTTCAAAATTCAAAAGTCGGGATCTCCTCATTAGTGAATTTTTTTTAATAAAATTCACTAAAAATGGTGTTGCTGAAGAGAGAATTGGATTAGCTTGAAAAGGATGTATCCAATTGCAAAATTTCGAAGAGGTACGACGATAGAGGTGAGATTTTTATATCAAAAATTAGTTTTTAACAACCAAAATCGATCTACTTTTGAATTTATGGTCACTTTTAATTTTATTGAACATATGCGTTACTTTATAGGCACAGTGTATATTGTATTGGTAACAGTCCTGGAAACATTTAGCATCAAAATTATAAGAAAATAAAGAAGCTAAGGTCGGAAAACACAGAAAATATCCAAACCGGATTTCCCATGAAAATCCGAAACGAACCAGAGAGCTTCGTTTCTCTATAGGGAGGAGGAGGTCCCGAATATAGCCTATTATTAACAACATAGTAATACTTTATACCACAATAGACAGACGATCCACAAACGAAGCAATCTTATGCGTAAACAGTGAGAGCTGATCCAACTCAACTATCAATAAACAAGGGAAAAGCTGATCCTGATAGACGCCTGCATCCAAGTAAGTGTAAACAACCAACGCCCTCAGACGGAGAGTATAAAAGGATGGACCAGCGAAATCGCCAAAAGGTTAACTCAGAAAAGGCTAGCCTCATACCTCGGAGAACCATATCCTTCCGGACTAGCAATTTTGATTCAAACACCAGCACTCCACATACCAAGTCCTTCGAGTGATAGAAAACATCACCGACGGATTCAACACAAATAGCTCAACTGGTGCAATATTTCCCGATAATACTCACGCCTTCGACACGGTTTGGCATGCAGGCCTCCTTAACAAACTTATATCGTTTAAATATCCGATCCCTCTGATACTCCTCATCAGGTTATATCAGTTCCAGGTAAAACACCTGGGAACCAGATCTAGAAAGTTACTTTCGACGAAAAGAAAAAGCCAACTGGCGATGTAAAAGCTGGAAGCAGTAAAATGGATATTGACGCCAAAGCAACTTCAAGTTGTGTTAGGAAAAAAAAATGGGAAAACAACTGGTGACAGAAGATGACACATCTTCAAACGATTTAAATAGAAGTATCTCGCTACTGGATGACTCGACTGATGGGGAAGAATTCCCGAATATCGACAGTAACCCAAGAGAAGATGCAGAATGTATTTTCTGTTCAGGGCGTTTTACAGCTGACTTAAGAGGAGAAATGTGGATACAGTGCCTAGTATGCCAGGTTTGGGCACACGAACTGTGCGCCGATGCCGAACGCGATTGTTATATTTGCGATTTTTGTCGTTAGTAGATATATTTCATAGTGTTCCATATTACCTCATATAGGTATTTCATATTACCCGACCATTTTTTCGACATACAGAATATATATATATATATATATATATATATATATATATATATATATATATATATATATATATATATATATATATATATATATATATATATATATATACATACACTTTTTAACTGACCATGGAAATAGGTTCCATAGACCCTAATTCGCGCGCTTATTTTCCGAAAGCCTCACCATCGATACCTCTCTATTAGTGAATTGTCTTAATGAAAATTCACTAATAAGCATATGATAATCACGCTAAACAAGAAGATATTATTTACGGAAATTTGATTAAAGTATACCGAAACAACGACATTTCTTTTATTACTGCACCATTTTTGTAATTTTTCACTTGTCTGCATCTTACATTTTGCATTTACCCGAGAATTAGTTTATACACTTCATTAGGCTTTCGCCATGTGCTCTTATTCTATTCCCCTCGCTGATGTAAAATAATCTAAAAGTCCCTGGCACCGGATGCACTTCTCTAATTTGCTCACGATGATGATGTTACAGATAAAGAAACGAAATGGCACTCTGAAATTACTCGATGCGCTCTTGTTGAATGGCTTCCTGCGCTAATATTTTTTACTAAAAAGCATGTTTCGTTTGATTTTTATGTAAGCTACTGCAAAACTAGTATTCTCTCGGCAAATTCACGAACAAATGGGAGTGGAGTAGTGTCTTCGATTATTTCATACTTGCTGTCACAAAATTGTTGACTAAGGGTATATGAGGAGTAGATTATTTACACATGTGAATGTGTTACAGCAATTTTGGATAAGAAAATAAATGTCTGCATTTCCAATTAAATAATACTGCACACACATGCACACGAACGCCACCACCCATAACTAATGAAAAACCGATTATTGCACATTCGACTGGAAAAAGTCATCGAGCTGAACATGGGACTCGAACCCGTGACCTTATAGGCCGATTCTACACGTTATCATCATCATCATCAATCAGCCCTCTGCGTCCACTGCTGCACATAGGCCTCCCCTAGTTGAGTCCGTTCTTTTCTGTCTTGAGCGCTACGAATCCAGTTTTTTGTAATTTTGGTAATGTCGTCTGTCCAGCGAGTTGGTGGTCTTCCTCTGTTTCTTTTATCGGATCTGGGTATCCATCCAAGTAATCGTTTTGTCCACCTGTCATCTTGGATGCGAGCCACATGTCCCGTCCACTTCCACTTGAGTTTTGCCACATGTACGACCACATCTGTCACTCCTGTTCTTCTGCGTAATTCTTCATTTCTAATGTGGTCACGTAACGAAACGCCAAGCATCGACCTCTCCATTTTGCGCTGTGTTACTTTCAGTTTCTTAGCAGAAGCGTTGGTAAGGGTTAGTGTTCCTTAGCAGAGGACAGCTCAGAAACACAACAGGTCTCTTGACGGGACACATGGCCGTCAAGAAACACCTACATAAAATGGGGCGGTTCGAAGGGGACCTCGCATGCAGACTCTGCGGCGAGGGGGAGGAATCAGCCCAGCACATCTTGTGCGAGTGTATAGCTCTGGACCGGAAAAGACAACTGATCTACGGTCACTCTAGACCGGAGACAGAGCAATATAAAACTTCACCCTACCAATCGCTGTGCAGACTAGTTCAAGGCACAGTGATTTTGGAATGGGTGGAGTAAGACTAGGGGTATGCACAATCAACCAAGGGTTGCGGTGCTATCGGGGCGGCAAGGCCGCGGACGAGCCCTGAGGGTAAAAAAAAAAAAAAAAAAAAGGGTTAGTGTTTCGGCGCCGTAGGTCATAACCGGTAGTTCCACACGTTATGTGCCTGGCAAACTCAGCTACTCGTCCTGAAAATTCCCGCAGAAGCGTTACATCGGAGTTCGTATTAATCGATCTGCTTACAAAAATATAAAAAATTGTATTAGCTCAAAACCTATTTGGTAAAGAAAATGTTCTTAGCTGATACGTGATTATGTTGTATTTCCACTTATACAGAGTGTTTGGTCACTTCATGACACGAGTTATGGGGAGGGTTATATGCCCAAAAATGAGACGAAAACTCATATACAGCACATAAGTGCCACAGAATTTCTTATTATTTTATCAATAACTTTTAAAGCATTGGGTATGAAAGTCGAGCAAATTTTGGTGATTTGAATGGACTTGTATAAGAGACCATGCTAAGACGTTTCTGATTTAACGAGACCGCTTTCCAGGCGACTTCGGTTTTAGCAAGGTAATTATTGCGCTGACCCGTTCCTATTTTTATTGGGATACACAGATGTGCGAAAGCAAACAAGATGGCGTCGTCTTTCTGTGAATTTTGTTGCCTCTCTACCTAAAAGTATGACCACTCAGCTACACCAGGACTAGATGCACATGGTTCTTGAGTAACACATGGCACTAATGGGTAATACATTTTACTGTACACAACACAAGAGAAAATATTTATTGGTTCTTCCACTCAGGCAATGATAGAGTCCCTCTCACCACTTGAAATCAACGTTCGTTGGTTCGCTACAACTGGAAATTTGTGTGGCTTTTAGTTTTTCTGTTTAAATCTTGAAACTTGCACCATATTCCGATCAGTTTTTGATCACCGCGCGTTAGAGTCGGGTGGATAGAGTCTTGTTTACACAAGGTCTCCGGCCAGTATTAAAAGAAAACGGCTCACCATTGAAGAGAAAATGACGATATCAAAACAAGTCAAAATGGGAACGGAAAAAAGTGATGTTTGTAGGCAGTGCGGTATTGTATTGTCTACATTATCAACAAATTTAAAGTGCGAGAATGCTATTGTCCAGGCAGTGGTTCCAACACTATTGACAACAAGAGAAAAAGTCTAAAAACAACCAACATGGAGAATTTGCACAAAGCATTGTTTGATTGGTTCAAATATCTGAGGCACGCAAACATTGCTATAAGTGGTATATTTCATATTTCTCCAGAAGAAATATATTCCTCTTGGTATAGAAATGGTATATGGAGAGAATTTCCAGTCTTCTACAAGTTGGATTTCTCGTTTTAAACAAAGGCATTCAATTAATTGAGGAAAAGTTTTTGGGAAAGGAAAATTTTTAAATAAGGAAGTCACATCTCATTGGCTTCAAGATAACTTCCGAGAAATATCCGAGGAATATCAGGCATGTGATGTCTTAATGCAGACTAGACAGAAGTTTTTTACAAAATGTTGCCGGAAAAAACTCTAAAATTCAAAAACGTAAAAATATGTCGGCGGGAAGTTATCCAAAGAGCGACAGACTGTACTACTTTGTGTAAATTATGATGGTTCTGAGTTTCGAAGACTATTGGTTACTAGCAGAGCACAAAAACTAAGATGTCTTTAAAATGTAAAGAGTTTGTCGGTGAAACATGTTGCTAATAAAAAATCATGGGTGACTGGCGATATTTTTAAAACTGAAGTAGGAGAATGGGATAGAGAATTGGAAAGAAAAAATTTGCTTGTGGTGGATAATTGTGTGGCACAATTGACGAGTTTGAAAACATCAAACTGGTTTTTCTGCCACCTAATACCACATCTGTACTGCAGCCTTTAGATCACAGAATTATCAACTGTCTGAAATGTAATTACAGCAGACTCATCACAAAAATAATTGACAACATGGACAAGAATCAACTTTTGGTAAATGTCCTGGAGGTATTCGTGTCCTTGATCGTGCATGGAAAAATGTCTCACAAAAAAAAACGGTTTAAAATTGTTTCAAGCATGCTGGTTTTTATTTGGAGCATAGAAATGAAAACGTTGATTTAAGCGTTTCGGAAGATGTTATTGCTGACGAAGATATCGCCGACGAAGACGATGCAAATTGGCGCAAGTGTCGTATGCGATGGATCACCGGATCATAGATATATGTGTGGGAACTTCAGGTATTCCGACAGATTCCGAGATAATAGAAGCTGCAAATTTGAACACTACCCAAGATAGAAGATTTAGATTTGGACAAAGAATCTAAAAGCCCCGAATGCACCAATGTTTCACTGCAAGGTTCTGATATAACGAGATCCGGATTCTACTATATATATATATATATATATATATATATATATATATATATATATATATATATATATATATATATATATATATATATATATATATATATATATATATATACAGTCTAAAACACACTTACGAAACAAAATTCATTATTCAGCAAAAAATAGTTTTGTGAAAAGCGCTGAGACACGTCAAGTCTAATTTGTCAAACATTATCTTATGATCATAATTAAAAAAATTAAACTCCCACCATTTTACCCCCACCACTTTATCCATTTTTTTTAATAGCAACCCTACATTTTTTTAATCACAATTCGATGGATCACATTTTTCTGAATGCGGAGATACCCAATATGTATGGTCTAATATTACAGTTTTCAATACGGGGTGGAAATTGAATACCGGAATATTAAAACTAAACAGTTTACCCTGAAATTCAAATTTTGAAATAAACTTAATAAAAACGTCCCTTTCTTATAATAAATGTTCAAACTGTTCACCATTTACTTGCACACAACGAACTAATCTGCTTTGGAATTCTTCCCTAACTCTGTTCAACACGTCAGGCGTTACGTTCCTAATTTCTGTTGTTATTTTCATTTTCAAATCATCTAAATCAGCAGGTTGCGTTTTATACACTCTGTTTTTAAGGTGAAAGTTAAAGGTGAAGGTTAAAAGAAATCTAGAGGTGTAAGATCTGGTGATCTAGCGGGCCATTATACGAAACCTCTTCGTCAAATCCATCTTTGTGGAAAGACTTCGTGTAAATACTCCCGTACTTAAAGAGCAAAGTGGGGCGGTGCACCGTCTTGTTGAAACCATATCCTTTCATGGGGAATATTAGCTTCCATTACATTTGAATACAATTCTGCTAAGATTGGGACAACCTGTTCTCTTAGCATTTCTAAATATATTGGACCGCTTAGATTTTCTATAGAAACAGGTCCAACTACGTGATCACCAATGATACCAGCCCATACGTTCAACTTCTGAGGACGCTGAGTGTGTGTTTGTCGCATCCAGTGGGGGTTGTCGGCAGCCCAGTATCTCCAATTTTGCCTGTTTACATCGCAATTAAAAAGAAAGCACTAGCTGGCTACCATAGCCGTATTACTTTTTAGGTGTATTTTCGCTACAATTAGTATGCCGTACTGAAGAGCTCTAATTAGAGCGAAACCGGTCTACGGTTCTAATTGTGGTGGGAATGCATCTAGCCTTACATACTTTGCTTCGTGTCTTACCACTCACTTAGAATTGCAGGTAGCTGGTGTCCAAGTCAATATAATAATGAAGGTGATTGAAAAAACAGGAAATTGTAAATTGATATGAAAATCCAACAACCAGTTTATATTGATCATGTATTTATAATTTATTTTATGATGAACTTTAAAATATCTAAATAATTTTATCATTTGACAGCTATGGTACACCATAGAATGCTCTATGATTAAAAATGTCCCAATGATTTATTTTTGTTTGACAGCTTGTAAAACAAAAGTTTACTTCATTCATAAAGTGCATCGTTAACTATTTGCTGTTGTTTGTTTCTTTAACGTCGGCCTATTTCCGCGACTATGGCCAATCACCGACGCCATGGAGCAGTTTCACCTCACCATCCTGGAAATTTTGCCGAACCCCTACATTTCTGTAAGGAGGGTAGGGATCTTTAACGTGCCCAACATCGCATGGCCACGGGACCGACGGCTTTACGCCCCCTCCGAAGGGCGGAACGTGCAGACATTCAACTTGCTCAAATACAATGTCAGAACCTAGATTGATGTTACAGTTTGTACTGAAAAGTGAAAGGAGAACCCTGGGATCGAACCAGTACCCTTCACTTCAGAGGCACACGTTCTTACCTTTGAACCACCGAGGCTCTCATCGTTAGCTAAGAATACACTTTATAAATAAAGTTAACTAAATCGTGAGCTGACAATGCAGTTAACTATGCTCTATGCGACCCAAAGCATATGTGAACTCGCCACGTTTCTGGTATTACAATGTTTTTCTAGATACCATTGGTGAATTTTTCAAATTTTCAGTTTGTTAATCTTTATGATATATTTTTTACGTGCATATGTGTGTGTTATACGTGTAACACACGACAAGTCACAGATAGAGGGCCGTCAGGATATTTTTTTTTAAAGTAAACAAACACATATTAATCGACACTCACCGCTTTAGTTGACAGAAGAGAGGGACGTGCTTGTAGTTTTGAAACCTGTGCCATAAAAGATAAACCACTGTAAGTGTCCAGCTCAACCTTGTCGAACCTAAATCTCCCTATTAAGTCGAGACATGTTCGATATCCTAAATATCCCTAAAATATGGTACTAAAACAACTGTCTTTATATGTATATAATTGCAACAACTCATTAATAAAGCATATCATGTCAGTATTAATACAAAAGGGCCCTGCTTTGCCCCCGCCATTACCTTAGGCCTAAGGTAGCGCGGCCTGGGTACAGCAGACCAGGCACGCTGTTCGAACGTGCCCGCAACTTTACATACCCAGAGGTTATGGCACCTTACAGACCAATCCAGGTCTTACATTTATGTGCCCCGCCCGGGGGTCCTCCACTTGACCCCTGCCGGCCAGGCAAAGCAGACTCGAGACCCGATCACTATAACTACGTGAGACAGTCTTAGTAACCATATAACTGCAGCATACGTGGCTCTTAATATAATTTCTAGATATCTAGCAATTGTCAGAAATATTTAAACCCCCTGTATAATAACCAACCCAGGTATATTCTCATAATAATTACTGCTATCTGAATTATATTATTAGCTATAATGAACCAAGACACTTAGCGAGTAGGTATCACTCACCTGAACTGCAAAATTCAGTTATCACATAAACTAATATGCACTGTATTAACTATAATTATTCTTTATTATAAAATGCACTACAAACAAGCCCTTCCTAACTGACTCTCTTTCAACTAGTAAACGGGTGAAACATATCTAGTTTCAGATGCAATAACGTTTCAGTTTCTTTATGTTATCTACGCATAAAGATTAGGTGGTTGATAGACCCTTGACACACTTGAGTTTCTCTGCGTTCGCAGGGTCGTTAAATATCATACCAAATATCAGATGGTACAGTTTCTACTAAAGATTATATTTAAAACTTACGTTACATACGTTTTATCCGTAACATTGCACATGTGGCATATTTGTGGATTTCATAAATGTTGTTTTAAAAATTTTGTTTCTGGCAGACCTTATATAATGTAATGTACTATCTAATAGGATAATAAATGATTATTGTTATTATAAGGAATGGCTGCGCCTGGATTTTTTTTACAATTATTTTTTTCGGGAGTCAATTCATTCCACAAGGTATGCAGTGTTATATAAGTATATTTTGGTATGTAAGGCGATGGTAATGAATAACTAACTATTCCACACCACTTATGAATATTGTAATTCCTATTCATAAGCACAATACACAGGCACAAATTGATTTCCATAACGTTTTCTTCCTGCGTCCGTAACTATACGACACAAGAGACCCAACAATAAAAACCTTACATTATCAATCCCACGCATGGTAACACAATACCCGTATCAAATGTACAATATGCAATATTTAGAAACCGGTAGTACATTAGTGACGAAATTGGTTGCATAAATATATTCAAAATGATTGATCAAAGGAGCCATTGAAAATTCATTTGGGAAGGTCGTTTTAAGACAATCTAGTTTTATTATAGTTGCTTACGTATATGTTCAGTATGTATGTTCTGTTGTTGTTGAGCTACATGTAGAAATAAAGGAAAAACTTAAACTTCACCCCGTTACTGCGTTTATGTTTACTTTGCCATTTCGTAAGTCACCAAAATCGCATCCCTCGGCTTTTGCACAATGGCCAGTTTAGATATTGAATTCAAGTTCCTCAAAAAGCGCGTACAAGTAAAAAGTCTGGACGCAGCAAGGGCGTTATGATAGTGAATTTTCATAAAAATGTTTTAAATGGCAAATGTGTTTTTTTTTAAGAAAGCAGACATCAAATTTGGTTACCAGTATAACATATATAGTAGAAACAATGTACCATATTTCATGAAAATAACTTTCCTGTTTGAAAATGTACACAAATTTGTCGAAAATAAACTTAAAATATTCCCGGAACAAAATAGTTTCCTGGCAAACGAACCTTATAGGTTAATAGCAAATTGAGTTATTCAAATTTGAGGCGTTCAATAAAAATTCGCTACCATAACGCACTTGCTGAGTCCCGAATTTATTTTCTTACAAAACATGCATTATAATTTCGTGGTCGAAATTCCATACATTTAAGGTCAGCTCAGAGCTGATACTGACCGGGGGAATCCGTCTGTCTAATTAAAACAAATCATTGTTTAATGTATTTCAACTGAGCAGATTTTCATGGCTAACGAATTTTCCAAGCTACTGGCAAAAGAAAGGCACTTACCAAATTTGATCAAAATCGGCGGATTATTTTTTGAATTATATATATATATATATATATATATATATATATATATATATATATATATATATATATATATATATATATATATATATTGTTACGTTCTACGGGGTTCTGGATTTGTTTACTAACAAAACACCGCTTTCCAAACAACTAATTTATTATTACCAACTATTTTCCAACACCAGTGTCAACTAAAATATATCTCTTCTCTATTAAATGTTTATAGAATTATATTCCATTATCGCCTTCTATGGTCGCTTCCTATACCACAACACTTACTGTTAATTCGCTTTATACTCTATGATCACTTCTTTACACCACCTTATTCAATACTGAACTAACTTATTCTGTGCACCGCTCGTCTATTTATACTTGTCTATAGAGATTCTAGACTTTCCACACTATTCTAAACTATTCTACACCTGTCACCTCTGGTCTATTCCGGAAATGTCATTCCAGAGTGTTCGTTGTGACACTGCCCCTCTCTTATATTCGACTGTCCCGGTCGAATTCTGACATTTCTTGGTACGGCGTAAGTCTGTGCATATGGACCACCTTCATCTTGCTCTTCGGGCTCCTCTGAATGCGATAGACAACGTCATTGCTCCTTTTGACCACCTTATAAGGACCTTCCCATAATTTCTGTAGTTTCGAAGACCGTCCCTTGCGTCGTACTGGATTGTAGAACCACGCACGATCTTCTTATTTAAAACCAGCTGAATTAGCTCGCACGTCATAACGGGTCTTCATGCGGTCGCTTTCTACTCGTATATGCATTCTGACAGCAGAGTGGATGGTTTTCCTTCTCGTCAATATGTCAGAGCTTTCTTCAAGCGAAGTTCTTACGTGGTACTGGTTCTTCCGTGTAGTTGTCTTTGTTCTGGTGTTTCCACAAATATCTCGACGGGCCCTATTCATCCTGTCGTCATCGACTCAGTTCCAACAAATGTGTTCACTGACCTTTTTTGAGTGGGCTTCACATTTAGATGGTCTTTACACCCTTCGTCTTGTACTCTCATAATTTCTTCTCCACTTGCTTCTGGCTGAGTAACTGGCTGGGTCGTCTCTTCCTCTCACAGCTCTCTTCACTGGAATGTCACTTTCACGGCAGACGTTGCTATTTTCCTCTATGGTGATTTTCCGCACTACCAGGTTACTGCCAGTCGACATTATTATCTCGTCACCGCCGATAGTCAGGATGTTCGTGCCAACATCAAGTTTAGCGCACTGACCTTGAAGTATGTCCAAACCAATTATAATCGGGTCTGATATGGCGGCGACTATGGCTTTCTGCTTTGCCTTCCATGTCCCAATTTGCAGATCGACGTCAGTTTCGCCAAATAACTGGATGCGATCACCACCGGCTGCATTTACTCTGTACACTCTGTCTGGCTCTCTTACTCGCCATCTTGGAACCATGTCGCGGCGAATAATCGTCCTAGGTGCGCCTGTGTCGACCACCATCTGGGTCTTATTACCTCGTACGTATCCGTCTACGACGAGAGCGCTCCCAGAATCGCTAACCTGAGAAGTGGTTACCGGCCTTAGCTTCACTTTCTCCCTTGCGCGTGATCTTAGAGCCCAACATTCGCCCCTTATATGTCCCACCTTGCCGCAGTTCCAGCAGCGCAAGACATTTGCACGGTGAGCTCTTATTGGGTATCCATCAGACGTCGGCCTTATTTGTTCTGCTATTTTCTCTAGTAGCTGCATGATTTTGGATGAATATGTTTTATTTTCTTCTTGGACTTGGAGACTGCGAACTTTCACATGACTTTCCGACGCTTGCTTTACCGCTTCAAACTCCAAGGAGTGTGCCAAAGCATCGTTCAAGTTTTGGTGTCTCGCCATCCTCAGCGCCTGCTGCGTGTCGGTATCTCTGATGGCGTCAATGAAGGTTTACACTGACAGCTGGTTTAAAAACTCCAGCGGAGCTATGGGGTAGGCTGATCGCGTCAGTTTGACAATGTCGGCGTGGAGATGTTGGAGACTTTCGCCCGGTTTTTGACAACGATTTTTCAACTGCAATCGATACAACTGTTGTAAATGCTGGTCGCCAAACCTCATTTCTAATTGTTGTCTAATGCTGTCAAAACTCAGCGGTTCTTCCCTGGGAATTCCTTGAAGCACATCGAGGGCATCTCCACTGAGAGCTACTATTAACGAGGTCGCTTTCTCTCTCTCGCCCCAACCATTTGCTGTAGCAGCGGCTTCGAACTGGCGTAGATAAATACCCCATGGGACTGAGCCATCAAATGTGGGGACCTTAATTCTTACGACCGGGCTATCTTCGAGTCTGATGTTACCCTTGGCTGGGGTATCACACATCTTTTCTAGTGTTTGCATTTTCTGCTGAACTTCTTGTATACTCGTCAGCTTGTCATGTACATCGTCGCGGATACCCCTTACTCGACATTCTACTTGTTGGAAGATGTCGTCTTTTACCTGCTTGATACGTTCGTCCACACACGAAGTAATATTCTCAATTCTGCTGGCTTGTTCTTGCAGAATTTTCTTTGTTTCGTCGTCTCTTCTTCTGGCTTCTTCGTCTCTTTTTGTGGCCTCTTCATATCTTTTTCTCATTTCTTCTTTGACTTCTTCGTCTCTTTTTCTCAGTTCCTCTCTTATCTCTTTTTCTGGCTTCTTCATCTCTTTTTCTCATTTCTTCTTTGGATTCTTCGTCTCTTCTTCTGGCCTCTTCATCTCTCTTTCTCATTTCTTCTTTAGCTTCTTCGTCTCTTTTTCTGACCTCATCATCTCTTTTTCTCATTTCTTCTTTGGCCTCTTCATCTCTTTTTCTCATTTCTTCTTTCGCTTCTTCGTCTCTTTTTCTGGCTTCTTCATCTCTTTTTCTCATTTCT
This sequence comes from Tillus elongatus, assembly GCA_964006375.1. NCBI lineage: Eukaryota > Metazoa > Arthropoda > Insecta > Coleoptera > Cleridae > Tillus > Tillus elongatus. The sequence goes on along the minus strand of OZ023263.1, from coordinate 42,231,552 downwards.
TCTTTGGCTTCTTCATCTCTTTTTCTGGCATCTTCTTTCATTTCTTTAATCAATTCCAATAGCTGGGCGTCCATATTGGCTGTTGCGCTACGTGTCTTAGGCATAGACGTACTTAAAGCTGATTAATAGTTTATTCTGTTTCAAGAACACACGCAGTTAGGAATAACTGCTGACACCGATCTTCCAGAGATTCTAGAAGTTTTTACGTGGTTCAACGAATATTCTGAAAAATATTTCCACTAGCAACTTGAAAATCCCACTTCTGACACCAGTTGTTACGTACTACGGGGTTGTGGATTTGTTTACCAACAAAACACAGCTTTCCAAACTACTAATTTATTATTATCAACTATTTTCCAACACCAGTGTCAACTAAAATATATCTCTTCTCTATTATTAAATGTCCATAGAATTATATCCCACTATCGCCTTCTATGATCGCTTCCTCTACCACAACAGTTACTGTTAATTCGCTTTATACTCTATGATCACTTCTTTACACCACCTTATTCAATACTGAACTAACTTATTCTGTGCACCGCTCGTCTATTTATACTTGTCTATAGAGATTCTAGACGTTCCACACTTTTTCAAAATTCAAAAGTCGCGATCTCCTCATTAGTGATTTTTCTCACTAAAAAAGAGAGAATTCACTAATACCCTTTGAGTTGTGGGAGTCAGAAAGCCGGGAAATTTGAAATATCGATACATATATTAAAATATCGTATGCAACTAGTTATACATTTATTAGAAGAAGGTGATATAAATAAATATAGTAAAAAATGTGCCATGTTTCATCAAAATTACTTTATTGTTTTTAAATGTACAAAAATTTCCGAAAGTAAACTTAAAGTGTTCCCGAAAAAGCTCGTTTCTTGGTAAACCTTATAGGTTAATAGCAAATATAAAGCATATATATATATATATATATATATATATATATATATATATATATATATATATATATATATATATATATATATATATATATATATATATATATATATATATATATATATATATATATATATATATATATATATATATATATATATATATATATATATATATATAAATTGATAACGACCCCGGATATTTATTCTGGGGGGTCTGGTACGCGCACATTTCAAGACATTTTTTTTCAAAAGTCGAGATCTCATTAGTGAATTTTTTAAAGAACATTACCTAAAAAGCCTGGACGCAGCAAGTGCATTATGGTAGTGAATTTTCATAGAAATGACCTGGGACAAAATACTTTATTATAACTTTTTTTCCTGTAACGCAGAAATCTAAATTTTTGCGTATAGTTTACTTTTTATAAAATAAACCTGCCTACCAAATTTGGTTATCATATCTTTTTTAGTTTTTAAAATAAAAAAATGTTCGAATAAAAACTCAAATTTTCCCGGAAAACCTCCTCCGATTTTCCTGACTAACGAACTTATCCAAGCCATTTACAAAAGAAAGATACATGTCGAAATCTCCTAAATAGTGAATTTTTTTAAAAGAAAATTCACTAAAAAGAAGCTATAGACTCACACAATCGTAAACCACGGATTGTCTACCCGGGCAAATATGAGTATAATGATGCAATTTTTCGAGATCTCAAAGGAGTCGGCATCCAAGATCTCCCGCTGTGTATATTCATGAAATGCTTAAGTCCAGTGGCGATTTCTCCTAGTGAGCTAGGTGTGCGCCGTACACCCTAAAATATAATTAAAATGTGCACAGTTAAATATGTTTTATTTCTTTTTCCCTTAGTCTTAATACACTACATATGTTATGACAATCGATTTAATTTACTTATTTGATTTCATAAATAGTCGGTTAATAGTGACTTGGAATGAAGTCGGCACCACGTCTTCATTCTGAAATATGAGTAGGTCAATAGCAACTGGGAATGAATTCGGGTTAGGTGTGCGTTGTTATTTCCGAACAATTTCACTCGACAGAGCTGTATTGGTATACAATACAGTCCCCCACTCATGTGTTTAAAATAGTAAGGAAATACCATTCGTTTTAACACTGCAGTGAGCGGTAAAAATACCGCTCAAGACAAATGAATGGAACGCCGGTTTAACAAACGTTGTGATAGCATTATTTACAAACATTACAACTGCGCTTGCCTGGACCACAGTATTCTAGAATCAAAGACTATAATACATTTTAGTAAATTTTCGTAGAAAAAATTCACTAATGGGGAGATCTCGACTTTTGAATTTTGAAAAATTGTTTGCAAATGAGCGCGAACTAGGACCCCTAGAACCCATATCCGGGGTCAGTTTCAATTTTTATATATAAGAATTTAATTTGAGTCAAGTTTTAAAATATAGAAATTTTTGATTAAAATGAAGAAACTGATTTCAAGTACCATCCATATTTCTAGAAATTGTAATGGTACATAATGAGGTGATTTTGGAGATTAGAAATCAGATGACAGAACTTTAGAACAATTGACATTTAGATTAAAATTTAGTCAAAATTGCATCATTTGCAGTCACAAGTTTAGACTTATTTGTAAGATGCTTTGTACTATTTATATAACAATAAACTATAAACTATATATATATATATATATATATATATATATATATATATATATATATATATATATATATATATATATATATATATATATATATATATATATATATACACATAGGTATCACACAGATAACTCAAAATATAATCGGCCGATTTTGATAAAATTTGGCATGTACCTTCCTTCTGTAAATGTATTGGATAATTTCGTTAGTCAGGAAAATCGGACGAGGTTTTCCGGGAAAATTTTGAGTTTTTATTCGAAAAAAATTTGTATCTCAAAAAATAAAAAAGATAAGATAACCAAATTTGGTAGGTAGGTTTACGATATAAAAATTAAACTATACACCAAAATTTAGATTTCTATGTTGCAAGATAAAAAAGTTATAATAACATATTTTGTGCCAGATCATTTCTATGAAAATTCACTACCATAACGCACTTGCTGCATCCAGGATTTTTACACATTTTATTATTTAGTACCATATTAACATTGAACTACTTTTAATGTTTACAGTTTTCACCCCGTTCCGGACAGTGCTAACGCTAACACAAATTTGTGTGAAGAGAAGAGCTTGATAATAATTCCATGTTCTTTTCGTGTTTTAAAGTTTTAAGTGACTTTTTAATTTGTTAGTGTTGCAGTGGGAAATTAATTTATTTATCTACGTATCATTCCCATATAGGTCGAATGTATATATATATATATATATATATATATATATATATATATATATATATATATATATATATATATATATATATATATATATATATATATATATATATATATACATACATATATATATATATATATATATATATATATATATATATATATATATATGTGTACATTTAGTGTTAATAATTTTTAAAACCACCACTAACAGCAACTCGTTACCGCACACCCGAACATTTTGGTCAGGAGGCGCCACTGCTTAAGTCTTTTTTTCTCGAAAACAGTATCCTATAGAAACAGACAGAGAACCTTCATTTTTAACTGTTCTATCCAAATCACTTTATTACTACAACAAAATAATGCACGTCAAAGCCAAAAGGACATTTATTTTCCCACATATGAACTCTCATCTAAAACTAAAAGCATACAAATACTTTATATTCTAAAAAAACCTTGTTTACAAAGACAGATGAAAAATCTACTTAGGGAACACAAATAAAAATAAAACAACCTAAAAAATAATCATTTTTATGTCTATATTGTAATCATCAAAAATTGTAGCTCTTCTCTGATATAAGTATGTAACAGTATACTTGCGCCATCTGTTTGTGAAGCACTCAAACACTATTACATAACCAGCGACTAAATCATATTCTCTTGCAGTTTGGGAGGAATCGTACAGAACTTTCATTTTTCCGTTACCACTGATTCCTGCACGACATTCCTCTTTCTCTGCAAGCCACTAGATGGCGATACATGTTCAAGCAGTGCATTTATTTCAAATCCTAAATGGCTTGCCGCCGTCTGCCACTTGCTATAACCTTATGCAGGTGCAAGTGGCAATAATAATTACAAACAATGACAGGAAGCGGACCTGGTGCCGATGGTTTTCTACATGAACATATTATACAACATATTAAGCGTGCGTCCTTTGTGTGTATCTAAGGCAGTTGGCTGACAACACAATGAGTGTTTTATAATGTACAGGTGTCTCTATATTGATAAATAATATTATGATGTCTTGATGGACTAGGGTAACAATCTAAATATGAGATATAATTTCGTTAATAATTTTTTGTCAAATTGAACTTGTCATTTTGCTCTGCACAAAAATTATATTTTTATTGAAAATATCTGGAAAAATGAAAATTTACAGTTTCATATGAATCCTGATATGCTGAAGAATCCTAATGAAATCAAAGTTTTGGTGGGAGAACCTTAAACAAAAACCGCTGGACGCAGCAAGTGCGTTATGTAGCGAATTTTCATAGAAATGATCTGGCCCCAAATTTTTTTATAACTTTTTTTCTCATAACATAGAAAACTAAATTGTGATGTATAGTTACTCTTTATATCGTAAACCTACCTACCAAATTTGGTTACCAGAGCTTTTTCTCAGAAAAAATTCACTAGTGAGAAGATCCCGACTTTTGAATTTAAAAAAAAAATCTTCAAATGAGCGCTAATTAGGCCCCCTAGAACACGTATCCGGGGTCAGTTTAAATTTTTATATGTTTATATATATATATATATATATATATATATATATATATATATATATATATATATATATATATGTATGTATATATTTATATATATATATGTGTATATATATATATATATATATATATATATATATATATATATATATATATATATATATATATATATGTATGTATATATTTATATATATATATGTGTATATATATATATATATATATATATATATATATATATATATATATATATATATATAGGGTGGCGCATTGAAAATGAAACAGACCGTTTTGCGTCCAGAGAAATTTTTTTTAAGAAACGCTGAAACACGTCATCAATTTTAATATTGAGGGGGACATGTTTTTACATAAAACTCAACTTTGTCACATCAACCTCTTAAGGGTGGTGATAACAACCCTTATATTTTAGGGAACATGGGTCGAGTGTTACATCATTTGAAAGCTCTTTCTTTTCTCAATTCAGCACACAAATTTTTTTGGAAGTTTTATCAACTCGTTTAAAAATTATTCACAGTTGAAGATACAAAAACGCATTTCACTCATTCCGATAAGACATGTGCTGATAGTCAATGTTTTGTTGGTTTGTAAACAAACAAAAATGACTATCAGAACATTTCTTATCGGAATGAGAGAAATGCGGTTTATTATTTCAGTTTATCGGTCGGTTTGATACTTGATAGTACTACCGAAAATTACTTTCACAATGGTGTATTCTGTAGAAGAAAGAGTTGAAAGAATTACTCTTTGTCAAAAACGATGACCGTGCCAACCGCACCGCAAATTTGTTTAATGAACGACATTCGAACAGACATGTTAACAGAAAATACATTTTGGAGTTAGTTGCAAAGTTTCGACAAAGTGGTTCAGTAGTCCACAAAAAACGGGATCCTGAACGTGAATTTCCGGCTAGAAATGAGACTACTGAGATTGAAGTTTTAGAAGAAATTGCTGCAGACCCAACTTTGAGCACGAGAAAATTGGCCACTGTTTCAAACATCAAAAGAAGAACTATTTAACGAATATTGAAGCATCATAAATTTCACCCGTATAAAATTCATCTTGTACAACAACTGAATGAAGATGATTTTGATCGGCGGCTGGAGTTTTGTGAACTTATGACTGCACGAATAGCTGATAACGGGAACTTTCTGTTCAATATCTGTTTTTCAGACGAGTGTACGTTTTTATTAAACTCTACAGTCAATCGTCATAATTGGGCAGATAATAATCCAAGAAATTTTCACGAAGTCCACACTCGAACTCCACAGAAATTGAATGTCTGGACTGGCATTATTGGAGACCGTTTAATCGGACCAATTTTTCTTGATGGCAATTTGAGTGGCGAAATCGTTTATCCTCTACTAATTGACAATGTTGAAATGATTATCAAGAAAATCAATTAGTGTTTCAACAAGATGGAGCTCCTCCGCATTTTTACAACGTGTTAGGGAGTTTTTGAACAGAGAGTTTCCAGGACAATGGATTGGGCGAAGAGGTGCTATTGAGTGACCCCCTGGATCACCGGATTTAACTCCTTTAGACTTCTTTCTATGGGGCCATTTAAAGAGTAGAATTTCCGCAACATAATCGGGGTCTCTGGAAAAAGTACGACGAAGCATTGTTGAAGAACGCCGTCTAATAACTCCAGAAATGCTCCAGAATGTCAGAGTTCGTTTTGAACAAAATTTGTACTTTTGTATGGGAGCTGGTGGTCAACAATTTGAACACTTACTTAACTGAATAAACATTTTTGAACGTTTGGTTTTGTTTTTTAGTTGTTTTTTTTTACGAAAAATTGACTAATTTGTGCATTTCTTATCACAATGAATGAAATACGTTCTTGCAACACCAACTGTGAATAATTTTTAAACGAGTTGATAAGACTTCCAAAAAAATTTGTGTGCTGAATTCAGAAGAAAGGGCTTTCAAATGATGTAACACTCGACCCATGTTCCCTATTTAAAATATAAGAGTTGTTATCACCACCCTTAAGGGGTTGATGCGACAAAGTTGAGTATTATGTCAAAACATGTCCCCCTCAGTATTAAAATTAACGTGTTTCAGCGTTTCTTAAAAAAATTTATCTGGCCGCAAATCGGTCTGTTTCGTTCTCAATGCGCCACCCTATATATATATATATATATATATATATATATATATATATATATATATATATATATATATATATATATATATATATATATATATATATAATTATTTGTATGTTTATATTAGTGAATTTTCGAAGAAAGAATTCACTGATGGAAATATCGCGATTTTCTCATTTTGAAAAAATATCTTCAAATGAGCGCGAACTAGGGCCCCTAGAACCCATACCCGGGGTCCGTTTCCATTATCACACCAATAACTCAAAAAATCATGGGCCGATTTTGATGAAATTTGCTGAGCACTTCCTTTTTGGAAATGAGTTAGATAAGTTCGTTAGCCACGACTAGTTTTTCCGGCGAAAATTTTGTATTTCCGAAATATAACAAAGCTATAGTTACCAAATTTAGTACACAGATTTCCTTAGTCAAGCGTGCACTATATACCAAAATTCAGATCACTATTTGCAATCTTTTAATGAAAATAGGCTAAAAAATGTTCAATAAAAATTCGCTAAAACTAAGCCAGTAAAAGTTTCCTGGTCTTGACCTGCGGAAGAACAGAACATAAGCCGACACGTACGGTTATACAATGTGAATATAATTGCATTGTTTTAACAAGTTACCTTGAAACATTTATCTAAAATATCTCTAAAAAGTAATGTGAGTTACTCTAGCACATTCACATAAACGTAATTCTAATTTTACAATAAAAATCTACGAATTGTTCACATCGACATATACCTTTATAGGAATTTGCTGCAATGTGAAAGTTACTAATGGCATGAAGTAATTACTGAGGCTAGCTGATTGCAGTCTCGTTTGGCATGGTTTGCTTAGAAATTCCTAAAACGTTTTGCACTGCCTCTGCAAGAAGATCTAGTTTTAGCACAGCTGGCATGGAAAAAAAGACTAATTAAATGATCACCAGATTTTACAAATCGAGCGAAGTTGTCAGCAAGAAAATCAAATACAGCTATGACCTATATGTCTATTTAAAATCACTAGGTTTAAGAAATATTTTTTACTCTAAACACAATATCCATCATAACTGTAGATGGCCGAAAACTTTTCAAAATAAATTACCTTAAATTATGGAATATGTCTATACAAATATTCTAAGACTCAGTAGCGGCTCGTGCCTTAATGCATTGGGGGTGCACAAGAAAAAAAAGTTCGGGACGCAGCAAGTGCGTTATGGCAGTGAATTTTTATTAAATGCTTCAAATTTGAATAACTCAAGGTTCTACGAACTTAGAATTTTGGTGTATAGTAGGGTCTTACCCAGGGCAATATATCCACCAAATTTCATCAAAATAACTTTGTAATTTTAGAACAAAAAAATTTTTTTAAAAAGAAACTTCAAAATTTGAATAACTCAATTTTCTAAAAATGTAGAAAGTTGAATTTTAGTGTGTAGTAAGGTCTTTTACAAGGCAACATATCCACCAAATTTCATTAAAGCACCTTTGTAATTTTTGGAAAAAAAGATTTTTTTTTAAACAAAACTCAAAAATTTCCCGGAAAACGTTATCCAATTTTCCTGACTAACGAACTCATCCAAGTCATTAATAAAAGAAAGGCACTTGCCGAGTTTCATCGAAATCCTTATTTTTTGAGTTATCGATTGGATACATATATACATACATACATACATACATACATACATACATACATACATACATACATATATATATATATATATATATATATATATATATATATATATATATATATATATATATATATATATATATATATATATAAACATATAAAAATTGAAACTGACCCCGGATATGGGTTCTAGGGGTCCTAGTTCGCGCTCTTTAGAAAACATTTTTGCAAAGTCCATCGATACCTCTTTATTAGTGAATTTTTTAAAAAAATAAATTCACTAAAAATGAAGGGCTCGCCTATTTTCCCCGAAAATGTATTATAAAAAAACCTTCTTACTAAATTTAATAATTATTAACTACTTACCAAGTTTTCCTCTACTTAGTTATACGTTATAAAAAGTCCCTTAAAAGTTAACCTTTAAATTTAAAATATTCACTGAATTAATCACAGTATCACAATTATTTTGTCCACTTATTAAGCAACCCGAAGTAGTGGCCATCATAATAATAATAATTGTCTTGTTAGAACATGTAAACAATGTAAACAACATCGAAATGATCTAATTAAAAATAAATCCAACGCGAAGACGAAAATTACTAGGTAGTAGGTACACGCGCTCTGCCAAAAGTCCACTACAAACTGGAAGTGTGTAATTTTATAGCACAACAGATTGCTTATTTGGTCGTTTTCGACGAAGATCAAGATTCGGCGATCATTTCGCACTGAAGTATCGCATTTCCTGAGAGCTCCGAAAAATACACACCGCCGCCCAACTGCTTTACAATGATATGGATGTATATAACGTCTGCAACGATTAACACTATACTTATTCTGATTTTGTATTCTGTGTTAATGGCTGTCGACTCTCTGCGATCCTCGATATACTAATTGTGTTTGTTGAATGCAGGAGATAAAAAAGTAAATAAAAATTTATTAAAATATAGCATAGCAAAAATATTATTTTTTCCACGGCAGGCGGCAGTGCGCGCGCACTTATTGAGGAGCCGCCCCTGCTAAGACTTGTGATGTATAATAACATAATTTACAAAGTTTTATTCAAAACTGCTTAACAACTAGTGCATACCAAAATTAACAAACTTTCCTATCAAAATTACTTACTGCTTCCATGTCTGTCCTCTGATATTTCACCTCGTGCCTTCATCTATCTATACAGGGTGATAGAGGGAAATAGAGGAGACATCAATCTAAAATTTTGGTTTGCAGCTATAATACGATGTGATCTATTTTTCTACAATATTTTGAATGCGCTGTAACTTCCAGTCGAACCGGAAGTAACAAAAGCTTTTTTTTTCAAATGGAGCCCTATAAATATTATCACATTTTTAAATTATAGGTAAAATTCTGAAACTGCTGCATTTTGAATCGCTTCCTATTTTAAATTGTTTTTGAGATATTTAATTTTGTCAAAAAATTTTGACAGGTGTAGTGGCTAACTAAAATATCATTATTTCCGATAATTGTAACGTTGGAAAGTTTATTCTTGGTAAATACTTTAACAAAGGAGTGTCCTATCAGGAACCATTAATAGTATTTTAAAATGTTATACAGGGTGTCTGGTATTTCCGTTCACTTTTTTGTCACTTTAAATGCCAATAACTTTCTTATTTCAAATCGAATGACGATAATATTTTCACACCATTCGACGTGGAATTTTATTCTCTATCGATATGTTATAGCATACCCTATAGCTATAATAAATATTTACAGAGATATTACAAGTGTATTGTTGCAAGTGTGCTTTGGATGGTTTTAAATTTCATAATTCACAAATACTGTAAATGTAAACTGGCCGATAGGTAATTGTCCAATCATGGCTGATAATAATAATACCTACACTAATCGTGATACTATTAAGATGTTATGGTTTTAAATTTCATATTTGACAAATACTGTAAATGTCAACTGACAGATAGTCAATTGTCTTATCGGGGCTGGTAATAATACTTACACTAATCGTGATATTCTTAATATGTTTGATACATATGCCGAGTGTGGAAACATTTTGTGAGAACTTTTAATGAGAGTTATCCTCATTTAACTCCTCTCACCAAACTCAGGGTTCGAAAGATAGAGAAGATATTTAATAATCACGGCAAGATTAAAGTTGAAAGAAACAGACAGAAACCGGCGACAGGTAATGAAGAAAAGAAAATTAACGTTTTGGGGTATTTCAATGCAGATCCTCAAGATATCTAGAGATACTGAATTCCAAAGTAAACGATTTTTTGGATGATCTGCCACTAAACAAGAGATTTTCTTGCTCGTACCAATTAGATGGTTGTTTGATGACAGATGTATTCGGAGAGATGGACCATGAGAATGGCCTCCAAGATCTGACCTAACACCCCTGGAGTTCTAGCTTGGGGTGTTTTAAAGAGTAAAGTGTACCAAAAACCATGTAGCTCGATGGAATCTCTTGAACAGAAAGTACGACTAGCCTTTCCACAATTCTCGCAAGACGAAATTTAATGGCCAACGACTGAAGGTGTCCAAAGAAGAATTATTATCTGTCGTGAACGACATTTTGAACACTTACTTTAGTTTTATTTTTCCATCTATTTTTTTGTTTTTTTATTTCATATTGTTTATTTTCGTCATGTAAATATTCATTTTAGCTATAGGGTATATTATAACATATCAATAGATAATAAAATTCCACGTCGAATGGTGTGAAGATATTAGGGTCATTCGATTTGAAATAAGAGAGTTATTGAGATTTAAAATGACAATAAAGTGATCGGAAATACCAGACACCCTGTATAACATTTTAGAATACTATTAATGGCCCCTGATAGGACACTCCTTTGTTAACGTATTTACTAAGAATAAACTTTTCAACGTTACAATTGTCAGTAATAACGACATTTTAGTTAGTCACTCCATAATATGTCAACATTTTTTGAAAAAATTAAATACCTCAAAAACAATTACAAATAGTAACACGATTTAAAATGTAGCAGCTTCAGAGTTTTAAGTAGAATTTAAGAATGCAATAATACTTATAGGGTTTCGTTTGAAAAAAAGTTAATGTCACTTCCGGTTCAACCGGAAATTACAGTGCATTGAAAATATTATATGAAAATAGATCGCATCGTCTTATAGCTGCAACCAAATATAAGACTAATGTCCCTTCTATTTCCCTGTAAACTCCTAATTAATCAGTTAAGATGAATCACCCTGTATAAATAAAAATTCAATGCTGTTCGTTGGTAAGCACATCACTTGAGAACGACTGGACCGATCTGGCAGATTTTATTTTTAAAATGTTTGTAACAGTCTGAATAAGGTTTTCAGTGAAAGAAATATTGGAAAACTCAAAAAAAAAATTGCTTTTTTCCTCCAATTTATTTCGCTACGTGAGCAAATGTCGTTGACATATTGAAATTTGGACAGGACGGCCTCTGTCGGGTCAGCTAGTGTACAATAAATTGTGATCGGTCCATAATACTGTTTTGACTGTAATTTCTTCTTAACAATCAATGTTTTTGACAAATTTTATAGAAGACTAGAAATTACAATTGTGACATTGTGATGTCAACATTGGATTATATTATAACAACCAAGTTATTTAAAGTAATGGGTC